>WEIU01020534.1:20503-37592 GCA_013389925.1 Aegithalos caudatus | reverse complement strand
ATCTTGGAAATTTTTTAGGCACCTATGGAAATTAATGAGCTTGCAGCTGAAAATGGCTAATGACTTATCCACAGCTCAGTCCCATGCTGGTTCTTCACCTACTGGGTTGTTCTGCTGCAAGGTCAGGATTGGTCTGTCAGTGAAGTGTATACAGAGAGAGGGAGGAGACAGGCTGTGTAAATTCTTTACACTGGGCTTTGACTGAAGCTGCTCCTCCACAGAAGTTAGAGCAGTGTGAAGGCTACTGTTATTTACACCAGCCTTAAGGACTGAAATGGCATAGGGATACCTAAGTCTGTCATGAGGATGTCTGTAAAATATTCCCTAAATTACTCAATGAGTTTGCAGAGCCAGGTTGATTATATCACTAACTAGCAACAGAGCAGTAGACAGAACTACCTAACTGATGGTTTCCTGGTGAGTTTAAGATCGTAGTTCTTAAGCCTGAGCTCAGAGTCTGTTGCCTTTTCCAGGAAAGCTTTTTTCAAAAATACGTATTCCTTAAAAAAAAAAAAAAAAAAAAGAGAAACTATTTCCTTGCAGCTTCTTGTGATTACTTTCATTCGTGTCTATCAAACTGCAAATGAAGCCTCCTGTGGCAATTGGTTGAAAGTTCCTGAGAGAAGAAAGAGAGAGATGTAAATAGACATTAAGAAATAGAATGATCACAAAATCCCTCATTTCTTTAGGAAACCAAACTAAAAATAATTTGAAAATTAAGTCAAAGATTCCTACATCTATCCCGGGTGCCTAGGCAGAGCTGTGTGGCAACAGACCATTGTGCAGGACACAATAGCCCCATGACTCCTGAATTGAATTTGTTGTGCCTGTTCATGGCCAGTTTACACTCAATTTTTATGCCTGTTGTATAGAAGAATCATTTTTCACAGACAATGATTTCTCCATGAGTCGTTCTGGAATATGCACAGTGCAGTGACTGGCTGAATTCATAATTACCAGTGTTCCTACTGGAAACATACAACTGCAAAAGTTATGCTCTTCCACGCAGAGAACACAAACAATTTATCTGCCTGCCTAGGTGCTCGTATTCCCTGTGCCAGGCTGTGGAGTGCCTCTTGATCATTACTTGACCTACTGCCTCAAAAACCATAGAAAATCAGAAAAATTCTAACTCAATGGTCAGCTGTGGGACAGGGACAGGACAAAGGATAGGACAAGCGAACTTGGCAGAGCTAGGAATTGAACTAAGGTCTAAAGCCTAGTACCCTAGTACTCCTGCCAACTAAACTCCTTCTCTGATTAAAATCTTCCACTACAACAGGCTATTGAATGTTTTGCCTTGATGACAAATGGCTGCCACTTAGCTGCAGTCCAAGAAGTGTCCCTCCCATATACCTTTGTGAATAGTTCTAAAAAAAAAAAAAAAAAAAATAGCCAGTACCTGGTCAAAAAATAATTCTGAGAGAGAATATGTATGAGACAAAAAAAATCTCAGAAATTTCGCAGTCTTTTTCTCAATTCCCCTTCTGACTGATTTTTAAAACTTCAGTAATATCTATAATACTAGTATTACAGGACACTCTGTTGCCTAGAAAGTTGAAGAAAAATACAAGGAGAGGCAAATCTGCATCTTGTTTCCATTTTTTTTTTCCCACTGGGGGTACTGCATGGCTTGTGTTATTCACTTTTCTTCTGCCTACCTCCTGTAAAATTAAAGTAATTTGGGGAAATTTGCTGAAAACTGCTTCCACAGAAGGTGTGTAAGGCCTGTGTGTTTTTAATCACACCCATCTGGAGCTGTTACGAAAGGATGAGAGAAGGGAGGACGCGCACAGATAAAGAAATTCACGTGGTAGGTACACGGGGAGAGCTTGGGAGGCACAGGAATCTGGGGTTTGTCTCAGTGCAGGAGCTGCAAGGAGCAAACGTGGATCATCAGGCAAGAGGGAGGGATTTAAAGGTCTCTGATAGTCAGACAGGTCAGTCAGACTATGGCTATTGAAGCTGTGATCCCTCCCGTAGAGTAGCCATCACGCATTCCTGCTCCGGGCAAAAACTGGAAGTGTCTGGTCTGAGCTCCCTCCTTTTTATCAAGGTTGGCATGTGCTCCAGTCCAACACCACCTGAGTGCCAGAGGCTGGAAAAACCCTTGCATTCTTTATAAGATGCTCTGGTGGTAGCTAGCAGTGTGTCATGTCTCTGAAGGTATTATGAGAAAAGAAGCAGAGACATAGGTGATTACAAATAGATTCAGAGATATAACGTTCCATCCAATTCCATCAGCTCCATCTCTCTTTAATATTTAGCTATTTCTCAATAAACTAAATTGACAGCAGAGTCTCTCCTACTGAGTATTTAAAAAATATGTGTATACATTATATACCAATTGCTCCTTATTTCTTTCCCTCCTTATATATTAAACTGGTGTTGTGTCTGCTGCTCTGTAAATGTGTAAATGGCAGCTTCTCTTACTGATAGTAGAAAAGTTTGAATAGTGTGGTTTTGCCATAGATGAAGGAAGGGAGAGGGAAGAGGAGGATTGTCTGCATGTCTACTGGGTGATGAGTGCGTGGTTGTGGGTGTTAAAGAAGAAACTATTTCCTCAGAAACTTGGTGGTATGTTCTTTGACAGCCTCCTACACCCATGGAAATGTTTATGTGTTTAAATTCTTCTTTAGGACCCTAATCTTCTTTCCTTATACTGACCATAAAATACCTAAATGTAAGGCAGGGGCCTTTATGTCTTTTCAGATCATTTAAGTTTCTCCCTTCCCAGTGTGTTAATTTTTATGCATGGGGTCTATCATGGATCAGGGCCTCAGTGCCTGAGGAGCAGACAAATGTACAGAGGGATGTGTGATTTTTCTGCTGAGACACATCACAAGAGCAACAGCCTGTGCACAGCATCAGTTCTGGCCAACACAGAAGCTCCTTCAAGCAAGGAGTCAAGCTGGGAGATACATCAGGGATTCTGTACATCTCACATGGACACAGGCACAGGCACACGCTCCAGAGTCCACAGCAGTTCAATCTGTGGCAGAGCATACAGATAAACTGAGCAGGAATGAGGTCTGTGGTACTTCAGTGTACAGGCAAAATGTGGCATATAACAGGAGAGCACACACTGCAAACAAGATGGAAGAGTCACCTGGTCAGGGACTTAGAGTGGATTTTTCCAGCCTTTGGGAATCCAGGGATATCTCTACTCCATAAAAAATGCAGGACCCTCATGAATAAAGGGGATGTTGTCTATAATTCCAGGATGTACTAATTCCACTTGTGTAGATACCCGCATGTGTTTCTAATGGAGAGAAAACAACATACAGCAAGACCTTCCCAAATAATTAAGTCCAAAATAAGCTATCAGCCAATACAGAAAATCATACCTGTTCAGCCTCCTTGGGAGAGGCATACCCAAGACCCATCTGTTCAATGATCTAAAAGTGAATGCTTGGAAGAGACATTTAAAAAATGTAGCATGGAGCGATGTCTCCCTACAATTAACCCACTCCAAGATTCTGGCAAACACAAAACCCCAGGGTGTCCAAAACCCCTTCTGTTTAAGGTAAAATGTAAAATGTTTTCTTGTGGGGTCATCAAGAAACACTTCTAAGCTTCAAAGCATTTTTTTTTAATTTAACCTTTGAGCATCGACTAAAATTTGCTTTTAAAATAGGCTTGATTTGCCTATGTAAGTATAATATGCTTAGAGTAATGATAGAGCTTCCAAGCTTCTGCTTAAAGCCTGTGATTGCCAAAGGAAGTGGTGTGAATTCAGGTGATAGGAAGAGGCTTTGTAGAGACAGGTGCTCTAAAGAGAAGCTGAAGAAGCCACTCTGTCCTGGGGCCAGATTCAGAGACTGGAGTGACTTGCATTTCACCTGCACTCTCATGTTGCATTTCCAATTCCAGGAAGCTCTCCTAATATTCCACCTTTGCCTGTTCATTATAGTATCTCTGGTTATAATTAAACTCTTATTTTAAACAAGATACCAAATCCAGTCAGCAAAAAATATTCATCAACAATATCCATCTGTGTTAGCAAAGATTTCCATTCACTTTTTCTCCTGCCTCACCCCACCCCCTCAGAACACATCTTTGGGAAGCTTTCAGTATGCTCACAAGGAGATTTAATCTTCCTCTGGGTAGATATACTTTTAGCCTCATGTCAGCTGAGAACCATAAATATTGAAGGGGCTGTTGTTGTTTCTAGAACTTCTGTAGAGGCAGAAGCCTGATGTTGGTCAGAGAAGGGCTGTGTGCCCAGCGGCCTCATGGTTTAACCCTTTCACATGCTCAGTCACAAGGTGTCTGCAAAGCTTTTCTGACCAAGCAGCCTCTGGCATTGCTCTACTGAAGTCTGTTTATTTGCTAAAGACAAAGCTGAGGGGCAGCCTCACTGGCAGTAGTTTTCCAGACATGGACTGCCTGGTTGCACTGAGGAAGGTATCCAGGGATGCTGGCTGACCTTTTCCCTCAAAGCCAAATATGCTCGTCCTTGTGCTAGCATTGTCCATTATGCAGTTGGCAGTAATGCTCCCAAAGGCTTGCAGTGAAACACCTGATCCTCAGGTGAGGATAAGAATCCCCAACAGAATCATTCCACTGACTTCAACAGGGCTGTGTCATTCCATGCCAGACGAGCAACTCCATCAGGAGACTTTAGGGTCACTTGAGAGGCTAGGAAATCACAAACTCTTAATCCTGTTTGAATAGTTCACCGAGGTGAAAGGGAGACTGGATGTCATTGTCCCCAGAGAGCCAGTATATTCACCAGTTCCCAGGGATAAGCAGTGCTGTCTGTATCAGGACAAGTGTATCACAGTGTAGTGTTGTCACTCTAAAAGACATGGTCTCCCTGCTTTCATCAGGGTGTGTCAGGCACTCAGAGTGTTAGCAGGGTGTGGGAGTCACCCTCAATGCCCACCCAACCTATACACACACACTGTGTTTCATCCTGGAAAGGAAGTTTCCCTCACACCCAGTCAAGAGGAGGGATAAAACAAAGAGAAAGAAATACAGGTCAGTGTAAATAAATCCTGCGTCCACCTCCATTGCCAAATAGAACAGAGATAATTTGCCTTTCTTCTAACAGCCTTCTAACAATTTACGGCCTTTAGAAGCAATTCTTGCACTGTTTTCAGAAATTCCTTAAGGTTTTCTTGAATCTAGTTGTAATTTTTATCCCCAGAAGATTCTGTGGCAAAGAGTTCCTCCATTACAATATATATGGCATAAATAAGCAATAATTCTTTGATTTCAAATATAGTTTAACATTTTAATATTACTATAAGTGAATCCTGTCTGTTTATAAATCCTTTTGACATTTCATTTTTTTTAATATATAAATCATTTTGATTTCCACTCTGTTTTGTCATTTCTGCTGGGGTATCTAGACCATTTCATCTTCCCCTTCCTATAGAATCTCAGCTTTTCCGCTGATCTTTAAATCCATCTTTTTCTCTGCCCTTTCTAGTTTTACTTTACTCTTTTTTCTATCTTTCTGGTGAATTCTGTGAACCATGATAGAAGACAGAGTCAAACTCATTTACAGATCATGACTTTGGAATGTAATTTCGTTGCCTTTCTAATTCTGTTAAAGGACTCTGTGCTCATAGTTCATGTTCCAAAAGGAGGCAGGGGGAAGTAACAAAAAAAGATNTTTCATTTTTGATGAGAGATAGCTGAGTAAGAAATGTTTTTATGTGTTCTACTAGGTTCATTACAGATTAAAAAAAAACCCAAAAAAAAAAAAAAAAAAAAAAAAAAAAAAAAAAAAAAAAAAAAAAAAAAAAAAGTGAAACCCACCCAAAAGTCTAACCCGCAACTTTTTTCTTGGATGGATGAGTGTTTTTGCTGTCAGGCTAAAGCTGAATGCACAGCTCCAGGCCATTGTTCCAATATTTCAGTTCTTCAGCTAGGTGATACTTCTCGAGTGTTTGAACAAGAAATGCATCACAGAGTGGGGGAAGGAGGGGTGGAGAGGGAAGAGTCTGTCAGCAAGAGGCCCCATGCTAATCTTCTCCTTCAAGACGGGGGGCCTTTTGGAAACCTGTTTTAATATTCATGGTCTTTAGGTAAATAGTCTCTGAGTCAGGCTGTCAGTTTCTGCAAATGTGGCTGTCTTGCTGAAGCTACTGCACATTTATCAGTGAGTAAACAGTGACAGGAGTAGGGGGATTAGAGAATTAAATTAGTGTGTAACCACTCTCCTTCTCAAGTTTTTGGCATTACCTCGTGTGTGTTTTGTTCCAAGAAGTTTTTTCTAGGGTTTTTGTTGTTTTTTTTTTTTAATCTGTCTCTCTCTTTCTCCCTTCCTTCCTTCACATATACCCATGTCACATACTTACTTGAAATCTCTGAGATTTAGCTTGTTCTCAATTTTCGTTTTTTTTAACGTGGGGGTTTAAATTTAATTTTCTCTCAAAATTAGGTTTTTAAAATAGCAATGAGGTAGACTGTAGGAAAGGACCAGGAGGCACCTGCTGACAGTGAACCGTTCTGTTTTCTTGTGTTCTGGTCCTTTTAAGTTTCTCTGGAAGAGTTTCCCAATCAAACAGCTCTGTTCCAGCGAGAAGAGCTGGCACTGGCCATGTGCACCAGTCTTATTTTTTCCTGCTTCCTTTCACTTCCCTCTCCCCCCCCCACAGGGCATGACATAGACTCTGCCACCTGCCTTGTACTCATCAGGTTATAAGCCAAATATACAAGCCCCTTGGCAGCACCACGTTCCTGACATCCTTTGTTGCCATCCCCTGATACCGACACACAGACACGCAGTGGTCACCCCTTCCCCCATCCCATCTGTGAAAGGAGGAGACACTTTACTCCCTCCTGGCAGCCAGAGCCAGACCGAGCACAGAGGATGCCAATTAGGCTTCCGAGACACTAACCAGGTCATGTCCAGCAAATTTCACACCGGCCCTCGCAGGGGTGCTGGCTCTCATGTGGGTGCTGGTGGCTCCCTGTGAAAGCACACTCCTAGTGGTTAAACAGTTGGGAGCCCAGTTTGCCAGCGTCCTGAGGCACCATGGGCAGCTTGGGGTGTCGGCATCACAGGTAGTGCTTACATCAGACCCACAACGTCTGCCCCTGTGTCATAGCACAAACAGAGCATATGTTGAGCACCCTCTTCTGTTTGCTGTATCAAAGCCAGTCTACTGGGAGCACCATGGACACGGCACTGGCTTCCAGACTCCCTTCCCAGCCCAGAGCAGAAAAAAAAGGTAGGAAGAAAGGAGGAATGCAATTGCTTCCTTGTGTATTTCCTCCCCTCGTGTTAGGTTGATATCCACTGGCATGTACACCGCTACAGATGGGACAACAGTACCTTGTTGTGTATCCAACCTACAGAGTTTGTCTTGTATGAGCGTCTGCTCGGTTCAGCCGGGTTCGCCAAGGTGGGTGGCAGGGAGCCAGTGCAGTAGCTCTCCGTATTTGTTATTAACACCCAGCTTGAATCAACGCAGACTCCTTTTACAAACCTCATAGTAACCTTTCTGAGACAAAGGTTTCTTTGCTAAGCAGAAGCTCTTCCCCATTCTGTGCAAATTCTTAATTCAGATTTGGGGGCTGATGGATGCTGGGGCTGCTCTTGTATGCCAGTTGTTTGGACTAAACCCTGCAAGAGCCACTGCATATGATAGTTTGTGTATGATCTGTCCTTCAGCTGTAAGGGCTGGCCCATTTTCTGTTATGTTGGAGGATGGGGGGAAGTTAATTTTGCTGCTGATGGGGGGAGGAGACTGCTGCAAGTCTCCATGGGGTTTCTGAATCCTTTACAAGGGATAGGATAGGGTGCCTCCACTCACCCCATAAAGGTGAGCATTTAACAAATTGCTAGCAGACATTTCTGCAGGAAAAAATGCATAAATGGAAAAGGGAGAACACAGTGCAAATAAATAAGGTTGTTTTGGCATTTCTATCCCTGTGAACACCTACCAAAGTTTTAAGAGCTGCATAACAAGCCTATGAAATAGACAGAAATCCATTTTGGCAAATTTGCTACTGACCATGTGGACATCCCTTTGATTTTTCCTATACTCCCTCTCCATCACCATCAGCCTCCTGCAGGGCAGGTCATCACTGAGGGGGAGGAAAAGATGGTCCCACAGATGGCCTGAGTTCAGAGGGTCTGTGGGAGTGAGATAGCTGTCATTTCCAGATGTCAGTGGAAGAAATAAAATCAAATAAAGAAAAATAAGATAAAATGTAAGCCACCTATGAAACCCTCTCCCTCCACAACCTCGCCTGCTATTATTATATATTATATATATATATTACCCTGTTAATGATAACCACCTTTGAGGCTTCACCATTTGGAAATTCCAGAGTAGATGGAGAATGCAGCAGCTGCCCCCCAAGCAAGTGCCCAGGCCAAACAAATGGACCTGCTGCCATGGTGTAAAGGCCTCCAAGATGAGCATGTTCTCCCAGCCCAGGATACACCCCTCCTCATGACACATGGCACAACTCACTAACAGCAAACATTCATAGATGCCATCCAGCCAGGATGGGAACAGGGGCAGATGAGCCTATTAAAAAGGCTGTAGGACTCAGTGCCCCTGTGCCCTGTTCAAAGGGAAAGTCCAAAGTGGCTTCGTACAAACAGAGGCTCTTTTCCTTCTGTCACCTCCCCCTCCCTGGGGTTGAGTGCAAAAACCAGCAGTCCCCAAAGATATTTCTGCTTAGTTTCATGCTTTACAGGACATTGTTTATTGTCACAAATCTTATCTCTGTGTTTGTAATGGCTGAAGCTGCTACCAGGACTTCCCATGCTGGAGATGTTTGTTTGTTTGTTTTTGGTTTTTGTTTTTGTTTTTATTTGGTTGTTGGATCTCTGAAACTGATCTAGCTGGACAAGGACAGGAATTTTCTTGGGGGGATGTGTGCACATCCAGCTTTTAATGGGAACCAGTCATAGGTGTATGAATCTCAACTACTGTGGTGTAAACAAAGAACAAGAATTTTCCTGTAGTATCAGAATCAAACCCTTTCTTCCTTGTTGTAGAGAAGAACCTTTTCCACAGGTGTTTTAGAAGAGGAGACTGAGATCGGGTGTACTGTGTGTCATCCCACAACTCGTACTTCTTGTGTGCTCCCCTGGGCTTCCTAGGGAGGGACTGTGTCAACAAGACAGTTTCTTTCTTTCTTTCTTTCTTTCTTTCTTTCTTTCTTTCTTTCTTTCTTTCTTTCTTTCTTTCTTTCTTTCTTTCTTTCTTTCTTTCTTTCTTTCTTTTTCTTTCTTTCTTTCCCTGTATACACCCATAATGGCCCTAGGGGAGAGTTTCAGATTCTCAAAGCTCCAGATCTCCCAAGCAAATATAGTCTTGAAGAGTTTGTTTTCCTCTCATTAATGACCAGCCTTTACATTGGGAAAGAATGAGGTTGTGGGGATGTCCTGTAAGTTAGGATTGTACCATGCCCTCAAAGGTGCAGACAGCAATTCTCCCTGTGAAATTCTTTCTTCATGTCCATGTGGAAAAGCAGAGTAGAAGAGGAGAGAGACTACTTCCCATCCCATGTGCGGTGCTAGCTCTTCCATACCCATGCTTTCAGAGCAAGAAGCAAAGGAAGACTAGGAGCAAGGCTCTTTTTCAGATTCTTTGTATTCCTCTTGGAGATGGGAAGTGATAAAATACCATTTTTTTTTATCTCTCTTAAATTCCCTCACTGCTTGTTGCTATCTCAAAGTCAACCACAATGCAGCTGGTCACCCCCTAAAACAAAGCCAGAATGAAAAACCCTCTATGTAGTGCTGCGACCTGAAAAATAGCCTGGAATGGTGTTGTAGCCCAGGGATGGCTCTTAATGTGATGCATGTGAGAGAAAACAGACCTCTGGCATAACCAGCAATATGATTAAGGGGTTTCTTTGCTTCCAGTAATGCAATATTCCAGCCTAACACATGCAGGATTAATCAGCCTCTTCCTGTAGACTGGGAGCAGGACATGTGTAAGAAGTTACAGCCCTCATTTAAACCCAACTGCAGAGGATTTTGCGGGGTTTTTGCTGGTTCTTCTCATCTGCAAAATGCCACTTAGGTGGTTTATGTCAGTCGTAACAGCACCACATAATGTTTTCTGAGCCCAGCTGGCCCTTATATAGAGATCAGGAGGTAATGAAGGCACAGTGGAATGATATCGATGCGGCTGCTGAAAATTTTTAGGGCTGGATTGCAATTTGCAGGAGTGGGGGGCCCCGGGGAGGGGATAACAGTGTGTTAACCCGTTCCATCTCATTGTCCTCCTGCTTCCAGCTAGGCTCCAATCCCCAGCAGTCACCGTGAGCTAGTGAGAAGCTTGTTCGTGATATTTCACAGAGACTGTATGGGGCACCTTGACTTTTGGCTTGTTGCTGTTTTGCCAAATGGAATTTAGGACCCGTTTGCAGGAGATACTCCCCGGTGCCAGGACTGAATTTGCTGGAAGTACTCAGCCAGCTCGGTGTGCCTTAAATACTCCCTTAACTTCCTTGGATCTTTGAGAGGGCAAGATGGCTACTCTTTGAAAACGATGACTCCAGATCCTCCAGTCGATTGGATTAGTAGGAGCGATTGGATTAGCTGCTAATGAGTAGTTGTCACTCGAGCTGATGCTACCTCACCGCATTACTGAACTAGGATCAGCTGCCCTCTGCACACCTTCCCTGGCTTAAGCTCCATTTACATCCTAAAACACAGTTTAAACAAAACTAGTAATTACCGGGGTGTAGAGGGGGTAAATGTGGGTACAAAACTCGGCACAGCTCCAGAGAGGTAGAAGACTGTACAGAAGCACAGGCTGAGTGAAATCCTTAGTAAGAAAAGGTAAAGCAGCACATGCCATTGCGTATTTCTGGTTATTGGACATTAATATGTTGGGAAGGAAACCATGTAATACACAGGAACTAGCACATTTCCTGCAGTTCTGGGGTTTGGGGATTCCTTTGGATTTTTTTTATTGGATTTCTCAAAAGTTGCCTAACGTTGTCTTTCCTGTAATTCAACTCATTCTGATGGTGATTCAATTGAAAAAAAAATTTTATATATATATATAAAGAAATCTTTCTTCTAGCTAAATGGGGGAAATCAGCAGGTTGTGTGTATGAGTTGTCAGAAGCCCTGCACAGGAGCTGGCAATTCACACACACCCTCCTCTCTGGTACAAGCACCTAAATCTGGTAATTAGCATGACAGATAAGATTCAGGGAACTGTTGGGTAGACATAGTTGGTAGCTTTTTTCTGTGCTGTAACTTTTTGCTCTTTCCACACTTCTGGGGCTTTTTTTACACAGTTTCAATATATTTTTCAATCTGCCTGATTTTTCTGTGCTAGTTTTTATTATTTTACCTCCTTCCCCCATATACTGTCTTTTGTTCACTGCTTCTCTTAATCAGAACATGAACTCAATAGCTTTAGAGATCGAGTTGAAATGTTAAAACTATGATTAAGAAAAAAATTTCCCCACCTCTCCAGGCCATTAGCAGGTCTAGTAGATTTTTTTATCATAACAAGCCAAAAATTTTTTCTCTCAGCATCATTTTGAGTGACTATTTATTAGGGAAAAACTGCTGATTTTCTTTTATTGTTTCTGTGTTGTCTCCACTCATAGAACTGAAATTCCTATATCCTCTTCCTCATGGTAAAAGCCATATAGAGAAACTTGGATCTGTAGGTGTCCAGATACCAAAGGAGAGGTAACAAGGCAGGCAAATCTAGAGAGATTCCATCAGCTTCCAGAAAAAAACTCTAAAAATTGTTCCCTCATTTCCCTTCTGAAATGAAAGACTTACAGCTATAGCAAAGCATCTTGCAAGGCAAACAGGTGGCCAATGTGTTGGCTGGACCAAAAAGGAGCGTAGGAAGTGTTGCAAGCCTGGTTATAATTATTTCCTTGCTCTTTCCTGCTTACAGTGTTTCACTTACATATGGTCTAGTTTTCCAAGCCTTCCTCTACCTGCTCAGCCTTGCACATTTGGACCTAGGATGCAGAGTGTGATAACACAATCCCACTTACCAACACATGGCCTCTACAAACTGCAGGAACTGCTCCATGGGGATCTGGGTGCCCTATTTTGTCATTTTGTGACACTAATCTCTACCCCTACTTGTTAAATTAAGGGGAAAAAAAAGTCACATCTCAGTCATTGCTTTTCCTTATCAGATTCATGCAGAAACTCCAGGTTTGCATGATTGCCCTGTTGAGGAAGAGGCCTTTGGTACAAAGTGATAAGGGTTTGGCCCATATTAAGGGAGAGCAAGGGAGGCAAGATAAGGTCAGGAAGGGGAGCTAAATATAAACACCACGGTTACTGTTTCTGAAGCACTATTTGCCCAGTTTAATACAATTTGTGAAATGACAATCCCTGTGGTGGCTTTGTCCCAGCAAACATTTGCTTTTTGGATTAAGCCTCATTTGATTTTATTTTCTATTTCCTCCTCCAAGAGCTCCATGCCCACCTCTGAATCCTGCTGACAGACACAGAGACTCTTTGTGCTGCTTCTTCCTCACTGAAGTGGAACAGGGAGAATTGCATTTCTTTGCTTTTCCTCCTGCTGCCCTGGAAGAGAAGAGCAGATGGAGGGGGCTGGGGCCAGCCTTTTCTCACAGAGATATCAGTGGCCTTTATGGTCCTTTCTAGTTTGTGGAAATTTGAAAAAAAAGACACACCTATGGATTCTCTTTTTTCATATACCTGTACATACATATATACACCATATATATGTATTTAAATTAAACATCTCTATGGAGGATAACTATGTAAATATAAATGCATTTCAACCTCAGTCTGACAAAGTGAGACATGAGAATTTCTTCTCATAAAGCAGCAGCCCAAATGAGTTCTTTGAAACTGTAAAATACTCTGCCTCTCACCAGTCACAATCCTTTAAAGATCTGTCTTTCCTTCTCCCTTCCCTATACGAATTTCTAGCCCAGACATACCCATTCTTGTGAAATTAATTAATCCCTCCCATCTATCCCTAGACCTTTTCTTCTGCTTCATCTTTTGGGTGTTGTGAGTGTGACACACCATTTAAGATCAGTTCTTATCCCCTTATTCCTACCTAATTCACCTGACTAGTTAGATTCATCTTAGCTCCATTAGGCTACCTTGCTTTTAGGCTGGAAGCCACACAGCAGTTGTTAGTCAGAGAATCACAGAAGATAATGGGGAAGGAAAAGAGGCAGAGAGCAGGCCTAGTGAGGTTGTGCTGCTTGCTATGAACCAGAGGGGAGGAGGTGTTTTATAATACTTCTAATCTTTTCCTGAGATCTTTTTCGTCCTGGGGAGTCTTCAGGGATACTCATCCCTCTCACCTTGGATTTATCCATGCCCAGAGGCTGCTGCCACTTCCCTGCTGCCAGACCCATTTTTGTAGAGTTGTCTCAGGGAGGGCATTATGCTGCTGTACCAGTGAGGCCCCGAACCTCTGCCCCAGCAAGGCTGCTGAAAGCTGGCATCCAGGGCCAGGGCTTGGAGGCAGGGAGAGAGGAGAGAGCTGGGCGGTGATTTCTGCCCCATTAACTTCCCTCTCCCTGCAGTGAGGGTTTACATAAGAAGGGATGGCGTGTGCCTGCATAGGATGGGCAGGACATCTGGACTCTCTGCCTCTAGAATAGTATTGTTTTGAACAATATAACCAGGTAAATGCCTTGATAGACTAGATTGCATCTCCAAGATAGCATTACTAATTTGATTATGTCACTGTGACATTATTAACCCACTCAACAATCCTTTAGACCCATCGCTGCATCCTGAACTTGTGGTGCTTTTCCTTCCCAGTGACAGGCTAAGGATTCTTTCTCCCTAATCTATTGTTCTACACAATTACTACTTTACACAATAATTTCTCATAATACTCAGCTTTCCTAAGAACTAGCATGCTCCCTGGCTTTTTCTTTTTTATTTCTGCCTATCTGCCTCTCTCTGTCTTTCTCTGCCTGTCTAATCATACTCTCTTCAATAATAATTTCATAAAACACTTCTTCCCTATTTTGTAACCATATACATAGGGTATGTTCTTGAAGAATAGTCCAATCTCTCTTTCACACTTCTTTAAAAAAATAAATCTCTGAATGTATTTTGCATGAAATCAGCATTGGATAAAAGGCAAATGCATTAACCTTCCCACTCAAAGGTGTGCTCTCTAATCTCTGAGCTGTGGAGATATACCAGTGTCACTCCCCTTTCTTCTGCTTTATATATTCTTTCTGTCTTTTCTCACCAATTTCACAGTATTAGGAGGCAGAGGGTTTAACTTCCTCTCCTCTCTCACAGTGTAGCTGATAGCCTGGTGGAAAGGAATTCTCCCTAGAGTAGAGCCAAGGAAGAGACTCAGCAGAAATCTCCTGTATGAGGGTGATCATCTCATCCTTGTAAATGTCTAGGCTCTTTCAGCCCGAAGCAGATGATACCCTACCAGAAAGGTCTCCCCATGTTGTGTGTAGCAAAGGGATAGCCACTAAAGGGAAGGCTCTCAGGCAGCCTGCATCTGCAACCTCAATAATTGTGTTGTGCCTATATCTGCTCTCTCCTCGGGTGTATGCTGTGCTCTGGTGCAGCCCCTGAAAGCCATGGCGTACGCACACAAGTGAGCGTCACTCGAGATAGTGAGACTCAAATGCATTTTTAAGTCAGTGCTAAATCAGAACCTCAGAGTGTTCCTGGGAGGGGATTTCTTCTCTAAGGCGTTATGCAGAGCTGTCTCTTCATATCACATGGATAACCGGGGTATTGGGCTCTTAGAGGTAGAGATGCCTTCCTCTTTCAGTTATGCCAAGGAATCATTTCACCGGAACTTCAGCTCCCCAGACATCTCCCTTTTGCTCTGTTTCTCTACATCTATGTTTTTCAGCAGCAGTAGCAGTACTCTAGCCATAGCAACACAGGGATTCCACATAGGAACTTGGATCCTCTCACTTTTGGGATGAGAGTGTCACAAAGTAAACAACTTACTCCATTTTCAGTAGTTCCCTATGGCTCTTTGCACTGTAGTTTGTTCTTCTCCTGCCCTGCAGTATGTTTTCTCCACATTTGAGTATTGGTTTTCCCTTATACATCCTGTGTTACCCTTGTGTCCTTGTGCCTATGCCAGGAGATACCTATGTCTTTCCCTTAATAGGACATGGACACACATTGAGGGCTCAAACTTGGACACCTATTCTCATGAATAGGACATGAGATATGATATTCACTCATGAGAATAGGACAGCTATTCTCATTCTTTCCAGAAACAAATCTCTTGGAAGCTAGTTCCACTCTATCTCTCCCATCTGGACAAAAGCCATTCACTGAACTGACAGAAATTACCAGGACCAGTGTGAGGGGATAAAACTAAAAAGAGGTGTTAGTTTTTTACAGGAGTAACAGGCTGAATCATCTTTGTGTCTCACAGGCACCAAAACTGGTTTTGATGAGGGTAGCAGGATCTCAAGGGAGAAGCTTGGTGTGGGACAGGGACTGGCCTTATGCAGGCAGTGATTTGGAACCCACGAGCAGCCCCCCTGTGCAGGTGAATTCCAAAACAGAAAGGTTCAGCCACAAAAGGGAAAGCAAAGAAACAATGCTGTGGCATGAACTGCAATGAAAAATAACACCTCAGTACATGAAAGCTTCACCCCTGAGCACTTTTCTGCCTTTAAGCTTTTGGGAGCATTATGTTTAAGGAAATGCAGAGCTGAAATGAACCCTGACTGGAGCACAATGCAAATACGAAACAATGATGAATAATATTAAAATTAAGCTGGACAAAGAACTAAGAGAGTCATCCATAAGGGAATAATCTCTCATCAATTCCTTGGAACCCCAGTGTGGCAACTTATTAGCTCTTATTAGCTCTTTATAGCTTGGGGAAAAAAAATAAATAAAAAAANNAAAAAGGAAAGGAAAAGAAATTTAAGATTCCCTTAGCCAATCTGACTATGAAATAATTTAATAATAGTGACAATTATAAACATAGTGGTAGGAGTAAGAAAAATAACAATACTAAGATGACTTCTAAGAAAAAGGAAAACAGTTTCTTTACACTCTCCTTCAAATAGCTCTGCTTGTAAAACTGCAACATTTGTACCACTGCGTCTCTGTGTTCACCAGCTGCCACCAAATAAAATACCTGCCCTCACTGACCATAAGAAAAAGAAAGGAAACACTATAGTGGTCTGTCAATCCCAGCTTTTATTCTGCATAGCTGATTTCTAAAGCATGTGCAGCCTGAGCTCTGGCTCATTTGCAGGATACTCTAAGGAATCAGCCCTAATGCATTCAGTGACCAGGCCCATAACAATGCATGATGTGCAGGGGACTTTATATTACTTATAAAAACAAGCTAGTCTGTGTTAGGTATTGGTGGGCAGCTTTTCTGCAGGTGCTGCACTCTCAGCTGAGTCCAAGGAAAGTCAGCAAAGCGGTCTGATTTCTTTTCATCCCTGTTTTTGCCCCTCAACACTGACAAGTGCTACAGGATTAGGTTGTTACTGGTTCCCCCTGCCCACTCCCCATGCTGCAGTGGGCTGTGACTGTCAAAAACCAGCTGTATGGGCCCTCCACCATGTTCATGCATGCTACACACATACAGAAAACACGGGAGTGCTGCTGCACACACACTCCCTGCAGCACCACAGAGCCTGGCTGTGTCCAGGGTGGCCAAACAGGCACGGTTTGCCTGAATGATTAATACCTTACCAGAGCACAAGCACACTAAGCTCCATGCCACCAGGTCTGCCAGCCCCCGGAGAGGCTTGCAGTGTGCCATGGTAGCTATAGAGCTTGGCACAACAAAAACAGTACACCCTGCATCTACAACCCAGCATCACTTCCCACTGGAATTTTGTGCTGTTTCACATAGAGGCAGACAGAGTACAGCTCCAGCTGCACCCTGCACGTGGGAGGTAACCTATAGTTGTTGGTGTGACTTGTCTGTGTGCACGCTGCTCACACAGCACACATGCCCTATACACAGCCTTGCTCCCCTATTCCTTCAGTCCATCAGGCCCACAATGTCTCTTCACATAGTTACACCTCTAGAACACACAGTGGCAGCTTATGTCACTCCCAAAGTCAAGGGATAGCAGGTTGATCTGCTGCACACACCCTAAAAAGAACAGCACAAGCATGAGCACATACACCTCTGAAGAAGTGGTGCCGGGG
>WEIU01020505.1:365-19355 GCA_013389925.1 Aegithalos caudatus | reverse complement strand
TATAATCAATGTTTGTCTTACATCTTGTCATACACTGAAATTCTTCTTATTTCTCCAATACACATAAGCAAGCATAAAAAGCAGTGAAAAGTTTAAATTCCTCAAATCTGCATCTTTTTCATATAAGAAGTCTAAAACATTGTGAATTTTATTAATTGATATGGAAAGATTTCAGCTGAGCACCATAATTGTCTTTTCACTGGCACCAGCACTTCAGAGCCTCACAAGTAACAAAGTTATTCTTCAGAAANNNTATTCTTCAGAAACTTCAAGGACTGGCCTTTCCCATTTATTGCTATAGCTCAATTCAACATTGATTTTGCAGTGTTTCTGCTGTGAGTGCTTTCACTTAGGTGTTGAAGGAAACTATGAATCTGTTCACATGCTGAGACCTTTCTGGGAGTCTGTACACTACCTTTGACTCTGTGCAGAAGTGTTACACATTTATAGTGTGTCCCAAGAAGTCTATTGTCTCTGAGACAGCAGACACCTTTCTGCTGTTTAGACTCACTAACTGAAAATTGACTGTTAATTGATTAATCTGGGTGCATTCTATTGTTTAATTCTATTTTTTGTAACTCTGTTCACTTCTGTCTAAAGACAAATGCAAAGGCAGTCTAGTCTCGACAAATTCCCTAAGATATGGTTAGAAAAAGAAGGTACTCAGAACTCTGCAAATACCTCATGAAACCAGGTACCTTTGATCACTTTCTTCTCACTGAGACTTTCAAGACTTAGGCACCAAAACTGCATGCCTAAACTGGGGCTTGCCCATAGGTCTGAAAAAATGCATATGTATTACATATATTGTTTTGCTTTTTAGTTTGGGGTTTGGATGTGGGGTTTTTTTTCTTCTTCTTCTGTTTTTATTATTTTCTTTCTTTTTTTATGGCCTTCAAATAAAGATTTGAATCAAGAGAGAATTGAGGCCATATGTTAGGACCATTCACAACCCTTCCTGCAATGTTCTGTGTTAGTGTTATCATTTTCCTTTGGCATTATTTCTGTGCAATGATAACAGCAATTCTGTGTCACCAGAATTATTCTAGAAGTGTGATATTTACTGTTATCATGGCCTTGCCCGAGCACATAATGTTATTTGCTAAGAAACGTGTGATATATTTGAAGGGAAAATAATTGGTCACTGAATAGCCTTAGAAGGTTTGCAGCATGAGTAGATGAGATGCATTCTGCCATTGGAATCAGTTAATTCATTGGAGTATAGTTTTTTTCATTAGCAATAATGCATGCACTAGACTAAGATTTGTTATAAATCTCAGTCTGATAATTTGGTCTAATTTGCTAACTGAGCTTAAGCCCCAGACTGGAAATCTTTCTTAATTAATTCATGACAAGAATTTTCATCATCTTTAATAGAAACTATTACAAAAGTGACTATTCTAACATCTTTTTTTTTTTTCCTGGCTTCTTGGTGTTAGAAATCAGGATATTAAATGTTGGTGTCAGAGAAAAGCAGAATAATAAACAAAATAACCTTATTTCAAGCTTATTTGATTTCCATATCTTTTTAATGGTAAATTAGTTCAGAAAAGCAACATGCAGCTTCTCCTCAGATTAATGCAGTTTTAAGCGACAGAAAACAAGAAATAGAGTTATTATGTTATGTTATTAACACACAGTACCTGTAACTTCACTGAATAGTATCAATATCTATGGAGATTCAAACACGTGTTCAGCTAGGTCAGGTTGAGAAGACCTTTAAAATTAAAAAAACCAGTTTAAAATGTTACCTTGACACTGCAGGGAAGGTAAATCTGAATCCTTTTGGTTTTTATTTTAGAGCTACCTTGAATGTTATGGAAGACCAGAGAAATTGAAATTAAAGTTATCATTATACTTAAAAAAGTCATATTAATGTATTTTTCCCTGGCTAATGGATGTTTCAGATTAGCAGGAACACTGGAAAAAAACACAGGGAAGGGAGAATGGCGACTGACAATCAAAAAGATTTAGACATGTATAGGAGAACTAAACCCACCAAACCAGCAAATGGGAGCCCTCCACAAAACTATCACATAGAAGATTAACAAATGTAAATAGACTTGTTTTTCTTTCTACAGAGCAAAATCTCAATGTTCATCTTCACAGTAAATTTTGGATGTCAAAAGCACGTATTAGTTTAAAAAGTGTTAAACAACTATCTCAGTGTCCAGAGACAGCTCTTACAAATAATAGACCTAATGGACCTAAAGCAAACTTTCATCATGAGATGTCCTGATTTTGAGATGGGCTTGCACAGCTGCAGCTTCTTTGAGCATCTGCTCCTGTGTGCCATCTCAGGCAAAATACTTCACAAGACGAAAATGGTTTTGCAAATTATTCTAACTCAGACTCATAGAGTCATAGAAGGTCTGAAAAGTTCTCTAAGATCATTAAGCCCAAATATCAACCCAGCACTACCCATCATGGTCACCATTAAACCATGATTTCCAGTGGTATATCCACATGTTTTTAGAACACTTCCAGGGATAATGACTCCACCACTTTCTTTGGTAGTTTGTTCCAATGGTTGACAACTCTTTCCATGAAGAAATTTTTCTTAACATCCAATCTAAACCCTCCTCCTGTCATTTGTTCCATGGTAGAAGAGAACAACCACTACCTCACCACAATCTGCTTTCAGAGAGTTGTAGGGGGCAATAAGGTTCCTCCCTGAGTCTCCTTTTCTCCAGACTAAACCCCCCTAGTTCCCTCAACCTCTCCTCATCAGACTTGTGATCCAGACCATTCTGTATCTTTGTTGCCCTGCTTTGGACAGTCTAAAATTTATAACTGGGAGATCTTTAATATTCACAGGCTGTTTCCCTTTGACTTGCTGTAGTTTTGGGGTTTATTTACACAGACAAATAATAACCCTCATTCCCTCCAAAAACCAAAATGTCTTCTATTCAAGGAAAGCTTCAATTCAGCTTGAGGACACTCCTCCTGGCTATATGAAAGTAAGCTTGAGGTTTAGGCTTTTTATCAGTGCTTTTACTCACCATCTGTAGCCATGGTGTACATTACAGCTCAGTATCAGATAACACCCTGTGTTCTGTCACAGCAAGCAGTCAAACATAATGAGCACTTCTTCCTACAACCTGAAACTCTCTGGGAATCTGACCAAAAGATGGCTTCACCAGCAAGACTTTCGTTGTGCTGGGATGGGACTCATGCCTGGACTTCACCTTTGTGTTGGAGATGGCAGAAGGATGGGCTTGGTTGGCACATGGGAAGTACAATGACTAATTTATTGAGAGAATTAGTATCATGTGTAGAATATCCATACTGTTGCGAAACTTTCAAAGAGAAGGCAGTCAAAACCTCCAATTTAATTCTTCTTCAGGACTAGTATAACTACTGCTGTAAGGTCTTTTTTAAAACCTATTGAAATATTTGTGTAAAGAATATGTGTGGTAACCAACTATGGTTTTGCTTTATTTCACATGAGGTCACCACTTTACATTTACTATGGGTCTAAAGTGTTTCACCCTGGTTTGACCCTCAGCCTACCACAATTACAGTGTTAGTGTTCATCTGATTTCTCCCAAAAGTCTTGGTGGGTTATTTTATTATTTTACTGATGAAATTGTGGAAATGTCATTGTATTGCTACCGCTGGTTTACTGTTCATGTGTTTGATTTGGTGGCACTGAAAAGCTCACACCATACATCCAAGCAAAAGAAAACCACAAAAATTAATTTCGTGTTGCCTATTTGGAGAAAACATGTTTAAATTGTTGGTCTTGGCATGTCTCAAAGGACCTGTGAAATGCATTTGGAGCCAGCCTTCTTCATCAGCTAATTTATGTGTGAGAGCTAAATAAAGGAACCTTGGGGAAAGGTGAAAAAGGAGCAGATAATCAACTATTTGAAAAAGAGAAAAAAAATCTGATTTATACTATTTTTGATGGTTTTCTTTTGAGCTGACAAATATATCATGAGGTAGGGGTTAACTAAACAAACCCTGATGAAAACTATATAGAGTTACTTAACATAATAAAATGTAGCATGAAGCAGAACATTCTATGATGTTTCAGGACATGGGGTATTCCCTCTCTTTCAGTTAGAGGGCCTTTATTACCCACTAACTGTGTCTTGATACTCAAGAAAGACAGATGATGTGGTGACAGATATTTAAGATTGTGAACTAATGTTCTATAGAGAACAGGGAAAGCCAGTAGAATTTTTCCACCCTAACAGCTTGCCTTTTCTACTGTTCTCTGTGAGTGGAATTGAACAATGGATCCTGAAAGGCAAGAGTGGGCTTTGGGGTGGGAACCCAAGAGATTGCAGTCCACACTCTCAATTTTTTTTTTTTTTTTTTTTAATTTTAGCCTTGTTATGTCTGTGAAAATGAATAACACTAGTAGGAGTTCTCGAATCCTGTCTTTTCCAGTTGTTATACAGACTTTTAAAGAGCTTATCATACAATTGTCCATCTTCTATCTCAGTCTGACACAGGACAATTATCATGTTCTTTTGGAATTTCATGACTTGTGAGATTTTTTCATTTTTTCATATGCAGGCACCTAGCACCTCTAGGCTATATCTGCCACCTAAATCATCTTGTTTCACCTCCAGCAATTCCAGAAGGGATCTGCCATAGCCATGTGCCATATTCACTGTTTGCAAGATGTCTCAGATGCCTTAAGTCTCAGAAAGTATTAGATATTTGGTGGACAACTGAATCAAATCCTTTCCTCACTTAGAGCCTGAGGCTGATGAAGACCCAGATTTTACAGTTCTACTCAGAGGAACAAAAGAAGAAGCAATCTTGTTACATATTACTCTCTGATATATTTCAGCAAAAGAGCTTGATTTGTCCCAGTAGTTCATTGTTCACAAATTCATTTTTAACAAGTTTCTTTGGATATGTAGCTCATTTAGGTCAAGTTCTTTTGTTGATTTTGATCAGTATTGGGTCATTTCCCCAACAGTGCAAGCCATAAATTACTAACAGTAGAGTTTTGTAGTCTCTAGACATAACATCTGCAGTCCAGCTATTCTCAGTGTCTGTTTTAGGATTTCGTTTTATATGGAAGCTCAGTGTGGGTGAACACACTGATCAAGATATGGCTGAAATTGTAGGTAAAGTTTTACCAGTGCTTGCAGCTGCATAAAAGATTTCAAAATGTCAACTCAAGTTCTTTTCCTTTCCTATGTCATTCACATTTGGGCAGCATCTTGGGTTATGGAACCATTTCACTATTTCACCTGAGAAAGCAGTTTGGAAAATGTTTGCTTTGTTTTTTTTTCTTTATCTCTGTAGCTGCAGGGCGGAGCGGGGAAGATACTTTCTGATAATGGCCCAGCTGTTAAAACCAGGTAATGCAGGGTTTCTTATCTCTTTCACCACCCATCCTCCCTCCAGGGAGGATATCTGCTGCTAATGGAACATTAAAGCTCACCAATGACGTGACTCATTACACCATCCCATTATGAGGTGTTCCACCCAGTGAAGGGGGGCCCTGGAATTCCTGCCTGGATAAAAGTGAGATTTGTGAACAACAGGACATCCTGTTTTCCACTGGATTCCCAGAGGAAGACTGGAAGACTGGACTCATCTCACCACCACTGGACTTTCTACAGGACCATCTCTACTCCACAGAACTGTGTCGATTACTCCAGGAGGATTCATCTGGACTGCTTCTAACACCCTGACCAACAGGGTGTCAGGTCATGTCCCTGATTCTGTCAGGGTTTTCTAGGGTTTTTTGTTGTTGTTGTTGTTTGTTTGATTGTTTTGTTTACTTGTCTTTCTGTACTACTACATTTGTATTTTTAATATTCCTATTAAAGAATTGTTATTCCTGTTGCCAAATCTTTGTCTGAAAGCCCCTAATTGCAAAATTATAATAATTTGCGGAAGGGGGTTTGCATTTTCTATTCCAAGGGAAATTGCATCTTTCTCTGGCAGATACCTGTCTTTCTAAACCAGGACAGGCAGATAGAAAAATCATAAGGGTATAAATAAAATGATCTTGGAACCTTGCTCGGGAAATAACCTGTAGGAATAATGACATCATCAATAGTTTCCCTCCCCCAATATCTGTCTAAACATTTAAATCATTATCACTTCCCAAAGTACATTCTGACAGGCAAGATACTGGCTGGCAAAATGGATCTTCAGCACCTGTCCCTGCAGCCATGCAAGGCTTCCATGAGCAGAGCAGTGCCGTGTCCTTTCTCGGGTGGTGCAGATTTTTGAAGGACCTGCCCATGCCTTTTAAGGAATTTGCAGCCCAAAGGCTGGCAGCAGAGAGCTTTCTCTTGCTGAGCACATTGCATGGTGACCTCCCACAGCTCACACAGAGAGGTGAGGTGTGGACTGAAGGAGAGGTGGACTCAAGGAGAGGAAAACCAAACAGCGATAATATCAAAGGAGAAGAGCAGACAAGCCAAGTGTAAGGCTACAGCCTTACCTAGATCACCTGAGATCGTTTTTCACTTTTACATTGTTTCAGACCTACAAGTAGAATCAGAATTTTGTGCAAGGACACGTCTCCATTTTCAGTACAAAAGTGATGTCGTTTCTCCAAAACATTGTGAATTCTTCTAATAAAGAAGCAAGTAAAAATGATCTGTGCTATCCTTTACCAGAGCATCCTAAGATAGAACATTTTGATAACAGCATACGGTTCTTGAAATTGGAGCTAAAAAGGGAATTTCCCAAGGGAAAACTGGCACAATAGTTTTTTTCTCTTTTGGCAGTTTTCCCACTACAAGTAATCAAGACTACTACCAGATTCAACCCAGTATTAATGATTTCATATACACACATACTGCACCAAAATCCTGCAGTTTGAGTTCATCTGAGACAATTCTGTTTCTCAAACTGAGATTTTTACTCCAAGTAGTAATCATTTTCCCTCAGGAGTGTGAAGCATTCATGCTGCTCTGTCTGAAGAGGAGGTGCAGCTGAAACAATTCCCCAGCACAGACACAGAAAGATGTTCCACATTCCTGGATGCTCCCTCTGAACCATAGTGTATATAAAATCAAGGGAAGAGGCTATGCATCCCATGGTGCTTAACCACCATAGGATAAATTATCTGCAAGAAACAAAGTAGGTCTCATCTCATGCCTTTGTGATTACACAAGATGAAGCACAAAGTAAAATTTTACGCCAGAATTTTATATCTCTCTCTAACTGAGCACATCCAACTGACCTTTTCAGACAAGATTTTCTGGCTCTTTCTCCTCCTTGAGCATCCCAGGGGTGTTATCCAACTTAGAAAGCAGAGAAAGGAGAATAGCCTTGGGGACAAAATAATCTGTATGTATGAGAACTATGTTAAAAAATTGGAACCTCATTCTTTAGTCCTCAACATCAAATGTGACTAAGAGTAGAAATACTAGTGTTTTCTAGTAGTAAATAGGTGTTCTTAACAAATTAGGCCTAGTTTCAGCATCTTTTAGCCCAGGTTGAGATCCTGCAAAATAATGCCTTCTATAGACAGCATTAGTGTTGCAGTTTTTGCTACTGCAATTATGATGGCCTGGTTTCAAGAGAGCGGCACGGCAACCACATTCTTTGTGTGGTGCTCGGGCTAGTGACAAAGAGAAACGCACACTCCAATATGGAGGACGGTCAAAAAGCGTTTATTCTCGTAAGCATACAGTTTATATACCTTCAGGGTCTTATCACTACGTCAGGAGGGTCTTTGCTTCCTTATAAGGTTAGTATGGGGTAGGAAAGATACTGGCATGCTGTTAGAAGGGGGGCTTTTGCATGCCGAGGGTGATCTCTTATCAGGAATGAGGCAAGAGGGGAGGCTTCCTGTGTCCTTTACCCGTTACACTCGCGATATCTTCCCGCAGCGTCTGTCCCTGCCTAACCACACATTAGTCAATCTATTAGTTTGTGCTCTTCTAATAGAAAAGGAAATAAACCAGTATTTAAAACAAATTTGGTAGTTTGGTATCATCCTTTGTTGGAAATGGGATTGTGGTCTAGCCATTGATAATATTCCAAAACAAAGGGAAAGATTGATGGCTGAATTCAATCTCAAATAGAAATGAGTCATACAGATTTGAAATTAAAATGCTTGAGGTTTTCTTTTTTTTTTTCCTTCTTTACATTTTTCTCTATTTTCTGGTCTTAAAATTGCTGTGCTTTCAATTATAGTCTTTCATACATGATTGTACTACACAGTAAACTCTTTACTGTTAAGCCCACCATTTTTATAGGGCCTCTTAAGATAGGTTTGGGGTTTTTTCTCTTGTTATATGTAAATAAATAGTTGTATCAAATTGCTTATGACATTTTGGAGATCTAGTTTTATAGTCACCTTTCCTATCAGACATCTTCAGTCTTTTCATAACCACAAAGAGTAAGGGCTGACTTGTGAAACACAGCACACATCTCAGAGGATTTGCAATCTGAAAATCATTGCTTACAGACCAGAAAAGAGTAAGTAGCAGCACAGGGACAGATTTGGCCTCCTCTTCCCTTCTACAAGATCTATGCAATTGATATGCCACTCAGGAAAGAACAGAATGTTTGGACACCTGTGCCAGCCAAGTACCCGTCCAAGATGTTTCATAATCATGGTTATTTATGGAATCAGAATAGCATGCCAAGTCAGGTGGGAAAAGAGAGATAGAACTTAAGTCACAGTGCCCCCCTAGTGAGGGGGCAAGGGGAGGCAATATTGTTGTCAAGTGCAGAGTAGGGGGTGAGAGGGAGGAGGAAATTGCAGAGAGTGATTAGATCCTACAAATAGCCAGAGAAGTTGGCAGGGAGATGGAAGTGGTAGAACAAAATGGAAGGGATTTTTCCAAAAGTCAGGGAAAAGGAATGAATTGAACACCATTAAAACAGTTTACAGAACCCCAATCTCTGAAAGAAGCACTAGCAGCAAGAGAAAACAGTCAAACAGTGTTAGCCTCCCCAAGGGTGGATGGGTGCCACAGAACTGAATGCAAAAGAAAACATTAACCTGGCTTTCAGGAAAATGATGAGGTATCTTATCTCTTCCCTGGCTTTCAGGGGATCTTATTCAAAGGTAGGAGAGAGGAAGCACCTGGACACCTGGTTGACTTAAACCATGGAATGTCATTTGCTCAGGAAAAAGTCACAAGAGAGGCAAACCACCAGAGTAATGAATGACGAGTAAACGAGAAGCTGAAATAGGAGGAGCAGACTTGAAATGGCTGATAGGGATGCTTTCAAACTCAGCCGGTCACCTCATATATTCTCCAAAAAACTTTCAGTTTCCCCTTGAGTCCTTCCCATTCAGTCTTTGTTTGACACTCTAACCAATCAACATTTCCTAACAGCTTTTCCAACTCCCATTCCCTTTCCTGATGTCCTTGCCAAATCCAAGCAGTATCTTTCACTTTTTCCCTTCCCCACATCACATACCAGAACATAATTTTCACAGCCTGAGGGTGCCAGCTCTGTGCTGTGCATTAAAATGACATTAAGCATTCTGTGGATCAACGGAAGCTAGAATATTTTTTTTGATGGGGTGAGGGTAGAGGGATGGAAGAGAAGGAAGAGGCCTTGTAAGTGGGCCTTCTTTAGTAGAACATCCTATAAGAAACATATGATAATGTAATCATCGCAGATATTTGACAAATGCTGCTCAGTTCATTTTTTCCTTTCCTGATGACATATCCCAGGCTTTACACTGAGCTTCCCAAAGATAGATTGTGCACACAGCAAATATCTAGAGGAATGCAAAAGCAAAAAAACAGAAACACGACATTTGGGAGACATTCCTTCACACTGACTTACTTCTTCAGCAAGATCTGCAAATGAAGTTATTAAGATAGTCAACACAAGCCAAGGTTATCTGAAAGCAAGCAAATATTTTATCATGAATAGTAGCATTGTTTAGTTTCAGCATTTAAATTACCCACAGTAGCTGTGTTTTGCCCCTTTGGTAGTATTATCGACTCTCATTTAGTTGTTGGAAAAAAAATCATGAGAGCTACAAAGAAATATGAAAATCAGAAAAATAATTTATTGATAATCATATCATATTGTTTATGATTAAAATCACATTAAATTTTGCTTTCAATAAGCAACAGTTTAGAATGTTTTCCTAGAAGCACTGTGTAAAAGAAAAAGTCAGAGCAGTCATTCAGAAAAAAAACAAACAGTAATAGTGCTTACTACATATGATTATTGTCAATTCAAGAGGATACTTAGGATAAAATAAATCATAGTTGGAAACATAATTTTCATTTTCTGGATTTTGAAAATACATTTTTGAAGGCAATGCAAAAGTCTGGAGAATTTCCATTTTTCCTTACAAATCAATGTCATTAAGTTTTCTCTGTTTACTTCCTATTTAAGAACTTTTGTTGAATGGAAGTCAGTATCAACATGGTAAAAGGACTTTTTCATGTTTTCATATTGTTTACAAACTGGAAGGCATGGAAAACAAAAAGTTACGGAAAGAGCATGTAAGAGAGGACAAGGAAGGAGTGACACTTTTCAGAAAATCATTGGACAAAACAGTCATAGGAAAAACATTATAATAATCCAAACACTTATGCATTTTATGAAAATAGTCTTCATTCCTGACCAGATTTTCATCTAGTAGTACTAGTATACTAGTTCATCTAGTTAGTTCTAGTAGACTAAAATTGTCTCACTTGGCAGCAAAGGGGCTAGTTGTACTTTACCCTTTAGAGCTCAGATAACAGCTGATCCATCTTGTTGAGTTAAATCTCCTTGGACGATGCTCAGAGTCAGATCAAGGGTTTATGTTCCTCCAATTCTCTACTCATGCTGAGGAGGTCACACTTTGATTCCTGGACTTTCATGCAGGAAGGAATTTACGGTCTCTGAGATGCTTTACTTTTCACAGATTTTAATTTCTTAGCCCTGCTTAGCAATGTATCAGTTTTATGTTTGGACCCCAAAATGTCAGATGAGAGGAAGGATATTCAGCAAGACCCTGTGTTTATTTGACATTCCAGAATGAATACATATTGTGTGGACAAAAGCAATGTTTTACAAGTTTTCACATTGCATTCTGAAAGGAGTGTTTTCTTTATAATCTATGTATCTTTATGTAGGCTGTAGGCCAGGTTAAGCAGTGTGATGCAAAGGCTGGGCAGAGGGCCTCTATTCACAAAGGAACACTTATTTCACTTCATCTTACTTGACTATCTGTACTGCCAAGCTCCCGCTGAGGGATGTTTTACACACCTCACACGGTGTGTGTTGTGCTCCTGACTCACTCCTCTACTTTGCCCCACTTTTGCAAACTGGGAGGTGGGACCAACAAATCTAACCATCAGCAGTGGTGATGGGGCAGAGGACAGCTTTTGAAAGGGAGCCTATAATTTCAAGTGTTTGACATATCTTGCCATCAACCCGTGTTATTGCCAAACATAATTTCTCTAGTTTCACGGTGTCATGCCCTGAAAGAGATTCCTTGGAAAGTGGTAGCAGAGCAGACCACTCTGAAGGGATGATATAGTGATGCTAACAGCCACAACATGGCATAGTGCCACACTCTCTCTTTGAAATCTGCAATGAGAAATAGCCTGTATTTCCATGGCAATATATTATCTGCCTGAGAAGCAAATGTTGCAAAGCATAAAAATTCAACCCTGCTCCATCAGTAACACAGATATTTTATCAAAAAGAGAGTTACCGGTAGAGCACTGGCAGAGACGTTTAGCAGAAACAAAGGGGGAGAAACTACAGTCTCTTTAATGCATTGTTCAATTTGAGATTTTTTTTTGCAATGCTGCAGCTTTTTCATTTGCAGTCAGAGAAAGGACAAAGGATGGCTCCAGGACTTTGGCAGAAGCATGTTCAATTGTTATTGACCTTTCTTTTTGGTCCTTTGGGTAAATTTGAGCCAGCAAATTCAGTATATAAAACTGATATCCAGTACATACAATTAAAGATGCAAAAGTCTTAATCACAGCCAAAGCAGGATTTTTAAAAATTAGGCCCAACATTTTGATCCAAACCTCACCCCCTGAACTGCCACTTCAGCAAGTATCTAAACTTATTGTTTCCTCAAGTGGTCTGTAGATGTTTTATTCTTTGTTTCTTCATATGGCCCATGTGTCTGGGTTGGTGTGTCTCTCCTGTCTACCTGTGGCAGGCAGGTATACTGCCCCCTTGACTACAGACCTTCAGTCTCTGTGCTCAGAGGATCTCTCATCTGCTGGAATTGACTGGAATCCCACACAAATGCTGGAGCTGCTCCCCAGGCTGCAGGGTGCACCTGGACTCCACAAGATCCTGGCTGAGCCCAGTGATGGCAGGCACCATTTCACCTGCTCAAATACCATCGTGGACCAGAAACACATACTTCCATGACCCCATGAAAGACAAAATGAAACACAAGTTAGAGGTTTAGTTGCTAAGGTACTGGCATGGCTAAGAGATAACATTAATTTTATTCCTTTTTCCTAGATATTTTTGCAATCCGAGAGACATTGAACAATGTACATAAGAACACATTATTAAATATAATTGTCAGTTGGAAGGAGGGACTGAAAGGCAGATTACTTCTGGTATTCCCAGTGAAGTAGACACAATTTCTGTCTCTCTTTCACTGTGGTTCTCATTATCCCTTTTGCATAGTGGCATGTTTCCCACTGAAATGGTGGAAGCTACCTTTGATCCCATGTTACCTATACCTCAACAGAATAAATTAACCTTCTTGGCAGTATAATATTAAGGTGTAAATCACTTTTTCTGAGAAGTACCTCATGCTCTATTTTCCATGTTTTTGGCAACTTCTGGACTATCCCATCAAAGCTGCAGCCTGGGTACTGGCAGTGCCTTAGAAATATCCACTGAGCTCACTAGACTCCCTGGGGGGAACATTTAGCTACCTGCCTCTAAAAAATTAGGCAGGATTTAAAAATACTCTCTTCAACATTGTTGAGTAATTTGACATTTGTATGCACAAGGATGCTCAGCACAAAGCTTCACAGATGCCTTATTGATTACTTAACTGAACCTGCAAGGACTGAATCACAACTTGCTAAGACTGGAAAGTTTGGCTTTAGTAGAAACACATCTAAAAGTTGATTATGGCTGCAGTCAGGACAGCCAACTCTACCAAGCCACCAAAGGAAGGAACTGTATAATGACCTCCCAGATATGCTGCTGTCTTCAAGTCATTCATTTTAAAACATTTTGCAAGACACATATAAAGGTTATTAGTGATCTGTTGGCTACTAGTGGTCTTTGAAGGTCCACTGCTTTTATTTTTATAGGTTGCAGATCATTCAAAAAATATTTGATGAGCTATACTCAAAATAATAGCAATGTGTGATTTCTTGGATTGTAGGTCTCATGGTTTAGGAATGGTACTCCCCAGTTTAGCACTCCCTCTGAGACTCTCCAAACCACACTAACACTTGCTCCCTTCCCCCTTCCTACTCCCTTTCTCCTCCCCCTGTGCTGGCTGGAGAGGAAAACTAAAGGTTTGATAAGAACTTTTTTTCTGGAAACAGCAATTAGATAAAATAAACAGTAACAACAATGATATTAATGACAGAGGGCACAAGAAAAGAAACATTATCACTCACTTGGAACCCTCTGACAATAGACAATACCCAACCACCCCTTCTGCCATGTATGCTCAACCAGTTTCTAAAATTGTATATTTTGTTTACTGTGTATTAGCATATAAAGAATGTTTTGAAAGAGAACCCCAGGGAAATATATAATTTACATGCAGAGAGTTTTGCCATCAGAATCTACAGAAAAAAAATTATCCCTAATTATCTTAAAAAGTGTTGGAGTCAGTAAAGATTTTTCTCTTTTCCATAGTGTCATTAGAAAGAAAACCATCTTCATGTAGCTTTCAAGAGTGATGTGATAATAACACTGCCTGGCTTCATAAGTCTGACACTATAGGGAATATGTGTACACAACTGCACTAAATAAAGCACTTGAGAGACTTTGCCATAGCTCATCTCTATTCTTGCCCAAACCTAATCATCTTCAAACATACAACTTTACAAAATAGTATCAGTATTATTGAAATATAATTTAATCTGTTTCTCAGACAATAAATATATTTTCTTTCATTTAGGTTCATATATTTACATACATGTATCTATCTTGTGGTTTGTTATAAGTTCAGTTGCAGAAGAATTAATTCCTGAACACTTACAAAAAATTTAGTTAAAAGTCAAGGGAAGAAAGGCAGAAAGAGTGAGATAATGGAAATTAATAAGCAAAGCAGGCTGCAATGAATTGTAACAATTTGGACCTTCAGCATTTTGCACTTGGTGTCTGAAGTGGTGTGCCTAAAATCAACATCATTGTGATCAGAGCTGGACTTATGGCTGGAATAATTCAGATTCTGAGCTACAAAGAAATCATGGTGAAACCCTCACACTTGCTCTTTTATAGCCGGGGGGGCCTTAAAGCCCATAATTCCAGATGACAGAGAGTTCCCCTGACAAAAAAGATGGTTTTAAAGACATGTTTCAAGCACCAATTTCAAACCTTGGCTCCAGTATACTTGGGTTTATCTGCATGCCTGAGGTTTATGCACGAAAAACCACTTTGTGGTACTGACAACCTAGCAATAGAAAAAGTATTTATTGTACTGGAAGACAGTAATGCCAGAGCTGGTTTTTATTAAATTCACCAATTATTCACTCTTTTTTTTTTTTTTTTCTGTTGAGGGTTTCCCTAAGAAGAGTAAAAGCCAATGGATTTATTTTGTTTGTAAACACATCACCTTTATGCAACAGTGTTCAAAATGCAGAAACACAGGCAAAAAAGAACTTATTGCAAGAAAAGCAAGAGAATAAAGTTTTACTGCTGAAGTCACGTCATTTATGTTTCTTACTTAAAAAAAAAAAAAGAAACAAAAACCCAACAACAAAACAAAACCACTCCAAACTAACCAAATAAAAATAAAATAAATTGCAAAACTACGACCCTTCACATCAGAACTATGGCATTTTTATAGAGGACAATAATGTACAATGCTTAACGCAAACACAGCCATTGTAACATGCTCATAGATATTAAAGCTTTTCTTTCCATTTCGCATTCATGTAGTTCTCTTTTTACCGGGTTCACTAGTAAGGTCAACAACGAAAACTTTTAAAATTCCACTTCAACTACATATGTTAAAATTATGTTTTTAATAACTTTTTTCTTAATATCTAAGCTCCACTAATTAGGAAAGAGTAAAGGCACCATTAGTAGAAGCTGGGTTGAGGAGATGAATATATGTTTCTTCATTGCTATAAAGAGAAATGTATCTATTGTAGCTGCATCCGAAGTTTGAGTTCAGTGCTGATTCAAATGAAGATATACATTCTGAAACCTCTGTTGTCACAAGAGTTTCACTATTTCGGTCTGAAATTTCATAAGACCTATTCTGAATAAAATGAAAGAAGAGTCAAAATATCTGCTTATCACAGGACTTCTGTTTGTTTAGTTTTCCTACAATGAAATTAGTGTGGATAAGCAAATCATACTTTCTACAACTTCAGCTGGAAAAGACTTTAGTCAGCCTTGTTTGATATTGCCAAGATCTAACTGTTGCAATTAGTCTGAGATATGAGGTAGAACTACATGTAACCACTGAGATTATTTTGTGCTTTCAAAGTCTGGCAATTGCAAGAGACTGGTCAATTAATCTCTGTGTAGCCAAGTGATGGAAGCTGTCCTGGAACAGTGATGTCCATTTATGACTAGTAGACTCTGTGAGGTCCACAAACTACTTCAAAAGCATCTGTGAAAGTTACAAAATAAATGCTAGGGGTTTAAATTCAGCAAATGAGGAATCATAAGCTTACAGAAAAATTTTTGGATCAATCATTTAAAAAGGATGAAAACCACTGTTAGAAAAAAATTTCCATGCCAGTCCACCCTGTGAGGGTTAATGGCATACACAGGAGTTCTGCTAAATGTCACAGTAGTTACTATGCTCTAATCCTGATCCCCAACCTACTGTAGCTGCTATAAAATATATAGTAATAATTTCCTGAGGCAGGGTAATGTATAAGGAATGTCAGACCAGGCTCTGGACATTTTTGCCTTAGCTCTGTTTTATTAAAGTGAAACTTTTATTAAGGCATGTGGTGAATTGAGCAATCTGCATGATTCATGCAGTTATAAACCTATTGGTACACTCACAATAAATCAATGAGCCATTGTCACATGTTCACTGTAGAGTAGATTAAATAATAAGGAGAAAAATCAATGTGGAAGTATTATTCAGCCATATGAAAGTATTAAAAATGTACTCTGAATGTATTAAAAGCACCAAATTGTAGTTGAGCTAAGCTTTGTTCCATAAACAAGTTTCCTTGTACGCAGGGTATTTATTTACTCATGGTCTATATAAGAGTCAATATAATTAAACAAGTTAAATTATGCCTTTTGCTGAGTTACTTCTGATTGGATCACTCTTATGATTCACACTGCAAAACTAAGGGCCAGGGCTCCATCCTGACCTCTGCATACCCTCAGTTGCACTGCTCAGAGGGAAACATGAGAAGGAACTACTCCTTCAGGACTAGAACTGTCATAAGAAGGTGCTGATTCATCACTCCATTGATGCCTGAGTTGCAAAGGGTCATTTTGGGTTGGGACTAAAAGGAATGGTTGTGGTTTCTCTGCATATATCCACATACCTCTGATTGTCTCTCAGTCCTTTCTGAATTCTTATCTCCTTTGTGCAGAGCAAGCCTGTCCAAGACATTAAGGGGCTAAGTGAGAGTGAAATAGATTAAAAAGTTCTTTTTTTTTNGTGAAATGGCCTAGCTCTTTTTTTTTTTTTTTTTTTTTTTTTTTAATAAAAGAAGGCTTGAAAGAAGGTAAAAGACTTCTACCAGTTCCTGGATGGAACTATGATTGATATTGATTCAAGTGATCACATAGAATATGGTCCACAAGTATCCCTCTTACTTAAAGAAAGAAATAAGCACCAAAATTCATCATGCTTTAGAATTTGCATGTGAATTACACCGTTTCACAGTAAGAAGCAAAATTTCAGATGTAAACATATATATATCTTCCTCTCTAATAATCTTATTCACTCAGAGGTTTATTTAGATTTTTTGAAAGACTATTCAAATTAAATAATAATAATGATAATAATTTTTTTGCCATTGTATTTTCAGTGAGCTCCAGGAGCAGAAGCTTGTATCTTTACCACTATAAAGTGCCACGCTGAAATATATTACATTTTCTTTAAAATTACAGGTTTAATCAATGTAACATAGATTTGTTATCTGTTTTACCTCACAAACTGCCTCTGTTACTGTTGCTAAGCCATTGGAAAGGTTGAACAGATTTCTGATCTGACCTAAGGGACAAGAGCTTACCTTCAAGGAATGGAAAGAGCTGTATGTCCAAGGGATTAACAGCTGACTATATGACAACCACAGCTCTCCAAAATCAGTCCCAAAATACTTTTTTAAAATCTACAAACCATATACTTGATAATCCCCATATGGATATGTAGTCCAGATACAAAGGAGAGAATTGAGACTTCTGTCCAATTTTTCATATTCTGTCACGTCTAACAACCATTCCCAGAGTATGTTTCTTAATTGCAAAGCTGATCAATCAGAGACTTTCCTCAGACTGGTGAAAAATTGGAAGCAGTCTAGCAGCACAGTTTTTGGTTCATTTCTCAGGGAATCAGGAAGTCAAGTGCACCATCGAATGCTATGGGTCATCATGTAGATTTTTGGGATTCCTCTTGGCAGGGCTTCTGATCCACAGATCAACTAATTCTTTTCTAAAAATCATCTGTCTTTCTCATTGATTGCTGTAAGAATAAGGACAATATTTATGATTTATGTAAAGCAGTATACTCTCAAAACCCAGTTCTGAAACGGAATGAGTGCTCAGTTTTATTTAACAACTAAGTGGTTCCCCATACCAGAGGGAACCCAATAAATGATGACTTGCTACATGCAACTTAAAAGACTATTGTAGGCATCCCCCGCCACTAGTTCTACTCACAAGCCAAAGCACCATATTCTAGTTAACAATCTCCAGGTCTTAAGGTTACAGGTTAAAAGGATGTTGTATAAAACAGAATCATAGAATCATTAGGTTGGAAAAGACCTCCAGGATCATTGAGACCAACTTTTGATCAAACACAACCCTATCAACTAAACCATGTTCTAAGTGTCACATCCAGTCATTTCTTCAATATGTCCAGGGATGATGACTCCCCCACTGTCCCTTGGTAGCCTGTTGTTATGCTTGACAACCCTTTTTGTGAAGAAATTCTTCCTGATGTCCAGCCAGAACTGTCCCTGCCGCAGTTTGAGGCCGTTTCCTCATCCTGTCGTTACCACAACGTAAAATCACAAACATTTTAAGGATTTCCTCCTTGTGGGAAGAGTTCAAATGCTCATGCAATCTTCTTCCACTTATCCTAGCCCAAGGTGGCCTCTTCATCATGCTGCTGGGCAGGAATAGCTTGAATCCTGTGAAGGGGAATAATAGAAGGAGGATTTGAATTGCCAGTACCTCCAGATCTGTGCAGGACCCTGCAGCCAAATCTTTGTGATGCACTTATCAACTGTGATACCTTGAAACAGGTTGGCAGAGAGCTGGACAATATCCTTCTAGCTTCATTCTCTGCCCAAGTTAGTAGAATGGTGACGTTTTTGATGTCAAACTCAAGATTTTTCATTATATTTAGTGACAATTGACCACTGGAGGTCACTTACATTTAACAAGCTGTAAAGATTACTCCAACTAAGCTTTTAGGATAAAAAGGCGTGTTTCTCTGAATTTTGACAAATTTTATGAGTTTTTTAGTACTGTTTTTCTCAGTCTCTTAGGTAATTCTTGGAGATGATAAAAATAAATCTATTTTTCTGCTGTTAAATATGTTAATTACTAGGGAGACACAAATCTGAGCCTGCATTGATACTCTATTTCTGCTGACATGAAAATTGTCATCAATCTCTTCACAGCTGAATAAAATTAGTGATGGACCTGAACCAAAAGTCATTATAACAATATGCTAAATTTCTTAAACCAAGATTCTACCCGTGA
>WEIU01020501.1:0-36862 GCA_013389925.1 Aegithalos caudatus | reverse complement strand
TTAAACTAAAGGGATTGCCTCTAAGTATGAAAGTGGTATTAATCTCAATGCCTCTTCTGTTTTAATTTTTCTTTAGCAAACCAAAAGAATTCCAATTAGTTCCAAACCTTGTGAATTAGTTACAGTTAAGACTGACCTTTTTCATGTGGGAAACTGCATTGTGCATATAAATTTAGCAGTGAATGTCCAAGGTTTAATGAACTGCTGCCTGTCATCTCTGTTAATCCTGTTTTGCTGTTGATGCTGTGTGAAAGTCAGAACCAACCCAGAGAGAATACAACACATGTAGTTTTTGCAGAGAGAGCAGACTTCTTGTACAGACTCCTAGAAAAAGATATGGATAAGTCCAGATCTGAATCAGAGACCAGTGCAGAGCAGAAACACACCAGGGGTTATTTTTTAAGCCATGGTGTACTACTTTGAACTTCAGATATTGCACATGCATTTTAGATGAGTTCTGCTTCATCTTAGAGAAGTTAGGAACTGCCTTGAGTAAAAAGAAAGGTCATGCCTAGAAAAACTGCAGTAGTATAGTTAAGAAGGAAGGTAATCACTTTCTCTAAATTTTTGCTTAGAAATTACAAAATTAAGCCTATGACTATGCTATTATCTCAAACAATGTTTATTTAAGTTACTGAATCTTGTGTACAGTGCTGACTCCCTCACCCCCTTGCTCTCCAACCATGGTTTCTGCTAACAAGGTAGCAATATTAAAAAAGACAGAAGAAAAGTAATAAAGAAGATGGAATTAATAGAACACATAATCAAAGTTATGGAAAAACTGACAAAGATATATTTTTTCCAGCTGAAAAGCAGACAAATGCAATGTGATAGAACAGAGATTAGAAGTTGTTGGAAGCTAGAATAGCAATTGAGAAAATGATTTTTCCCCTGTTCCTGCATTCTCCTCTGGGTATCTGCCTTTAGTTGTTATCTGTGGCCTAATACAAATACCTGTACCTAAAATGCAAACTACTCTGGTATAATTTTTGTAGAAGGAGACAGAGTATAAAACAGAAGTAAGGCAAATTCTATCAAGAAATGCACTGAATTATTGGTAAGAGAACTACAAATCTGTTTTTGGGTAAGCAGATCTGTAGTAGAATTAGCTGTCAAGCCTTTTAGAAGAAGTGGGAGATTACAGCATCTCCAGATAGATTTCTTCTGATCTGTAATTTATCAGAATTACAGCTCCAGTATTGTGTATTCCCCTGTGGCAGTAGCTATTTAATCTTTCAAGGCATTAAAACAGTAAGAGGAAAGCAAAGTCGTATTGCTGCTCCACCTGGATTTGCTGTTTGGCTTTTAAGGGTGAATGGTGTAGTAGCCTTTCAAAAAGTGCATTTTTCTGGAGGATCAAGGGAGCCTAGGAATTCTCTGTCTTTCTGAAGCACAGGAACTCATGGAATGCATAAGATGCTTCAACTAAATGCAGTTAAAAATGCATATTTAGCTTTGTTTTTTCACAAACCTATAAAGATAAAAGGTAAAGTTGATGTGAAAGATACTTGAAACAATATGGACCACTTCAGACCAGAAGAAGAACAAAGAGTGTCAATTGGGCAATTCTTGCATGCTTTGCACACGGACATATAATTTGGGGTTTAATAGACATGAAATGGAAATGTTGCTATTTCTGATATATAAATGCCTTAAAATAAGCCCATTTAAAAACAACTTAATTTTGCTTTATTTATGCAATTGTAAAGGTTAACAGGCATAGCAGTGTATTACTTTTATGTTTTTGGTTCTTTGCCACTTAAAAAAATCACTCAAGATTTTTTTCTTCCAAAATAATAAAGTTTTGTGATTAAATTTTTGTGGTCCAAAGAGATAAGGGAAAGCAAACAGAATTTTTTTACTATTTATGAGGAGTCTCCATTGATAAAGCAATATGCTCCTTATCTATTGATATAAAAGATCAAATGAGGTATTCAGGTTACATTTCTGTTTTGGTTAAGTAAGGTCAAATAACCTTCACCTATGTACTCTCACCTTCCAAATTTTTGAATTATTGTGATAAATTAGTTTTTGGTAGGGATCAGTCTTACAGAAATTGTAACTTGGAAACATTCAGAATAAATGTAGATTTGTCAGCACTGCTTAACTACAAGTGCAGGTGTACAGATTGTCCCAAAAATTAGGCAAACACTCCTCTACTCAATAAAATACAAAACAATATGAGGAGAATTTCTTGTTGTTCTTGCAAATTAGATGGAAAATTATTATAGTTATTATTATGAAACACCCATTCATAGCTCTGTCCAGCAAATACTGTTGTACGTGAGCATTGCTTGAATTCCTTTGATTCATCAGAATAAGATTAAGACTTTGAATTTTTTCCAAAACAGATTTTCTGTGCTCTAGTGCTGTGGTTTGTACCATTTCTGGTTTAACTGTCGATTCATTGTTTTATTATAAAAACAATGTTGTCTAGGAATTTTTTCTTAAGAAATTTTAAGTCCTAAAGTGCTCAATGAGAAGAATACACTTAGACCTACAGTATCAGTAAAATTAGCATTTAACTATTTATGTGTGAGGAATACATCTGATGCAGCTGATCACAGCAGAAGATGCCATTCAAAAGTGCTAGTAAACTCATGGCTACATTCAACAAAGTTCAGATCTCGTTTTGGTTAGCATACTGAAACAATGATTTTAAGGATCAAGTGTATGAAAGATACACCAGACATGTTATAGAAAATTAAATATGCTCACAATTCATGCATCCATCAGAATTAATTCTCTTATAAAATCCTGTAAACAATGAGTATTTACTTGAACAATATAAAGTACAGTCATGCATCTGGTTTAGAATGTGTCTGGAATTGTTAGAGAACTGGCAAAAATCAGTCATCCTAGTAAGAAAGTCTGGCGCAGTATTTTTCAAACTATATAGCACTTTGTTATGTTAGACCTTATTTTACTTTATGTTTTAGGTATTTTAATACAATTAAATGTGTATGTGGTATGTGTTCCATTGTGTACCTAAGAGAAGAACTGGATTTATGGATCCCAGACTGAAAGATGATATATCAAACATAAAAGTGGTAGTGGGACATGTCTCATGTCACTTTCTGATATGTGGATTTTTAAATCACATATTCAGGTTCATCTCATAAGAAGGATCAATACACTGACACTTTTTCAGTGTCAGTTCTGAATACCTACATTTTGTTTGAAATCTCAGTCAAGAAGTGAACTAGGCCCTTCAGCAATTCATCTCACACTTTCTATACTTCTTTTTAATATTATAATTTATGACATAGTTAATAAAACGTCAAAAAGAAACAAAAACTAGAAGTTCTCACAGTGCCTTTATTCTTAACTGCAACTTAGTGTTTCCAATTGCATTTCCAAGGTCTAAATTTTTTCCCCAGTCAAAAAATTACAATCCAGTCAGGTCTTAAATCTCAATTATGTTCAATTGTATGTATGTAGCATCACTGATTTCTATATTTCTTGGCTAAATCTCGAGCTTTTCTTGATACTTCTGCTTCATATTTGTTTCAAATACACTTCCTGTCACAAATTCTGAAATACGGGCCATACCTACTCTTTTTTGGACTTGAATCTATATTGGTTCTGTCCACCTCCTTAGGCATTCTCTACCATCCCCATCAGTCATCCTGTGTGACAGTGTCAGCCACTTCATTTCCTTTTGAGATCTCATTCACCCTCCATATATTATAAAGAAAAGTAGTTCATACTCTACTCTTCTGAAGCTGTCATTTCAGTATTGTGTTTGAATCTCTCTCCTCTTTTTTGCATTCACTTCTTAATGTTGCTTTCTTTTTGAAACAACTTTGCTATTCTGGTTAACCTATTCCTGCTGTCAAAAGTGCTGGTTAGTGATCATATGAATTTTCCCTGCAGTGTATTCCTTATTTTATCCATTGTTGTGCTATTTGAACTCCAAACTACACAAAATATTTTTGACTGTACTTCTGTTTCTTGAAGCTTATTGATTTTTGGCAACCTCTTTATGACAGATCTTATTGAATATACACAGCTTGTTAAATAGAAATCTACAAATCTCAATTGTAGATTGATAATGTTAAAATATTTTCTCTCTCATAATTTTTTTAATGCAAGGAAAAAGAACATTCCATGTAATTTGTTTCAGCTTGGTGTCCAGCCCTTGACAATTGATGCATGTTCAAACTTAGAAAATGCAGCCATTTTTGTTTTCAGCATTATTCAAATTGACCACATAAAAGTAACACTGTACTTTGTGACTGCTGAAGTTTTTCTAAGTGTGCTCTACCTATTGCAGTATCCAGGCAACTGACAATTCAAGAAACTGAGCCCCAGAGTATTCCATTATGCTAATATAAATTTGTTTTGGAAAAGATGATTGATTTTTGTTTTTACAGTGAGTATAGAGAAATATTAAAATTTCATCATTTAAGGCAAGCAAACAAATAAACCCCAAACCCACCAAACCCAAATTATTCAATTACCCTGAAGAACAAATAACTCTTAACATCTCATCAATATTGACTTTTCCAGAAATTGCAGAAATACCTATTTGTGTCCAGGACACAGGTTTGGCAGGAAAGGTTTACCTACATTTCTGGCTCTTTCTTAAACCATGTTGTGGTCTTGGGAAATTTTTTGTAGTTCTTTCTCCATCTATAAAGTCAATATAAACATAAACCTTTTTGTAAAATGTCACATGGTGTACTGATGGAAAGTAGAGTGTTAAAGCTACCTATTATTCAGATTATATATAACCTACCCTTAGTTGTTTTATACTCCACCACACATTTACTTTTCTGTATTCAATCTTCCCTGCTTACCAATCACGTTGGCAGGACAGTGGAAATCTCATTTTTCCCTAAGATTGGGATAAAAGGTCACTGCTAAAGCAACAGTACAGGCTGGAGAGCAGGGTGTGCTGGAAGCAAAGGAAACATGTTCCGTGATCAGCAGTCTCCCAGAAATCCCAGGAGACCCTGGCAGCGTATAGGTCATGGAGCCCCAGTCAGAGTTCACAATACAGAATGGAAGTTGTTCTCTGATGACTGGAAATTACTTTTTTTTTTTTTTTTTTTTTTTTTTTTTTTTTTTTTTTTTTTTTTTTTTTTTTTTTTTTTTTTGCTACAGGTTTGTCTGTGAGGGAAAATTAGATGAAGAGTGACTAATTCCAGCTCATTTTTTTTCACTAAGTATAAAAAGAGTGTCTGGAGCATGCAGCTGAACAGTGCTCTACTGTGTCTCAGGATACTACTGATAGGAAGAGTCTGAACCTAAAGGGCTGAGTTACAGCCAGCTTCACCTAACCATCATCTAAAAGCAAAAATTCAAGCCTCTGTTAATAAAAGGAGTAAAATATCTTCCAGCTCCCATCACTGATCTGAAAAACTGTTTTTACAGGCGAGATTCAATTGCCTTCACATAAGCATTTAGTGCCCCTAGACGTACTGGGGCACCGAGAGGCCTTCAGCTGCCACGCCTGATGGCACAGGAATCCCAAAACTCATAAGCCTAATCTAACCGCAGCAGTAGTACCTCAAATATCCTAGGGAACAGAATCTAGTCCCATGTATTTTTCTTTACCAAAATCACCTGTCATTTTAAAGGAGGAAGGAAGTGCTGTGCTAGTTTCTAACACAGTGGTGTATTTGGTTTAGTATCAGTTGTATTCAGGAGATACAGCTGAAACCAGAGAGGCATCTTTTGACCCTCAGCATGATTTACATTATGTTGGCTTCCCTGCATGGTAGCTTCTCCTGAGTAGTTCTGTCTTTAAATTTGTCTCAAAATGAAGCTGTAGTTTTAATTTAAAACTGTAATGAATAATAAAGGTCTAGCAACCTGAATATAATAATTTAAACAGAAAGGCACTGATGTATTTATGGTAACATAGTATCACACAATTTTTAATATAGAGAGGTCTACACTGAACCAGCAGTAAGTTCCCTTACATTAGACAGAGGTATTCAATTAAATGGCAACAAGTTGCTGTCATGTCTAGAAACTGAAGAATAGCTATATGCCTGTCATGTCTTTGTCCTGTGCTAGAGAAATACGTGTGAATGCATCTGCATGCATTACATTTGGGAGCGATGTGTATGTGATTTTTTGATGTGTGCTTTTTAAAAAACAGATACAAATATTTTGCAGTTTAATTTTGAATAGCATTTTTTCAATTACTAAGTGTCCCAGTCTGACTTAAGTAGTTCAGCATTTTAGATACTAAGTAGACCTTTGAAGTCAGAACAATTAATGCCTTAAAGTTAGCAGAGAGTTAGATACTTTTCAATGCCATGAAGCACGTCTTTAAATAAACTTTATCTGAGTAAAAGAAAAGCCCATTTCTGGCAAAACTCTCCTCCATCCATCTGTACAAAGTCTGCAAAAGTGTAAGTGTACACTTGCAAAATCAGGCAAGTCAAATATTTCCAGAATGTGGTTAAAGAAATCTAAGATGCTAAAAAAACCCTTTACAATGTCACAGCTGGTACTTTGGTCTGAGGTAGTAAGGCTGAATGACTAAAACTTATCAGATATGCAAAAGTGCCTGACTATTAGCACAGGATTATTTATGTTGTTATAACTACTGTGTTTATTCATGGTTTCTGACAGTTAATAATTTTTTTGTACTTTCTTGTATTTTTAAAAGCTGTGTTGTGCATCAAGAAATGATATTGTGCAACAAAATTGGTTCTGAATAAACAAGTAAAGACTTTAAACAAGTAATGAGTGTGCATTTCTGAGGTTAGTTTGCTTTTCAGCATACAGTATTTTCTGTAGGATAAACATACATATGATTTTATGTGATGATAGATTATCAAAACAACATTTCTTCTCTTGCCCTTGTGTTTCTCAACATTTTTAGTAAATGCCAAGTTTGGGGATCTATTTTTCCAGTAGACTTTTAAAAAATCATTATAGAATAACTACTTGTTGCGAGGGAAAAAAAGTGATTAACAGTTACCAAAAAAGTCTGAATGTTGAAAGCCAGATAGAGCCCAATAAAAGTTGGTGAAGTGGAATGTTAGAAATAATAAAAATAATTGATAAGAAATGAAAACAATTTTCAAAGTATTATTTTCTGCTAATGTTACGTAAACATTTCAAATCCAAAACAGATGTAACTGATGCCAAATCAATTTCTGTACATCTTTTCCTTTCAGCAGCTTAGAAAGTGATGTGGTTTCTGCTTAATGAAAATGAATATTGATCCAAGAGTAGAAAAGCTATTTCATATGGCTTTAAATCTCTGAACTGTTCCCCATCTCTGACTGATTATGCAAGAATTATCTGAAAGAGCATTGACATAAAATGGTGTTGGTGCAAAGAAGTCTGTTAAAAATTATAGATTATTGCTAAAGAGAGCTGAGTAGTGGAAGATCAAAACTCAGGTGGACTGTCTGTAGAACACAAGCAGGACATAATCTTAATACACCTTTCGTAAATAAATTGAGATACTTTCAAAATTAATCTTGACAAATTGACATATTTGTGCTGACCTGCTATGAGCAATAATTCTTTTTATTGTTTTAGGTAATCCAGTGTGAATTCTCAACAGAATAACAAAAGGGAAATGCATAGTTTCATACTAGAAATATTTCTTAAAATTTATTCTGGTTAATCAAATAAACAATGGGGATTAATTAAGAAAAAAATGACAATTTTTTACATATCTCACACACTCCACTTCCATAATCAGTCAATATTTTTCTGTTAAACTCTTCTCATAGACAAAACTGCATATTTAATTTTTTGTTTATGAAACTGATTTCATGAACAAAAATAAAGATACATATATGTAACATAGCCTGATAATTACAAATATCCAAAATTTATCAGTTCATGCAAGCACAGTGAAAGGAGATTACTGATTAACATTCCAGACAAAATTCTAAGTCATTGTAAATGCCATTTTTACTTTCTTTTTTAAAGTTTAATTTATTTTGATCAATTTGTTTGGTAAACTGGGATTAAAAATTCTGCCTCTTGAATTGCAAAAATCTTATTTGCATACAGAAGTAATAGGGAAGTTTAAAACCTTAGGATTTACTAAAAAGAGTACTTAAATGCATGTAGATAAAGAATATTGAGTACAGTTTCCCACAAAGAGACCATTTGGAGTGCTTTTGGAATAAAAATATCAGAACTAAAGGCTGTGATTGAGCAGGGACAAGCTGCATGTATAATGAGTATTTATAGTGCATGGAATCTTCTAAGTTGCACATGTGAGTGTTTTCTCTCACATAAAATCAGGTAAATGACCTACATGAACTACATGTAGAATAGCATGTAGTTATCCCTAGATGCATAAGTGTAAATTAACAAATACTGGTAATTCCAAAATTATTCTAGATTTTCAAATTTACTTAATCTTGGCAAAATAGATGGCAGTGTACTTCACATTTGAAGAACCACATATGTTACATACATCAAACAAATCTGATTTGCAAGTTTTATTTTTCTGTATTTTTACGTTATTGCATTAGATATTAAATATTGGATTATTTATCTTAATCGCATTACACCATGTTGTGTGTTGCACAAATGAAGACAGTAATTTCCCCAGACATTCACATGTCCACTTCTTAGCCTGTCACATGAAGGCTGTTTTCATAGGCAATGGCTGTTCAACACCATAGTCAACATGAAGTCTATTTCTCTTTAAGTTGGCAACTATATTTCATTAGGTACTTCACACTCCGAAAGTACCTGTTTCTTTCACTGGAATGCTAGAATCAATGTTGGCTGTGCTGTACATGCCTGTGCTTCAGAGCAGTGATTCTGAGTTTTGTGAGTGGATCTGAGGTTATGTGCAAACCTTTGACTCAGCAGAGATTCTACAAAATGTTTATGACTTGGATTTTTTGTTCATGTCCTGTCCAAGCGACAGGGGTATTTTCAGCACCTCAGAATGAGCCCACAGGACTTACTGCATGCACACAGGCTATTCCCATTACATATATCAGGTTGAAGAAATCCAAGATGCTAAAGCCCCATGATATCAGCCTGGCACCTTGTCTGCACATGCACAGGAAATTTGTCTAGCATTTCCTGATTCGCTGAAAATGCTGTATCACCTGAAACATTGGACTTCCCAAGTAAATGTCTGTGTTTCCATCTTCTTCTGAGGCAAAATTACCAAAAAGGGAACATACAGAATCCCAGGATAGATAAGATTGGAAGGGACCTGTGAGCCATCTGGTCCAACTTCTCTGTTCCAGAAGGGTCATCCTAGAGGACACTGCACAGAATTGCATCCAGACTGTTCTTGAATTATTCTGGGGAAATCTAGGACTTGGTTAACTCTCATACATTTCCTGATAAGCATACCAAATACAGATATTTCAATTGCACTCCAACTTCTAGCAGTGATTTCTCACAATGTAATATATAAGCATGTTTATATGCATATAACAAGTAGGGAAGGATTTGTTTTATGAAAAAGTAAAGATAGTCATAAGTCCTCAGAACTAATTTTTCAAATTGGTTTTATGAACCACTGGAGCTGAAAAGCCTCAGAGACCTCTTTACCATTTCTTGGCAGAAATAATACAGTTGGCTGAGCCTAATAAAACACAAGGTATCTCAACTAGGTATGAAATTGTTGTTATTATTAGAAAATCCTTGGCCATCTGGTTGGGAATTATGTGCAATAAGCTATAGACTACTGGTGTAAAATTCAGCATTAGAAAGAATTTCTTGAAAATAGAAGAGCCAAATATAGACTACATCATCAATATTCATAACTAGGGAGATAAATTTTTGAGATCTAAACTCTGCAGCGTGAAGGCTAATAGAGGACAAACAAATGAATCTGTTTACTTGAAAGAGTAAACAAGCATGCAAGCAAGGTGAAACCCTCATTTAAACTCAGATACTGAGGGATAGCACAGTAGCACTTCAGATATAATTTAAAGCACTTACTCTAAAGTGCTTGTGTGCATCATCTTAGAAGCTATTCCAAGATTATGTGAGTCAGAAAGAGCCCACTTTTCTGAAAAAGAATAAAAAGAGTACAAAAAAGAAATTTCCTGGGTTTTTNTTTTTTTTTTTTTTTGCACACTTTACTTTTAGAGCTTTAAGTGATCTTTACAGTAAGGCAGATTCATGGAGCCATATAGCATCCAGGTATTGCAGACAAAGAATTTATCTTTAAAATCTACATTATCCAATACACTATTCACGCCTTTACTTGCAAAAAAGTCAGATAAATTAATGCTTGCAATTAATTCTGTGAACTAAAAATGTGAAGTATTAGTATCACAATCTAAATTACTCTAAAACTACACATTCCTTTTTAAAACTGCACATATTCCTCTTGCTTCTAGCTGCCTTCAGTGGATTTGTATGGCTATGTTATTGAAATTAACAAGAAATTGCTGTTTATGTTGAAAGACCATTTGGACCTCAACAGAAATTTTATTATAATTTTAATTTGATTTAAATAGGTGAATGCAGAAAGAATAATTTTCAGGAAATGGAAAGTTAGAAATTATGTGACTACAAAGAATTGCAGTCCTGGAAAAGCTATAAAACATATGGTTTTCCTTCAGGTCATTTTTAATTTTGGACACATTGGGCAGATCATTGACAGTCTGAACACATGTATCCAGGCATTTCATGTTGTTTTGGGAGGGGAGCCTCTCTGGCTGTGCTTCCTGTGCCAGGCAGAAATACTTTGCACTGCATTCAGAAGTGCTTTTCCCCCTGACTTCTGTCTCAGGTGCCTGGCTGGATCACCCTGTATCTTTGGAATACACACGCTCTAATTTTTGAGCAAAGCTGGAATACATGTATGTCTTGAGGGAGTACAAAGAAAAAAGAATACTCAGGTCTTCTTCCAGAAGCTGAGAAGCATTTTTGTGTTCCAGAGTTCTCTTTTCTCTTGTGAAAAAGCCAACTCTCCAAAACAAGAAGAGGATATGATTATAATCCTGATAAAGATAAAAGGTATTAGCTATTAGTGTCATTATTTCAGAGTCAGCTCTTAGGGATAAAAACCATCTGGGTCTCATATATGAAGTGAATGAATATATTTGAACAATTTGTTAAATGAAACTGGGGCAGTGACAACAAAAATAAAAGGAATATGCTACCTCCCTGCTGTATAATACCCAGCATGTCTAAGAGTAATTTGTTATGTTTTCCCCTTGGGAAATCAATACTACATGAAAGGGAAATTCATAGCAACTGAAGAGCAATTTGTATGCCAGCATTCACCATATATCTTGAGATATAGGTAAGTCCTGCCAGCATTAAATAGCTTGTAGCAGAAAATATTTTTCAGTGTAGAACAAGGCAGAAGGGACGTCTTTTATAATTTAAATGGGAGGACTGTGTAAATTTTCCTCCTGAATATTGATTGCAGTTGCTTTGGGCAAAGGATGCATTCAGTAAAATATTTAGTTTGTTGCATTTGAATTTATATGAAGGTGAAGCCACATGCTACACAATAAATAGTGAGGAAATGTAGATTTCATAAGAAACCCAAAATTATCTGTCCATTTTCTATACTTTTCTCTCTTGCTATGTGCTCATCCTATGTTAAGGTGAAGACCTTTGAACACTGCTAAGTGTACCACATCTCCCTGTTCTTTTGCTGTTCTTTCTAGCCTTCTGATAGTTTACCTATTTGAGAGTCAGATTCCCACACATTTTCTATAAACAATATTATTGTTGACATTCCCTCCAGGTAGGAGGGACAATTGATGGACACTTTTTAAGACCAGTTGAATTGAAGAGGTTGAACTTCTATCTTTCAATGTGGTCCCTTTCTCTGAAATGTATATAAGGTGAAGTGAAAAAAGGAAAGTTCCTCTTCTTCTCTCACTCTGAATTTGTCATTCTGTGACTGTAGTGTGTCAGTACCAGTATCCAAATCATTCAGATCTAGTCCCCATTCACAGTAATTTGTTCCTTTCATGTATATATTTAACTATGATCAGCGTGCTTGTTTACTGTTATTAGGATAATGTTAAAAAAACTCAACCACTGAATGCTATGGACTAATGAATTAACTTTACCATGTCCAGAAATCTCCTTTACATAAATAACAGAAACTTGGAGCAGGGTGGTAGGGTGGTGTGGTAATGGTTCTGTCAGATGTTGCACTCACAAATGATGCAACATATTCCTACATTTCTTTTTTAGTTCTGTTAAACAACATGATATTGTACCTTATATATTTTTGTACCATATGCATTCAGGCAATCATATACACGTGCAGACACATACATCAGTGTGACAGAAAATTTTAAAAATTAAATTAAAATCAAGGAATAAGGAATACAGAAGGCTTTTTATACATCAAGAACATAAGAAAGCCACGGAGTTTTGAGGGGGTTTCTGCATTTTCAGTTCACAAAGCACATACATGGTTGTTAAAAAACATTGCTCTAGGATAAATTTCTGTGTGTAACCTACTGTCATAAAAGCACAGGGAGATATTTAAGGTATCCAAGTGAGGTCATCTTGGTCTTCGATACAGACAAAAATAGCTAGTTTTGAACACTGTTATAAAGGATGAGACATTTAAACCTCACAAAGATCTTTGTTGTTTAACAAGAGACACGGGGTGAAGGGCATATCCAGGCTTGAATACTAGTAAAAGTAGTTATTTGTGTGGATTAAGCAAAAAGTCATATGCATAGGGAAGAATTCATTTGATCATGATTTCAGGAACAGAATTTTATTTTGTTTTATAGAACTGTAGATAGCAGAGATTAATCATGAGTTGAAACTCTAAAACTGATCCAAAATCAAATCCTACCCCTAGTACTGATGAAAGTATTTTTAGTTGTGAGGCCTGCTGCACCACAATACACCATTTTTATAATTTGCTGAAGGTTTTTTTAAAGAATTTTGCACTATTTTACTGGGGAAGTAATGTGGTTTAAACATTTTGTAGAGCCTACATTGCTTTACAAATTGTAAGTAGATATTTTAATAGATGACTAATTCTATACTCTAAGTAGCATAAACATGAAAGAAAACTCCTTTAAGGTCAGAGCAACATAAATAAATATTTTTTAAACACTATACAAAACCACTTAGTAGTATTTCTCTAAAGGACATAACAAAACATTAAATACAAGCAGGGAAATAAAAGAGAACATTATGTTGCACCTATTCCCTCTGTCATTCAGAATATAATATTTAGTATTATTTCCACACCACTGGAAAGAAACCCAAGAAAAATAAGTGCTATAATTTGAATGTGTACAGCATTTAATGTGTGTCTTAGCAAACCTTACAGAGTTGTTCTAATCAATTGTTTACATTCTTTCTTACCATGAAAACCAAAGGAATGCTGGAATAAATTTACTGGTGTGCTGTTTAGGTTTCTCTAAATTCATATTCATAAACATCAGTTTTAAATTTGACATTAAGAGTAATATCTTCTACTACCATCACTGTCTAGATGGAGTCTAAAAATTGCATTAGTTTTGCTAACACACCTAAATGTAACACATGGCTAATTTCTAAGTAAATTTAGTAAATTCCCATTACAAGTATTTGTTGATAAATGCATATTATTGCAATTATTCAACTAAGAAAATATTTTGTTTTATATGTTTTCCTAATATCTTAGGAAAAGTATAAAAGTGAAGTAAATTTTAAAAAAGCAGCATTCTGTAGTTTAAAAAACTCACCTTGTGCATCTCTGCCCTTGGTTTTTCCATCCTGAGCGCCCAGCATTGCAGTGAGTTCAACTTCACATCACCAGGTGAAGTGGTAGCATGTTTGTGTATGCTTTTCAGGTGCAAATCAAAAGCCTGGTATTACCTGCCTTCTCAACACATGAAGCCTAGGCTAGGACATATTCCAAACACGTCTCTAGTTAAGAGAAGTTTGTAATTGCTCTACCACCTCTCCCTTCCCCTTTTTCTTCCTCTACTCTCTTTAGTTTGCAGTCTTTGAACAGACCCAGAACAGGAGGAAAGTTCATTCTCACCAAAGTTCCTACATCGGTGCGTCAGAGTGATACTGAATTACAGAACCCCCTATATATGTCTGTAAGTTGTTTTAACTTACAGAAGCAATCAGAATTCAGAGAGGATGATCTTGTGGCAAAAGTGATTAAATAAATCTAGGCTTTGATTGCTTTCCCCCGAGCAAGTAAATCACATTGCACTTCTTTTTTCCCTTGGAAAATACAGCAAAGTCTTTCTCTTCTGCTTTGTTATGAGAACCAAAATACAGTTGTTATAGGAGTGTAGAATAGTCCATACAGAAGACTGGATAAATGTATGTCAGTGTGCTTGTGCATGAACAGATAGAGTCACGAGTTTCACTTAGCATAGAAGGCACTTCAAAGGCTGATTGAGGTAGTCAAAATGACTTTATTCAGTTGGGTTTTAGTCAAGCTAAGTATAGTTTAGAAGACCAAATGTGCTTTTAGTAAAAGTAACACTGTTTAAAATGCAGAAGCAATTGAAAGAGTGAAAAGTTTCTGCCATTCTAGGGGAGAAGAAACAGAGGTTTGGGGACCAATGTCCCAGCACACTGCTACCCAAATAACAGCACAACATATTTTGCAGAATGTACATTTATAAGAATATTTACAGTTGTATATACAGATACCTATGCACTTCATTTCCTCAGGCAGCAGGAGAAGAGTTAAAAATTCTTTGTGTTGCCTTCTGCCTTTTTTCCCCACTTGCTGTGTTGCCACCAATAGAGAGAATTAACAAAATGTTTTATGGTTGTTTTTGATGAAAAATGTTTTAAGGCTGCCAAGTTTGTAGTCATTTGTGCCTTGAAGGCTAGATGAGAAAGATTGTCAAGGAAACACATAATAATGAGTTCCAAAAGAAAATGTTGCCTTTAGAAAATTAGGGAAATAGGAGCCAAATATCTACCAGGCTAATCTGTAATTGTTGTGGCTTTCACAATAGAACAAAACACTGCATGGATACCCCAGGTTTTGATAAGTTTATTTGTGCTTTAATGAATTTTCAAGAAACATTAATATGATGGGTGTCAAAAGACAGTTTTTATATCATGAAGAAAGGAGTGCAATCATTTTCTGAAATGTGTTCCAGCTAACTGCTTGGGTAATTTCTACACACACAAGATGTTTTTAGAGCAATAGTGTTAGGTGAACACCTAACTTTTTATTTTAGTCCAAACTGGAATGTGATGTGATTTTATGGAAATTCTGTGAAGGCCATGTGAATTAATTTAATAGGAAGGGATCATATATTTTATGTACTTGTTGATGGATATTTTCCAGAAGACTTAGTTTCCCAGAGGCTACAGAATCACAGAATGGTTAAAGAAGGGTCCACTTGTTGAGTCATCTGGCCCAACCTCCCTGCCTAGGCAGGGTCATCCTAGAGGACAGGATTTTTTCCAGATGATTCTTGAATATCTCCAGTGAGGGAGAGTCCATAATCTCTCTGGGAAGTCTGTTTTGGTGCTTGGTCGATGTGGGCCCGATATTTCTGAGCCTGAGAATTGCTAGCTCTTCCCAAGAGAAACTTTTCAATTGTTTTCCTTGTTCCCAAACAACTTTGTATAAACAATATTTTCTTTCCCGTAACAACCTCTCTACCAGGTGTTGTTTGCTATTTCTGTTACTTAACCAGTGGAGAGAGGTGGCAATTCTATGGACCAATAATGTGCCTTTTTAGCACAGCATGTTATAAAAAGGCTGAATGAATTGTAAGTAAAACCTGATTCTCTACTGCCTGCAGACTGCAGTCAAGCATCTTTATTTCGTGTCCTACTGAGACAGGTCATCTGCACACTTTCCTCATGTTTGGGTGAAACTTCCTATGTAACAATTTATGCTCATTGCCTCTTCTCCTATTGTTTGGCACCACTGAGCAGAGCCTGGCTCCATCCTCTTGGCACCCTCCCATCAGATACTGACAGACTTTGATGAGGTCCCCTCTCAGTAGTCCCTTCTCAAGGCCCAGCTCCCTCAGCCTTTCCTTGTGAGAGAGATACTCCAATTTCTTAATAATCCTTATTCCCCTCTGCTGGACCTGCACCAAGTTCTATATGTCTCTCTTGTACTGGATACTGCACTCCAGATGTGGCCTCACCAGGGCTGAGTAGAGCTGCAGGATCCCCTCCCTTAACCCACTGAAATGCTCTTCCTAATGAACCTGAGGACACCATTGGCTTTCTTGGCCACAAGGTCACACTGCTTGCTCATGGACAGCTTGGTGTCCATCAGAACCCCCAGGACCTTCTCCACATAGCTGCTTCCCAGCAGGTTGGCCTCAGCATGTCTGATGTCTGGGGTTTTTCCCTCTCTAGGTGTAGGACTCTGCAGTTTCCTTTGTTGAATTTCAGCTGGTTCCTCTCTGCCCATTTCTCCAGCCTGCCATGGTTCCTCTGAAGGGCTGCACAGCCCTCTGGGGTATTGGCCACCCTTCCCAGCTTTGTGTCATCATTGAACCTGCTGAGGAGCTACTATTTATTTACATCAGACTTCATGATGTTATTGTCTTATGCATCAAGTTTGAAATGTTTAACAGAACAAAAAGTTCAACATTGAGATGAAGGAAATTTGGGTATATTTCCCTCTTTACCCAAAAATTTCCTGTTTAGAAGACTGATCTTATTTGGCAAAGCAGTTCTAGAAGAGGATTTTCTGTTTATTTAAGTACTTATTGTAAGAGCTATTGGTGGGCAATTAAACTAACTTCTATTTCACTGAGTCAGAATGGAACCCACGTCTTCCAAATAAATGGCTAAAGTACTGTCAGAAGCATGCAAAGAAATTCAGCTGCTGTAAAAGATAAAAATAAAATCTTCATTTCCCAAAGGAGTTGATGTTTTAAAAATGAAAATACTATGACTTTTCTGCTTTGCTTCATTTTGCTTTTTAATATAGATTATATACTAGCCCCCTGAGAGATTACCATGGAAGGAAACAATTAAAATGGAACCTGGCCTAGGAAGGTATCATCTGACTGAAACATACAACACTTTTTTCAATCCAACTTTCAAAAGTAACCAAGTAATGTCTTTTTGTTATATACCATATTTAGGTTGCAAATATAACACATCGGTTCAGCTCAAGGAATAAAATCAGCTGGGAAGGCAATATACACAAATTTGGAGAAAACTGAGGTATGAAGAACCATATACATTGAATATCTAGTTCTTTATTTACTGTTGTTGTCATCCTCTCTTGCATTTAATAAATCTGAATCAATATGCCTAATCATAATTGAGATCCACATAACTGGGAAGAATTTTTATACAACCTCTGTTATCCCAGGGGGACCCTCGCGGTTTTCTGGAATGAATATTTGCATGTCAGCCTTGCAGGCTGGGTGTGCTGAATCACCCACAGGAGTCTACATCTTTGTGTCATCCAAAAGATTTAAAGAAAGATGATGTAACAATTTCTGGACACTATATATATGCATACATCTGGCCAAGTCTTTTAGAGCTGCTGAACCAGCAGGCCTTACAGTTTTTGTAGCCAATAAAGCGGTGATACAATGTCAGTAACTTCAGAGCTGTAATTTGTCAACTGTCTGACTCTATGAACTGGTAGTCTGAGAGCCATGAGATTTGGAAAGTTCACAGACCAGCATAGGCTGTAGGATTTTGATCATATGGGATTTCAGTTAAATAAAGTCAGTGGGGAAAGCTCTGGCCTTTTTGTCCTCCACCGTATAACAGCGCAGATTGATTAATACTGAAAAGACAGGACATAGAAAGCAGATTTTGCACTACCAGAAATTTTTGTGTCAGTTTATTAATTTTCCTCCCCTTACTGCAGTGGAGGTGGGATTAGGTTTGGTACTGTGAGGCATATGATAGCTTTTTGCTGGTTATTGTCTCCTCTCTTCACTCATCCCCTGTCACCTTGTGACATATTTAGGAGAAAGATATAATAGATACCATCAGAATGTGGGACTTAGGAGGGAAGCATGAACTCTCTAAGAACTGTTATATGGAGCTGTGGTTCTCCAAGTAGCTACCACTTGATCACAGAGGCAGAAAAGTACTTGCATCCAGCTGAACAGTCATGCTAAGCTTGGTCTCATCCATATTTGGGGTTGTTTTTGATGACACATCTTTATTTCCTTGTTTTGTCCTGAGTAACCATGGCTTCTCAATTGTTCTTTGACTCAAAAGCTGGAATTGAGGGTTTTATGAAGTTGATGTGCTTATGTAAAGATACCGATTTTGCTCACACTGTACCAGCCAAAAAGCTGCTTTACTTTTCTTTAAAAAAAAAAAATTAATCTAGCTTAAAAATGGATTAGTGTTGACATCTCTTCTTAACAATAAGGATCGAAACTCAGAATGAACAGCTGTTTGGACAATCTTGGATGAAAGCCTTTCCCTAGGCAAACACAGGAGATGCACAGGCACATGCAAGGGCACATTGCTGCCATTATTGATGCCCATCTGTCAGACTGGCATGGTGCCCACTCAGAAGCTGAGTCTGAACAAGGTCTTAGTGATACAAGCTCTGCCTCCTCTATGACAGTACTGCCACCTGGGTGCCAAACAACTTTTCACAATAGCTTCCATTTTTAGATAAAAAGTACTGTATTTAAAAGGAGGAAAAAATTAATCAAACGGAAATCTTATTTTCCTTTCAAACAAATATGGTGTAATGAATGACTTTATATATATGTGTGCAGTGCATAAATATATATGCACACATTTATATGTAAAATCACATTGTTGTTGCCAGTTGTGACAGGGGACGAGAGTTACTTGTTTTCTTGTAGAACGAGAATTTCTCATTTACCAGGCGAGTTATCTATAGATTTCACAGAATTTTAGGGGAAGTAGGTATTCAGAATATTTAGCAGTTTTTCTTGGAAAGAGTTTACTTACAGAATAGTGATCACAATTAAGTACCTGAGGAGACTGATTCTTTCTACCCCTGGAAATTCTTCAAATAACTACGTAAGAGAAAGTGGATTTCAAATGCTTTTGAAATGTCAATTTGTTACCTAGTGTTTCTGATGGACCCAACGTCACCAAACACCTAGCAGTAATCTTTTCTAGACAGTAAATGGAATTCCAAATAATTCCTACTGCCATGCATAATCCTCCTCCAAGCAGTTAAAATGACCTTAACTGTTGTGTGCAGTATTATAGTGGCAGTGTTTCATGTCCTGCCAAAGTTGAGCTTATTCTTCACATAGAGTATTCTATTTAATTATGTTTCTTCAATAGAACTATTTATTGTTGTATTTCATTGCAGTCTGGTAAATGAGGTGTGAAGTTTTATGCCATGTTTAATAATGTTCTGTAATCATATGGGTCAGTTTAATTTTTTTTTTTTTTTTTTTTTTTTTTTTTTTTTTTTTTTAAAAACAGATATGACACAAATATGAAAGTCATTCTGTGTTTGGAGTACTAGGCTATTAGCAATCTGCCCTGGAAACCTCATTAATGAGATTAATAAGAAATAACTTCAGAATATTCTAGCTTTATTTTCCTATGTAATGAAATCTGAGTATTTTGCCTTTAAATGCATACACGTCTGTTATTATTAGAATTATGCTTAGTTGTGAAGAAGAATGCCATACAAAAATCACAGAAGTCAAAATTAATTTTAATGGGTTTGAAATAGAAATATTACAAAAAAATGTCACCAGGTGGCAATGTTACACAACCTCTTCCAAGTTATTTTTGGTGTATTAGCAAATAGTGTGTTTTAGAAAGATGTGTTCGCTTTAGCTTTTAGTTATAAAAAACTCTTGCACTGACAGCAATTCATTCTAAAGAGAAAACTTGATGAATGTCAGAAATATTTGCTGTCTTCTTGACTTCTGATTAGAATTCATCGAGGCAGACCTGGCTGTGGATAAGCAGTGATTCCTGAGCTGTGTGAATGGCAGATGCACCTCGTGCCTTACAGGCTGCTCAGGTTACACAGTGTAGTTTTGACACAACCATCTGACCTCCTAAATGTACTAACAGGGCAACTGCTATGAACTGGAAATCCTTAATGTGGGAATAGTTTTACTGTTCAAAGAACTTTCCAGAGCCCAAAGGAAAGATTCTGTCATCGTTTTTAGTTGTCTGCATTGTGAGAGGGCTGCCTCACAAACAAAAGGCTATGTTGGAATACACGGGTCAGCTTTTTACCAAAAAATTCAGTAGCAACGTCTGAATCTGCTGTAAAATGATAATAAAGGTTTAGTTAGTGTTTCAATAGGGAGAGATGGTTCATGTGTGTACAAGTATGAAGGACATGCCCCCCAACTGGTGGGAAAGCTTACTGTCCATCCTGGCTCTGTGACTGAAGAGTGCCCTTTCTTGTATCTGTGTGTGGTATTAGTGAATATCATACCAGATTAATAAAAAATCCAAATCCAACAGGGTTGGGGTATTTTAGGTTATTTCAGGTTTTTTTGGGTTTTTTTGTATGGTTTTTTTTTGTTTTTTTTTTTTTTTTAATTTTTTTTAAATTTTATTTAGTCAGTTGCATTTCTAGGCAGAAATTATATCCTTTTTTTAATTATTCAGGTAATAAACGTCTTGTGGCTTGTGGCCATCATTTAAAACTCTCAGACATCTAAAAATAGTAGATCAGAAGATAATTTAATATGGTCCTGAGAAACATAGATGAAACTATATGTAAAATTCAACTGCCTTCGGAGTTAACTGATTCAAACTCAACACCAAATCATATGGGAAGATAGATTATGAATTAGGACTAATTTGCATAATAAAGTGAATATTATAATTTATTGTGTTGCTGTAAGTTGACTTCAAGTAATATAAGCAGTGTAATCAATGCATAAAATAGATGGAGACAGTTTGGGCCCAAGTCGACCCTAATGACCCAATACCTGGGTTTATATAACTGTTTATCAGGCACACAAAACATTTCACACTGCTTTCATTTGCCTCTAAGGTAACTGAATTTCTGTGAATTTTCAGAAGAAGTAATTGGTGTGCTTTGAACAGCTACTTGCAGCTATTCAAAAATTTTACAGCTATTGTAAGGATAAACTCATATCTCTAGTTTGTGGTAAGGCTACTGACAGACTGAGTCAAATAATCCAAAATTATATAATGGATTATACAATGGTTTATAATAAATTAATGAAAAGGATATTTATCTTAGAAAATATAACATTTATTATGTTCTCTTATGGACCTTCAATTTCTGGTATTATATAGTCACGCTTTCCCAGCCATGTGTATTGCTGAAACAAGGATGACTGAAATGAGTCTGCATAGGACATTACCATAGTTACTTTTGGCAAAATAAAAAGTAGGTTCTGGAAGAAGTCCAACATCAAATAATATTAACTCTGCAAATAGATGTGGGAAATCCAACTTCTTGCATTCTCCAGACATGCTCAGATACAGTTTGTGAAATATCACTTTGTTTGATGCATGAAAGTTTAGATGTCCTGAAATAGTGTGACAGGAAATCTTTATTTACCAAAATCTTGGCCACTATTTCATTTGAATACTTTAAATGGTTATTTCCCAGTGAAGTGCACTGGAAATAATATTTCAAAAGTTAATACTCAGAGTTTAAAAATACCCAAAGAAATTACTCTTTTTTTAAAAAAAAACAAACTTGCAAAATCCATGGTGATAGTTGTGATAAACATCTTTGCAGCTATGATTATCACTTTTTTAAAAGGGTTCATTGTATGTTTACTGGAACATCCAGATGATCCTAGGGTTTATGCAAAGGAAATAGAAGATCTTCAGGTTTGTAATTTTGTGTCAGAGCAAACTCCTGAATTACCTTTGGTACCTCTAGCACTGAGCATTTTGAACAAAAGGGTATAGCCACTACATCTTTACCATCTAGTACTATTTTTTTATATGACTTTCATAGTAGAACAATCTAGTGCATTGTTTTCATACCTCTACATTGTGCTTTCCTCACAATAAATTGGATGTTCCAGCTGCTATTTGCAGTACCATATTGAGGCCTATTGCCTTAAATGATTCTCATAATTTTCTTACCACAGGTTTCTTTTTTGTATTCCTACATATTCCCCACAGTGTCATCCATCTGGAATTAACTTTTACATAAATCTGGCTTGGAGTCTGAGTGTTTTAGAGACTATCTCTATTTCTCTAGCAGCTGAAATTAATAAGAATATTATTTCTACTGAAAAATGAGACTTTTGAAAGTAGGAACAGGGCATTCTCAGTGTATGTAATTTATATTCAATTCACATACGATATGTGGATGTTCCCTTTTTATAGAGGATGATCTGTTTAGAAAAAGATATTTTCCTTCATCAAATAATGATCTCAGAAAGTTGAGATCTCAGATCTCATAGAAAAGGAATATAAGTGAACTTTGTTTTCAATGAAAAAAATGTAGAAAAGTTCACTAGCTTTTCTATAAAAAGCAGTAAACTCTGGGATTTATTTTTGGTCATATTAGAAACTGAAGCCAAGGCTAATACAGAGGATTTTCAACAAAATCCATCATTATTTTAATAGAGTTAAACATAAGAAATAAATCTCAGTCAAATAAACTTTTCTTTTCCAGGATGAGTATTGAAGTAATTGAAGCTGAACAGCTCATGCAAAAATTTTAGATAAAAAGTAAGAAATTGCTAGCTATATATATCAGAATATTCTACAATATCTATTGTCTTATTTTATCTTGAATTCAACTTATTTTACAGTAAATAGAAGTAAAATGGAAAGGAATGGTTAAAGATTAAACATATAGCAATGACAGGCTTATTTAAAAGAAGAGAGCAATACATATAAAAGAAAATACAATAGGATATACTGTTAAACATAGAGAAAAAGACACAAAGTCTTTTTTTCACTTTTTTGGAGCCTGAGGTGGTCTAAGTACCTTAAGAATTATTCAGAATTCCAAAATAATGTGGTTTTTTCCTCTTTTGTACTAATATTTTATACAACTATATTGTATGTCTGGTAAGGTTGTATTTCTACTTATATCTGGTGGAATCTTGTTTTTTCTTCTGGATAAATGAGTAATGATTCCACTTTGGATTATTCAAAGAGTTCCGTGACAATTCACATTCTTGGATTGTATAATCTACAAATAATTAAAATATATATTTATTGATTTATTTTTAGGTTATTTATGTGGGGGGGAAAGGTGTACGGAATACTAGAACATGACATTGAATATTTTAGAATATTAAAAAAAAATCACCTGCACCACCTCTTTGGTTTGTGTATCTGAAAAGTATACATGTGCTTTAGCTAACTTATGTAGCTATAGGAATTTTCTGGGTTTTTCAGTACCAAAAAATAGAGGCCAAATTATATTCGCTCATCAAATATATTGTCAAAAAACAATATGTTTAAAGACAATTATATGCCTGTTGTTTGAAAGGTCTTATACATGTTCACGGTTTTCTTGCATGTTATATATAGTCAGCTATGACTCTTGTATCACAGCAGATGAGGATCTGACCTAAGTTTGGGTAGGTCCTTTCAGCTTGCAACTATGCTTGCAACTTTCTGGTGAAATTATCACCTATACTAACAACAATGGATTCAATTACAGAACTGATTTTTATGAGGTTTCCTAAGCATATGTACCTATTTACTCTCCCAAAAAATCATATTTTGTGTGGGCTTCTGGGCAGTGTGGGAGGTTACTATAAGACCTGGTAGTTCCCTCAGCAAGCCCATTCTCTCTGAATTACCTTTTGGAATGACAGCATATACACACAGCATTTGCCTAGAGCTTTATACCACTAAATACAAGGATTACTATGACTTACTTATATTGAAAAGCCAAAGAATAACTGTTGTTTGCATAAAAAAAAATCACTTAGTGTCATAAATATTACTTTAGATCTGAGAGTAGGTTGCTAAAATACCATTGATGCTATTCTGTTATGATTAGCACCCATGTGTGAAAAAGAAATGGTTTGTTTCAAAGATGATAAAATCTATCCACTCTGAGCCTGTTTAAAAATTGAATCATATCACTTGGCTGCAAACAAAATTTATACCAGCTGTTATGTTTGGTAACATTATTAATTTGAAAGAAGTAACGTATTTCCTGGAAGTTTATTTTCCAAAATTTTTTATGGATGCCCTGAAAAGGACTGAAATGTTATTGGTGCTAAATTTTATTACTAAGTCTTTAAATTATTGTCAAAGACAGATCAACAATTAACTGTCTGTCTCTGATCTTGGCACAAGGCAGGAATTAAAATGTGCATATACCATAATATGTAAAAAATATGCATTGAAGTTTTAAAGCCAGTGGAAGAAAAGGTTTCTGTCTAAAATCTGATGAAAGATATAGAAGTACATGGAACTCTACAGAGGTACAGAGAAGTATATGCCCCAAGGCTGAGGCACCAGATGTGAGTTCTGTAATTTGTGAGGAAAGATGTTTAATGTGACCACTGCACAGAGAGTGTAAAGTAATACTTGGACTAATCAGTTGTAGTTTACATAGGAGTCTATGAAATGATAACACTGAGTATAATTGGTTGAAAAATATTTATTCCACTCTGTGGTCATCTGAAATGAATAAATTTGATCTATATTACACTGTGCTACTGGAAATCATACCATACCAATCTCCAAGACAAAAGGAGAACACAGAGCTGATTTTTCTATAATATTTTTGCATGATGCTTTCTTAGCTGTAGGAAAACATATTTTCAGTTAGCTGAGAACCAAATTTTAGTAAAATTGTGAGAGAAACTATAACAGGAGGGCTGCCAAGCAGCCATTCCCTGTAATCTTAGTTTTAGAAAGAGACAAAAAATAAAGAAAATTTAAGGAGCAAAAATCCATTTTTAAGTATGAGATCAATATTTTGTGAAAAATTAGGAAAAAAGCAGTCAACAATTTGACTACATTCACTTCTCTTACTTAGGTACATCTGTTTTACTTTTGTTATTCACTCTCCTTGTACCTACATTGTATTTTAGGCTTTGTAATCCACATGAAAGGAGGAAAATTATTTCACTAGCTGCCTTCTAAAGGAAGTAGGTAAAAAATATTAATGTGTTGCCAAGGAAGAACTTTGCTCCCAAGAACTTACTGAAAGCCTAACTAACAGGCTCTATGATGGAAGCCTACAGAGTACTTAAGTCACAATATTAAAACATTTCAGTCATTATGGAGAGGAGGAGTACATCTCTGCATAACACCAGAAGTTCAAGTTCTTATCATGTAGAGAACCTTTTAATAAGTTTAATATTTCTTCACATATCTACAGAATACAGAATTCTAAATTAATCTGAACAATGTTTTCAAAACTGGAAGCTGTATCTCAGAAGTCTTTTGGTAGTCAAGATGCACAAACATATTTTAGAAACAAAATATCTAGAAATGCCACTAGGCATCTCATGTCAAATAAACACAGGGAGAAACTGAGGTTGGTAGGCTACTTCTAGAGATTTCTATCTCCATATTCCTTCACTGTATAATTTTGCACATCAATATGAGCCTTGGGAGCTAGAAAGTCTTGGGAGTTAGAAAAAAAGGTGCTTTAGCTTCCAGTGATGCAGGAATTCAATTAAGCTTGGCTTCAGAATTCGTGGGTTGGAGGGAAAACTATACTGAATTTTGATGATCTTTGAGGATTCTTCCTCCTACTAGTTCCCATTACCTTTAGTAACCTGAGACTCCCATTCCTCTCTTCAAGGCCTTCAATATATATACCTTCTTTGGGTCTTCCTTTCAATCCCTCCAACTCTGTCATTTGAGGAACAGATGAGATTCAGAAATATTGACTACATATGTCCACTTTTTAGTAATTAAGTGGTTCATTTGGCCCTCGATCATCTTTCTTTCCATGTAATTTCCTTTCATCTTCTTCCATATTATTAATGTTTTCCAATAGCTGTTCTATTCCCTCAGTTTCTTTCCCATTACAATCTTTTTTCTCTTTCTATTTCAATATAATAATCCACGTCACTTTTTTTTCCAGACCTTGTTATCAATCTTTCCATCCCAATCTTCTTCTAATTTCTTTTAATACTCAATACTGTCTGTCCTCGATGCCTCTTCATCACTTGTGTGTGCTTCATCTCATTATTCATGTTCCCACTTTCTTACTTTCTTGTTATAGTTTGCCTAGCTAACCTCAGATTCCTACTCTGCTCACTTGAATATATTTCTTTTTACTGTTTTCTTCACGTTTAAGCAAGCACTTTCCTTACAACTCAGATCTTTTCTCCCAGTCTGCAAACAACTTAAAGACTGTCTTTTAATGGGATAGGATTTTTTTTTTTTACCTTAAAAAGCATATAAGACTTTTGTTACTGCTTGTAGAACTTGTCAGAGTAATCTGAAAAGCTTTACAAATTAAGGCAACCTTCTAAGTTTTTCAGTAAAGAAAGAAATGAAGCATATGTCATACTGAGAGCTCACACATTGGGGCAAATAGAAAACCTAGACATCCTCCCCCAGCAACTTAATTCCCATAGTCTGCTCTGTTTCTGACAGAACAGTGTTCCTCCCTTCCTGCTACATAGCAGCAGTCCCATGCCACTGGAGATATTTACAATAAGGCAAATGTGTTACAGTAAAACTGACTTATTTATTGCCAACAGTGAAAGATCTTGTAGAGGTCAAAGAATGCCATTAATGTTGAACTTGTGCATCTGATGCTTTCAGTGTTCCCCAACTCAATTCAATTTTATAGAAATGAACTGAATTTCACACAGAAAATATTTAGTAGGTAACAGTGCAAAGCCTCAGACATGAAACTGATACAGCATGACAAAATGGATTTTATGTGCTGGAAAAATGTACTTGGTATCATATAAAACTTAAAATCAGACAATCTCATCACTTTTATAAGACCAGTTGTCAGGAATACTTTTTAAATACATTGCCATCCAAATAAAATATTTACATATGCAGAATAAGATTCTAACCTTAAATCATTTTACATAATCATTTAACATAATCATAGGCTGCTGGAAAGCCTAGAGAGGAACAATACTCTGCTGATTATAGTCAGGCCATTTATTAGAGTGCTTGTGGAATTCAATTACACTCTTCCAACAAAACAATTTAATAGAAATCAATTATGTAAATTATTATCCTGCCCAAGACATCTTCCCAAGAGGTCTTGTACATGCCACAGTCATGCTCCATTAACAATTAATTTAAGAAGTATATGTGATTGTCAGGCAACCATAAGATTCCCAGAATGTATGAGTAAAAATCTCTTCCTACAAGGATTTTACACACACAAGGAAGTGAATGCCTTAATTTGTCTCTCTATCCATTCTGAAATTAACTTGAGTAAAATGTAACTCAAAATGTGCATCAGCGCAGTTCTGTAATTTCTCTTGTTCACACGCTAAAGTACAAAACCAACAATAAAAGATGTGTTCTCCCTGTAATGAAAGAAAAATTATTTTGAAATCCAGTTATTGGAGTATTGAGGAGGTAAAATGTTTTGGTGCTAATTTCTTGTTGCCTAGGAAAGTGTTCTGACCATTACCTTGTTAGCTAAAATTTCCTTCTGTGGGCAATTTACACTATAATGAGTGCATGTCTACAGTTTCATTGGAGACAGATCAGGCATCCCCAGAAACTCCACCTTGTTACTGGGTCCCAGACTGGATTAAGTGGGATAAAAATGTCTAGATGTCTTTCACTATGTTATTGTGCACTACATTTTTGGACACAGATTTTAGATGTCAAAATCCTTTTACAGATACAGTCCTTGACATATTGTTATGTGTGATTGAAATCAATCATGTCTGATAATCCAACAGCTAAATATAATGTGGTCCTAATCTAAAATTATCAGACAATGACTAGGAAGCTTTCCTGCAGATTTCTGTGTTAGAGGCTTCTGAAGGGTTCTGTTGTTTGTGCCAAGTGCTTTTAATTGTTCATTACCAAATGAAAGCTGCTAGTTAATGTTTCTTTAGCTCTTCAGTAGCTCTTTGAGGTTCAAATTGTTTTGCACTGTAATTCGTTGCATTTCACGATATTCATCATATGGCAAATTAAAATTCATAAATTATCTCCCTACTTTCTTTCAAACAGTGACTAATACTGCTTTTATATATGTCTGAGAAACACTATTGTAATATACACAATATTAATGAAATATTGAAAAACATCTTTTTAACAAAAATCAGATCAATATTAGATTTTTGAAGTCTTCCATAATTCTGAAGCATTTCCTTCCATTCCCCACTCTTTAAATATGTTAATACCTTCACAATGCTTTGGAATAATCTATGTCTAATTGCCACAAGAATACTGCTTGTATTAAAGCAGTTCAGAAAATTTTTGTTTACTTTTCTCAGCTTGCTTTATTCTGCATTTAGGCATAAGCAATTATTTTCAAAAAAGCTTTTCTGATTTTTGATGCATGCATTTCTTTGGTACCAATTCAAGTGATTTTCACTGGGCATGAATCCAATCTTTGGACATGATTCAACTTACATCCAGAAACCAAAACAATCACAGTCAGATTCAAATTCTGGAAGAAATCCTGGATTATTCAGACATGTCCAACAAATGCAAGCTTCTTGCAGCTGTGGTAGACGTGAACATTTGATCAGAAACCATGAGATTGAAAGCTGAATAACAAGATACTTTGTTTTCAAGGCCAGATTGTGTGGGGCTCTGAGCAACCTGGTATAGTTGCAAATGTTCCTGCCCACAGCAGGGGGGTTGGAACTAGGTAGTCTTAAAGGTTCCCTTCCAAACCAAACCATTCTACAATTCTATGATACTTCCAAAATGAAAATGCCTAGAAAGATTTTACTTTTTGTCTTTCTCACTCTAGTTATTGATGTTTCAAACATATTCTTGATACATTGTCCAAGTTTGGCTAAGGTTTCACTTCTGTGGTTGTCTATGTGATTGGAGCAGCATCAGGCACCCGTCTGGGATGTGGACCCAGTTTGGGAGGGCCCTGGACAGGCAGGGCAGGGCTGTGGGGGAGCAGGGGGCTCACCCTGCTGCAGTGCCAGTGATGCCACTGATGGACCTGGAGGGGGACAGAAGGGGAAGAAGGTCTCAATGGTTCTCTCAGGGCCCTGGTATCAAGTAGGGAAAGACAGAGGTGATCACATGCACCCAAATTTACTGGTAATGCTCAGCTTCTCTCACCTACTCTGCAATGAAAGAGTACCTGAATTACCAGAAGCTACATGGTGTCTTCTCTTGGCAGTATTTTGTGGTCTTTTATCATCTCTCACTATAACCTAGAGGGAGATACTGGATTTATTATTCCCAGTGAGAGCTAGGTTTGCTAATCCCCTTTCTTTTAATAGTATTATAAGCAATTTTTCTTTTATTCTATTTGGGATTCCTACTCATGGATACCTTCCTAGAATTTACCCAAAGTGGTTTTCAGTGAACCTAAAGTGAGAATTTCTGCTTTTAGTCACTTTTAATACTGAAATGGTGGAGTTTGTTGTTTATTGTCCCCATAGTACCTGAGAAACTGACTTGCCACATATTTGCTAGGCAGGAATTAATCTAATTTCTTTGTTAACTACTTAAGAAGTTTTGACTGAAAGTCTCCAAAGTTTTTCTAGCAAAGCTTAGGTAATTTTTCATTACTGTGTTTATTATATACTGTGTATATTAAAAGAGTGGGTATCATAATCTAACTACAGGTGGTAGCAAAAATACAGAGCTGTAAATCAGATTAGGCTGTATTTTGTGTTCTGTGTTTCAGTTTAAATTTGTTGAGGTAATCCCTGTTCGTAGATTAAGATTTGTTGAATAAACAGTTACGAATCACTGGCTCTGGTACCAGGTTCAATAGAGCTAGACTGGCACTGACAACCATGACCTACACTGCTTTGCAAAATAAACTTCAGTCTTCCAGTAGATCCTTGCTAGTGTTTCTCTAAGTTTCCTCCAAAGTCAGGATGAATTAGTCAATATGTAATATTCTGAATCCCATGTAAGCCTTAAAACTGGGTCAAAAGTAAGCTGGCTCGGGCACAGATCTATGTTGAGCTGCAATAGATGCACTTCTAGTGTCACTCCAGCTAATCAGCTGGGAGATAGCACAGGTATCTGTCTCACAGAGAAGTCAGCCAGGCAAGCTGACTGTCAAATGATTTGGCTTGCATCAGTGAAGTAATAACTGCTAACCATACAGCAAAAGCAAGTTCGGTTAAACTTCCATTGTCAGAGTTGCAAAAGAGATCAAAATAATTCTGTTGTCCTTCTGTTCAACTTTTGTTGGAATATAAATATTGTTCAATCCATTATTTCAGAGCGATGTACTTAACATTCCCATGATGAATTTAGGTAACATGACCCAGGGGTTAGGGGAGGTGAGCACACACACATGCACACACAACACACACAGACACACAGCTCCCTGCTCCCTGATAGCTTAAGTATTCTGATTGAGGATGGCTTTAAGTGCTTCTGCTGGATTTCTTTCCACCATAATACTGCTTCTCTGTTCAGATTGAATACATCTAATTTAGTGTCATTTAATGAAATATTCCCACTGCTGTTCAAGAATGTGAATCTTGCAGAACTCTAACAGGTTGTATACTGTCTTTAAGACTTTTCAACCCATCTCAGTAGTAAAGAGAAAATCTAAACTTACCTATTGGAATTGCTATGACACTGGTTCAAATTTTCATCTCATGATTTTATTATATCCTCTGTAATTTCTCAACAACAAAGGTCAGAATTCTGACATCTAAAATGTTGTATAGATGATTCTGGCTTACTGATATATTTAAAACTCTATCTTATAACCTAAAGAATATAATCCAGTTTAAGTAAATTTATTTTTAAAATCTGGTATATATAAACCATCAAAGGGCTGTTTCTCAAGAAATACTCTTTTTATATGATGTCTTAATATGCCAAATTCAATGAATACATGATTTATTTTCTTGTAACTAAGAGGTTCACAATGAATCATTTTATATTAAGTTTGTTGTATATATTCTTACATGTTTTAAGTGAAAGAACTATAGAATCATTCAGGTTGGAAGAGACCCTCAAGACCATGAGTCCAACCATTAACTCAGCATTGCCAAGTCCACCACTAAACCATGTTCCTAAGCACCATGTCTACATGTATTTTAAACATTTCATAAAATAGGGAAAGAAATAGGAATTGGGGATCTACAGTTTGATAACCTTCTATGATGAAACAACTGGTTTGGTAAGTGAGGGAAGAGCAATGGATATTGTCTACCTTGACTTCATAAGGCTTTTGACACTGTGTCCCATAAAATCATAGGAGCAAAGAATTGCTTAGAATGGTTTGGAACTCGGAAATCTTTACGGTCCCTTCCAACTCCTATGTCATGGGCAGGGACACCTTCCACTAAATCAAGTTGATCAGATGCCCAAAGAGAAGTTGGTGAAGTATGGACTGGATGAGCAGAGAGTGAGGATTGAAAACTGGCTTAAGGGCTCAGCTCAGAGGGTTGTGATCAGAGTAGGAAGTCTAGATGGAACCACTATCTAGAAGTGTGTCACCTAGGTCAATACAGTGTCCTATACGGTTCAACCTCTGCATTAGTTATCCATATGCTCTTGACAGTGTACCCTTAGCAGGTTTGAGAATGATGGCTAAAACACCATCAATGCTGACACCAGGGTGATCTCAACAAGCTGGAGAAATGGGCTGATAAGAACCCTATCCAAGTCAACATAGGGAAGTGCAAAGTCCTGAACCTGGGGAGAAGCAATCTGATGCACAATAACATGTTGAGAGCTGATCATCAGCTGCATAAAGAGAACAGCTGGCAACAAATTGAGGAAGGTTCCTTCTACTCCACCTTGGGAGGCCACAATTGGAGTACTGTGCCCAGATCTGGGCTTCTGAATACAAGAGAGACATGGACATACAGGAGATAGTCCAGTGGAAGACCTCTAAGAGAGAGCTGAGATTCTTCAGCCTGAAGAAGAGGAGGCGCAGGGGAAATCTCAGCAATGCATAAAAATATCTGAAGGGAGCTAGCCTCTTTTCAGGAGTGTCCAGTCACAGGACAAGGGCAGCAGGCACAGACTAAAACACAGATTTGGTCTTCATGTCAGGAAGCAGAGGGTGCCTGCACATTGTCACAGATTGCCCATAAAGGTTGTGGAGTCTCTGTTGTTGGAGACATTCAAAAGGTGCCCTGGGCAACCTGTTCTAGGTGGTCCTCCTTGAGCAGGAGGTTTGGACCAAATGACCTCCAGATGCCCCTTCCAACCTCAACTGTTCTGTGATTCACTAAGTCAGATGTAGGACATTTCTGGAAGAATGTAAGAGGAGCTGCTTGTGGTTCAGAGAATCATGCTAATTTTTATGAAGCCTATTCAGTTTTGATGAACTGGAATTTTCCAGCCAGGTTTGTTGATGAGCTAAGATTTGAGGAAGCTTTAACATCACTGATGCCATGAAAATTGTTTTTTTGGCTATTCTAAGTACACAGTGTGAACTCCTGACAACTTGGAGTTTTGCAAGCCAGGAATGAAGATATAAGATGGAGAGAAAATGATTAAGTTGTACTAAACCTGTCAAATATCTTCTAGGAAACTTTAACACAAACAAAGTTTTATCAGAAACAATTTGTGTATTTTAAGAAAAAAAAAGTGTCAGTATTTCACAGACTCCTTTAATTTAATATAATGAAAACATAGCATATTCCCAGCACTGTATTTCCTGCTGAGTGCCTTTCAAGAACTGGAAATTTTCCTTGGTACTTTTTATCTTCAGAAATAACCTCCCCGATTTAGACATATGTTACTACTAAAGTAATTGCATCTTGTTCCACATCTCTTCTATAAATTTACAGAAAAGGTCTGAAATTTTTGAGTACAGCAAAACAACAAGATTTTTTTCTGTATTGGAAAGTGAGAGCACAGTAACATTCTCTGGATAATGTGTAACCAAGTGAAGCAACAGCTGGATGAAGAGGCAAGCTATGGCTTCCTGTTGAATGGAAAGTATTTAACTCAGAATTTGTAAAATATAGTGCAGTATTGGACAAGCTCATAGGAACAAGGGAAAGCCAAATAAAAGCCAAAAAATGTAAATTTTCACATATTTCTGGAAGACAATATCCCAATTTTATAACTTTCCCATAGAAATAATTTTCTCCAATTCAAAATGACCCATATGCACATGGTTCAGTGCTAGAGAAAGTCTGCCAAATGTTACTCCAAATGAAAAATATTGGGAATACAATTCTTGCTACAACTGCAGATTGCTGAAACAGAAAGAGAATCTTAGCATAAGCCAGGAACAAAGAAACACAACACTGGAAGAAAACAATATTCTATAATTATTCTAAATTTTTATCCAGTCATCCTGTGCTGTGAAAAAGATTACAGCAACGAGAACTTTCCAAATGCAGATGATTGTCACTACATGTTCTGTGCTACAAAATGTACATGTAAAATATGTTATAACTGACATTTTGAGGAAGATTCAAAATGTAACAAATAGTTTTAGCTGTGTTAAAAGAAGAAAATTATTCTTAAGTTTCAAAGAAATATAGAAATCCAAAGTAAAAACTGATTTTCATAAAATTTCTTACAAACTTTGCATTTCCTGTAAACAGGATTTTTTTTTATTTCTTGCTTCAGAGGCTGATTGCCTAGCAGAAGTGAGATTTATCAGGTCCTTATGCAGGACTCATTCTGATGAAAGCAACTTAATTAATTTAGAATAAGAAACCTTCTCTCCAGGCAAGGATATGTAATAGATAAAACTATGTCATGTATATGTAAAAAGCTGGCAGACCGAATAGGAGTCAGGGCAGGAAAGGTACATAAAAAGCTGTGTACATGTATTCATTTATGTTGATAATTTATATGTTTTGATGATTAAAGATACAGGTACCAGGTGGATGCCTAGAAAAATCAAACTTTAGCTTGTTTGCAGACAGATTTTTATTTCTGTTAATGGAAATTTGAGACTATGAAGCAATTGTTTTATTTGTGGTGAAAGAGAGGTTTGTCCTGATAGTCAGCCGAAGTCATGGAACTTTTAACTGTATCTTAAATGATTTGCAAAATCTTCTTAAATGTGATATAAACTATAAAACCTCCAGTGGATTACTTTGTCAAAATCACCTATTTTTTATTCATAAATATTTTCATTCATTTGAAATCTTGTCAATTTTTAGAAGGATAAATTTCAGCATTTACTTTCTGTAGAGAATACTTTTGGAAAATATTGAGATTTGAGTCTATGTCTAAGACAGACATTCTTATTTTTATTTCGAGACAAACTTAGATTTAATACAGTATGAGAGTTTCTGGGCAACTGAGAAAGATAACAATCTTAAATCACCATTCTGAGTTATCTGAAGCAGCACTGTATTTACCTTACTCATTGGCACAAGCTGTGTTATTTTGTTCTTTGGCCATTCTATTTGACATGTCAAAAACAGATATATCTATTTCCTTTATGACCACCCTACAATGAAACTTTGCAGTAATAGAAATTAATTTCCTCCTGTGGCCAAGTTGATTTATCATTTGTTGAAGTGAAAATGTACTTCTGGATTAGGTAATTTAGGATCTCCCTGTGACACAAAGGAGTGGCTCACAGCGATGGTGTCATATAAGGAATGCCCTAGCAAAGGATTTGTACCATGATAAACTTCAACCATATTGGTAACTTTAAGAATTCCATTGAGAAAATTTGAGCATTTGAATGTAAGGGTGACCAGCTGTGGCCATAAATCCAACTGTTTTCATAAACTACTAAAATCTTTGGCTATTGCACAGAAAGATACAACTTTTCATAATAAATAGAAGAATATAATAAATATTCATTATTGTTTTTTCATAATAAATGAAGAAATTTAAATTTTATTTCTTTCACGCATACTGTATAGTTGAAGGCAAGTGATTCATACTCTAGTATAAGCAGTTGGCAACTACAGTTTTTCATAAAATGCAACACAATTTCATAAAAGCAGTAATATACTGTAGTGTCTTCTATGGTGTAATTAGAAAACCAAAGTCAGAAATGTTCTTTCTATACCTTGGGGGAAAAAGCAAATATGACAACAAACACAGTTCTAACAAACAGGGTTAAACCAAGAAAGATAGTTAATAGTGAAAAAAAAAATTAATTTCAGTATAATATTTATCCAATCTCTGTTTCATATTTGTTAGTAGTTTCTCCATTTTAATAAATATTCATATTCCAAATATTCTCAAAATGAGGCTACTGAGGTAGCTTGATACAAATCTAAAAAATTATACCCAAACCAGGAAATGACCTAAGAGTCAGTTTTATGAGAGTTAAAATGTTTTTTTTTGCAACTTGCATACATTCATGGAGTCACAAACAAATTGTTCAAAAAACCCCTATGTGTACATATTTACAAACACCGGTCATTCAGTGTCCTTTCACTCTAATCTGCCCCAAGGCATCTATTAACAAGAACATGGGTTACCCTCACTTTCTGGGGTGGGTGGTAACAAAATAAGTCTTATTTATCTGATCTTTTGGGGACTTTCAGTCTTATTAGGAACGCTTTCAGTCTATTACCTTGAATAGGCACAGTAAAACAATAGTTCATTAAGGACTTGCATAAGTGGACTAAAGTGGTTTGAGGTCTGGTGATGTGAATTTTAACACTTTTTTTCTTACTGAGATAGCCATAGTGTCACTTGACATGGGACAAAGAAAGGAGAAAAACCTGTTGACATTCTGTTTGTCATAGCAAATTGTCACATTTTGTATTGTATTTACCTCTTTGACTTCAAAACGGTTCATTTGTTGCCTTCAAGGAGGGGCACACTGAAACCACCTACCTATCAGTATTTGGGTGCTTTAGAGGGATGGTGTGATCATTACTACTTCATGAAACTACTTTGGGGTTATTTAATGAAATACAATTGAAATAGAAATAGAAATGTAGAAATAGAAATATAAAAATATAAATAGAAATTAATTGAATATTTATTTTGGAAGGGACCTACAATAATCATCTTGTCTGACAGCCTGTTTAAGGGCAGACAAGAATTTAAAACGTGGTGTTAAGGGCATTGTCTAGATGCATCTCATAGGTTTTTGTCTCCTAAATTTTCAGCTTTTGAAACCCCAAATCTTGGAAATCCCAAGTTCAAATAATGTAATAATTTAGAATCCTCAAGCTTTTAGGTGAGGATCTTACTTTTTATTTTATAATTTTAATATAAAATGCATGTCTCAATAAATAAGTTTAATTAATTATCCGTTACCCACTAAAGCTAAATAGGAAAGTCCCTATGTATTTCAGTGACATCAACAATAAGCTTGACTTTTTATTGTTCTTGGGTTTTGCACAACTTGGATTCAAGCAGAGTTTAAATCATGACAGATGTTTTGAGATAGACTGCAGAAGCTATGAGCAATATAATTAGAACTTTTAATTTAGTGTTTCTAAGGTGTTTCTCATTAGAATACATATTCTTCTAATTTTCAGAAATTAATTTGCATGCACTGTGCATAAGAAATTACCATCCTGACTATTTATGTCATGTGCACATGTAGTAAGCTGCTACAGGATGAAAAACTGTATGGAAGAATTTATATTACTTTGTCTTAATAATAGTTTGAAGGATCCAGATTTTATTAAAATATTTTAAATGAGTGTGTGCCCTATGAAATTTTATATTTCATCTCTATATTTTTGTTCATATATAGGTTTAATATACACTCCTGTCATTTCTATGTTTTATAATGTAATTTTTATTACTTACATAACATTTTAGTTGCCATGGCTAATTTCTCATCACAAGCAGTTTCTCAAGAGTACCTGCTAAAACGGATAAAGGGATATTTCCAATAATGCTTGTCTGAGTAAGATCATAGGAGAGTAAAATCAACCTTTTGTAGAAGCTATATAAATAATTTATTTGCATTGGAGAAAATGTTCTTTTATTGTCATATTCTGTTATAAATATGGGCCAACTTTTTTCTAAGAATGTTTCTCCTCTGAACTACTCTTCAAAATGCATATGTCTGAGTGTTTTATAGTGACTTGAC
>WEIU01020484.1:2081-21845 GCA_013389925.1 Aegithalos caudatus | reverse complement strand
AGGTGCGGCGCGGCCTAGCCGGGCTCGGAGCGGTACCGGCGTCGCCCTCGGTGCTCGTCGGCGGTGTGTGGCGGCGGTGTCCGGCGGTGGGCTGGGCTCTTGCCGCCGGGACAATGTACCAATGTACCGGGCCCGCTCCCCTCCCGTCCCGCCGATAGTGGTCTGCTGGAGACCGCTCTGTGTAGCCGAGTCGAGCTCACAGCGTAAAGAACCTCGTTTCATTAAGACAAAGGAACAAATTTCAATAAGTGTCAATTCGGCCTTTTGTCATGTCTTGTCAGTAGGGCCATATCCTTAGAAACTCCCCAGTGGAATTCATGACTTGCTTCTGAGGTTTCACTGCAGGAAGTCTATTAGGATTATTAATCTTAGGGAAAGAGTAATAATTTTATGCTGTGTTTTGAACAGCATATACTGAGCTGGCTGCCACCCTATTACAAGAAAATAACTTCCTGGTGCTCCAGGTGCCTTCCTATTTTTTAAGTTTCACCTCTTGCATTGGTTTATTTGGGGGGATTTGTTGTGGTTGCCTTAAAAACTGTTGCTCGGGGCTTTTGCTAGGAAGCAGATTTTGCCTTCTGGGAGTTGACACCATTAAGAAGCATGGCATGGCTATGTATGGTCTGTGTTTCAGCTGGATTTGATCAGATAGTCAGCTTAAGGTTCTTTTGTGAAGGTCGAAAGTACAAAAAGCCTTGGTGATAACACCAATAACAGCAAACCTGTCATTCTAAGCAAACACTTGTGTTTTGCATCTCTGAAAGGTACTGTTATGAACAAAGTCTCATCTGCAGGGCTTCTGTCATAAAGTGCTGAGAAAACAGCATGTTACAAGCATGGTTATGCTTCTTGCTGAATATGAAAATAATTAAAAAAAAAAAAAAAAAGGAACCACTGAACAACTGAGAAACCATCCATAAGCTGAGCTTGGTAGAAATGGTCCATAGTCTTAATCAAGTGCAATACATCAATAAATGACAAGCTTTAGGAGAATAGGAGAAACTAGCATAAATACAATTTCCATGGGGATGTCTCAACTTTGATTATGCATTGTTACAAATAATCCTGACATATACAAGATTACATTCACATTTGTTACAATATAAGTGAACCTTTTAACTTGATGAATATTGATGTATTTAACAATGTTAGCTTTATACAAGTTACATTTGAATGGGTGCTAGAGACATGCATTTATTTTTCTTTTAAGTGTGTGGCTGTATTTTTAAATTGTTTGCTGTATTTTTAAATTTTATATTAGAAGACTGCTTTGCAATTACAAGCAGAGGTTTCCAGTGAAACATCAAATGAGCCAGCATTCAGGAATGCCTTTTTATTACCTACACCTGGATCAGAATCTGAAGTGTAGCCCTGTAATTAGCAAGCCACAATTAAAAACTGAATGCATTAATTGAAAAAATTAATTAAATTTACCTTGGAAGAAACACACCCCTAATAATGATAATTAAAATACATTGGAAGTGTTTTTTTTCTTGTCTTTTTTTTCAACCCCTAAATGATTTTGCAATATTTTCTTCTTATTGTGACAATAGTATTACATTATAATAAAGAAATAGTTTTAAGTAATGGATGATACATTTTAGATGTAATTGTTTCTTTTCCTTGTTGTGTAAGATTACTCTTAAGAATATGGATGAACAAGGCGGTTTGATGGAATGATTCAATAACATTTTGTGCCAAACAGCATTCTTAGCTTGCTGCTTGCATGGTTCAGTATGTGGTGTAGAAGCAGTTTAACTTCAAGGTTTCTCTTGCCTGAGCTGAGGAAAGCACCTTTGAGATCTGTGAATTCCACAAACTGCATTAGTACTTGACTTTGAAATTAGTCCTTTCTCATTTATGAAATTAACATCTCTTCTTAATAACTAATAGCTTAATATATTTAATAGCTTAAATAACAGAGTGGAAATAGTATATTAGAGGCCTAATAAAGTAAAAGAATAACTGTACCTCAGCAGTTTGAATAGCGTGGTTCCAGTATGCATGTCCCATATACGTATGTGTGTGTATGTACGTGTGCACACGCACACGCACCAATGGCATCTTCTCTTATTTGCCAGATACATCAAGCAGAATTGTAAGTTTTCAAAAAGTCATAGCAGAGCTTTCTTTAATACTAAGAAAAAAACCCAAACTTTTGTGCCTGATGGAAGTTGCTGGCATCTTTCCGAACAGGTTCTCTAATGGTCTTGTTTCACCATGGCAACCAATATGGAGGTGCTGGCTCAGCAGGTGGCTGAGGTGAGTGACAGATGATATCACAACAGTTGGTATATGAGATTTTGAAATTAAAAACATCTAAGGGAGTCTCTGCTGTTTACAATTAAGCACAAACAGAACAGAAGATCTTTACAGAAAAGTGTTGCCTTACACTTGGGGACAAGCATGAAACCAGTGCAACTAGGACATGTTTTGTTCACCCTACTTTGTTCTGGTGGCCCCCATATTAAGAATTCAAATAGGAAGTTCAACATGAGCTATAGAGAAACTTGGCTATATTATGAATTGTATAAAAAATTAATACAACAGAATTTCTTGTCATTGAATTTTCCATTTAGGACATGGAAAGCTTCTGCAGCTAATTTGAGTTCTAGTCTAGATCCACCAGTGTTTGAAGTTATCTGTTTCACTTATGTACTATACTGAATTTACAGTAAGGTGGTTAATTTGGATCAGTTTTTATATTTTGTGCCTACACTTTAAAGAAGAAAAGCACAAAACCTACTTAAAGTGATATTAAGTGATATCTTGATACATATTCACTGAAGCCTGGATGTTCAACAGCTGAGAAGTTTAAATCAACTCAAACTGTAAGTGTTCATGGCCATAGAAAATAATTTATCTCCTTCACTGTGCAAACTTCAGTAAAAAAATAACGTACATCTTTTGTCTGATGAAAACAATTTGGTTTAATATCCTTCAAGTTTACAGTGATTTTTGGTATGGTTACATAATTAAGGATTTAATAAATAAGAAAGGGCAAATGGGCTGAGAGACCTCTGTAGATAAGGCCACTTTTCAGAGGTTAGTTTGTAGTTATCTTTCATCTATTGAATTAAGATTACACCTGTATATTAAAAAATATTTTTAGTTCAAGAAGAAGCCCTATATAAGAAGAAAATATTTGATTAATTCGGCTTTGAGAAGTGGATTTGAGATTCCCTACTTAAAAGTACATTTTAAAAAAATTTCATTCTTTTTAGCATGGAAAATGGTCTCGTGAGTGTCCTGGAAGTAACATCTATGGAATAGTTTAAAAAAACTTCCTAAGTTTCACAGTGAAAACCAAGAGATTTCTCACTCTAGTTTTCTGTACCAGGTATGAATTTGGCAAGCTGCATTTTTTAAAAACACTTCCAAATATACTTGGAAAGAGAAACCTGTAACAGAAATATTGACTAACTTTATACTATTTTGGTAGAAGTTAGGTGCTGTAATAACATCTAAAGCACATAAAATATGTGACATTTGTAATTCCTCGTGCAGGAAATGCACCGTGGTAACATAGTGTGATGGTTGTATCTTGCCACTGGAGAGATCGCTCCATCTCAAGAGTGTATGAAGCTCTGTGATTTCTTCCTGGCCCGGTGGGTAAATAGAGGGCTTCATCTCTTTATAATATTCAGCTGCTGCTTAAATGATATGCCTGTCCACTGTGTAACACCATGAAAACTTTGTTCATGGAAAAACAGTTGTAAGCAGCATTATCTCGTTAGGAATTCATTAGTACTATGACCATGTTAATATTGAATCATTTCTTTATGAATGGCTGGCTACCTGCTATTTGTGTCTTCTGTCAGATAGTTTTTAATACAGGTAAATGCATAATTAGTTTTCTTTAAATACTCTAAAATTCTGTATTTGTACTCACCATATCTTAGAGAAAATGTAGAATCAAACTTGGCACTGGCTTTAAAAAATGAGAGATTTTTGGAATATCATATTTTTTATTGATGAAAATTAAATGGAAAAAGAGGGTCATTGACCATGTATTGAATTTCAGGTTATGAACTGAGAGACAAGTTGCAACCAGATAGCCTAATGCAAATATTAGCAGCTTTGCCTATATCGGCGTCACCTTTTCAACGTAATTGCCGCATATGTAGTGCATGGGTTGAGAGCTGAGATGCCCAGCACCAAATCAGACTGTCATGCAACATTTCCTTTTAACTTTGCTAATTTGAAATCAATTATCTCGAGTGAGATCACATGGCACACACAGGACCAGGGGATCAGGCCCAGCCAGCATGGGTTTAGAAAAGGCAGGTCCCGCCTGACCAACCTGATCTCATTTTATGATGAGCTAACCCACCCAGTGGATGAAGGCTGTGGATGTGCCTATCTGTATTTCAGCAAAGCCTTTGATACTGTCTTCCAGCATTGTCCCAGAGAGGCTGCAGCCCATAACTTGGACAGGTGCATCTTTGTTGGTTTAAGAACTGTCTGGGTCACTGGGGCCAGAGAGTGGTGGGGTGTGGTGCCACATCTACTATTCAGTCACTAGTAGGGTTCCTCAGGGCTCCCTCTGGGGCCCAGTTTGGTTTAATATCTTTATGGATGACCTGGATGAGGGGATTGAGGCCAAGGCCAACAGTGTGAGGTTCAACAAGGCCATGGGTCCTGCTGTTGGGTTACCACAGTGACCCAATACAGTACTTCAGGCTTTGGGCAGGGTGGCTGTAAAGCTCCTCAACAGGAAAGGGCCTGCAGGTGCTGGTCGACAGCGTCTGAATGTGAGCTAGGTGTGCCCAGGTCACACAAGAATGCCAATGGCATCCTGGCTTGGATCAAGAACAACATGGCCAGCAGGACCAGGGTAGTGACTGTCACTCTGTGCTGGCCACTAGTGATACCGCTCCTCAAATCTTGGGGTCAGTTCTGGGCCCTGCACTGCACGAAAGACATCGAGGGGCTGAAGTGTGCCCAGAAAAGAGCAAAGGAGCTGGAAAAGGGTCTGGAGAGTCAGTCATTGAGGAGTGGCTGAGGGAGCTGGGTTTGTTTGGCCTGGAGAAAAGGAAGCTCGGGGGAACCTTCTCAATCTCTACAACTCCCTCATGGGAGGGTGGAGCCAGGTGAGGGACAAAAAGAAATGGCCTCAAGTTGTGCTACAGGAGGTTCAAGTAGAACATACTTTGCAATCCCAGAAAGACATGGCTGTTTAGTCTCAAAATGTTTAATGAATTTCCATGCAGGCACCTTACAGCTGTCTGTCTTTCTCCTTGATCACCGTGGAAGAATAGACTATTATTTATTTCCAAGCTGCCTGTGGTACATTGTGGTGTAAGGTTTGAAGATGCATCAGTGAAAGGCTAAGGATTCTACAACTGAAAAACTGTAAAACAGTTTTAAGAGACCTTCTTGCTCTAATCTAGACCTTTTAAAGGGTGCATAGCTTAATTAATAATCTGGCATGGAAGACAAGAAGATTATCAATTAAATGTGTCCTCTAAGAGTCAGGATTTTTGGGAGTCTTTCTCACCTACGTACCTTGCTCTCTGCAATTGAAAGCTTTGAATCGTCCGGTAATTAGGAGACACCTCTTATTTCTACATCTCTCCTGTCTATTTTATTCATTTAACATGCAACTTCTGTGACCTGTGTATTAAAGATAATTGGAGATTGTATGTTCAATTTAGATTATACTTTTACGGTATGTGGGACTACTTATGCTACAGGCAATAGGGAAGTAGAATGGTATGGTTTCATTAAGTCTTGTGTACCTCTGCTTCCCCAGAGATACTTTAGTCTATGTTCCTTCCATGTTCCTTGCTATCCAAACTGTTCTTTTCTTTCTTTATGTCATAAATGAACTTTTCTGTATATTAAACAAAGATTTTTCAAAGCAAGCTAGAATTGAAACTGACCTGTTGTCCAGCTGTACACATTTTGTTATAATTCCCAGATAGTTTAAAAGAGGATTTGATAAAAACAACTTGTGACCATCCTGGTTTTGGACACGTTACTGCAGATAACAGGTTCATAGAATGGTTTGGGTTGCATGAGACCTTCAAGATTGCCTAGTCCAACTCCCTGCCACAGGCAGGGGCAGCTTCCACTATCCCAGGCTACTCCAAGCCCTGTCCAGCCTGGCCTTGGACATCTCCAGGGATCCAAGGGCAGCCACAGTACTCTGTGCCAGGGCCTCACCACTCCCAGGGAAAAAAATTCTTCCCAATATCCAATCAAAGCTTTATCGCGCATGTTTAATTCAACATTTAACTTTTTTGCTCTGAAAACAGCTTTGCAAGGGGTGTTTTTCAAGTTAAGTATTCAGAACTAAATTTGCATTATAGTTTGGTAATCTAGAATGGTATAGAATAGGACAAGAAACAACAGTATTCAGAAGCAGTGCCAAAGTTAATCTCCATCATTCAAAAGTACTTTGAAATTATTAAAAGGGCAACTACTTAGCATTTTACATTATTTATATATGATGTAGTTTATTTTTACAGAAGCAAAAGATGAGATAAGTGTATAATTGAAAGTCAGCAAATGTATTTCTGCATTTGAGTGAGCTAAAGGATCATACAATACTTACCCAGTGATTCATTTGAGCAGAGTGGTGGTGGTGGTTTGGTTTTGTCAGGTTCACTCAATTTCTAGAAAAAGAAAATATTCTGATCATTCATTGAAAGCCAGTCCAAGTTGGTTAAATGATTGTAAACTTTCCAGTAAATTTAGATTCTAAACCGTAGGGCTATTTGATTTTCTATAAGTAACAGTATTTTTTAAAGCGTTCAATATCTTAACAGTGAATTAACATTCTGTATGTTATTTACAGGGACCGACCGTTCAGACTTCTCTATCTGAATCTCCAGTGATGACCAGCCCTTCCCAGCGCATCCAGATAATTTCCACAGACTCCTCTGTAGCTTCACCACAACGCATTCAGGTAAAAATCCATTAATTAACCATCATGACTTTCCTTTTTTTCTCCTCCTCCCACTTTGCTTTATACAAAAGCATGCCTAAGACTATGGAATACTTCCTTTAAGTCTTGCGAGAACAGATTGTTTTTAGCGAAAACTAAAATTCTTTCTCCCTCATTATTTATTTGGTGCTGACCAGATGGCTGTATATAATAGTTAGCCAGTGAGGAGTATTTACACAGGTTAAACCTCGCCTACACAAGCAAATTTCCTGAGCTCTGGCCACAGCAAAGGGTGAGATATTGTCAACAGAAATCTGAGATCATCTGCAAGTGCATTCTTCTTCGCACTTATTCAGGAGCCAGTACAAGATTAATCTGTTTAGCACAAAGTTGGCCTTAGGGAATGCTACACAGTGGGTCTTTGTAGATAATAAAAAGATGTCATTAATGTATCAGAATGTACTCAATGGAAAATTATATAGGACTTATTAAATTTCAATGAAATATTAGTGCATATTGATATGGTTACCAGGCAAAATAGAGATCATGCTACCAGACAACTGTATCAGAAACGGAAATCTTCCATCACAAGAGAATCCTGAGAATTAGCATGTGAGACAATAAGGCTACCCGATTCCATCTTTTGTTGATAACTTTAGGGAGTAACATCTTGGATAAAATAGGTAAGTAAAAATGTATAGATAAGTGTTAACTGGAGAACATCTCCTTAGTGCCATTTATAAAGAAAAATTGGAGAGAGCTTCTTCGTAATTTTTCACTGATATTATTCTGAGATGGAATGAAAAATTTACTGTGTTCATGAATTTCTTCCATGTTTTACAGATTGTGACAGATCAGCAAACAGGTCAGAAAATACAAATAGTGACAGCAGTGGATTCAGCTGTGTCTCCAAAGCAGCAGTTCATTTTAGCTAGTCCAGATGGAACTGGTGCAGGAAAGGTGATCTTGGCAGCACCTGAGACATCTAATGCTAAGCAGCTTATTTTTACCACCACAGACAACATTGTGCCAGGTAGAATTCAGGTAAATACAGTGAATTAGATAAAACCATGGACTTAAGGTTTTAATTTTTTTTCCTAATTTAAGTCTAAATTGCTTTAAGACTAATTGCAGTAGTTTTCTCATTACATGGATCAGGCATACTAATTTTAGGGTTCATTTTTCAATCTTAAATCCTTCAGTCTTTACCTACCTCATGTATTCCATTGCACTCATCATTCCTTGTCATGTGTTCTCATTCAAGTTCCAAAGACATAAGTGAATACTTAAGACAGTGCTTGTGAGAAATGCCAGGATTTCTCAGTCTCCTCAAGATTCACAGATATACAGCTATACAACTCACCTGAGCAAATTTACATGAGTGTGTACTTTACATTCAGGATCAAGACATTGCAATAAAGCTCTGTTACTTTTTTTTTTTTGGCGGGTCTTGAGCATAATGTACATGAACAGGAGCTTAGCAAAGCTAATCATGTAAACAATAATCTACTTCTTGTGAAATTTCAGATTTCTTCCTAGCAGTCTTTAAAAAAAGAATAAAACAAAAAGTGCCTGGTCCTTCTTGTTACTGTTACAATAGAGAATATTTTACAGGAAGAAGAGTAATTTTTACATAAATATTTAAAAACTGGTATTAACAGTCTTCTAAAATTCATTTTTCCATATTAAATAGGATACCTGAAATTACAGAGGCACTGAGTTTTTAAATTTTTCTTGGTTAAATGGAATGTTCAGAACAAAAGTTTTGGAATCCAATGCCTTTGGAAGCTAAATTGTTTCTGTGGTAGATCTGAGATCCAGGCTATCCCTTCTGAACCATACATCACTAATAGCCAGAGAAGAGATAGATGGGAACAGCATCTGAAAGCCAGCTGTCTTTGGCGAACATACAGCAGGTGCTTGAGAGTATTTGCAAGAAGGGAAAAATACTGTTGATTGCACAAGTGAGGAAACATTTGTACTAAACAAAGCTAGCAGTTTTATTTGTAATTTGTTTTGATATGACTATTTCAAATTCTCACTATTGTCAATAAGAACTCTCATTAAATTTCATTTTATACTACTTAATTTCATTCCACATGTCATACTTATTCATAAATTCAGTCCCCTCTTCTTAGCTGATACACCAATCTTGTTCTATAGGCAAAGTTCCTTACCTTGTTATCTGGCTAATTATGTTTTTTTGTTCTGGAATTTTGCTTTAGATAGTGACAGACTCTGCATCAGTGGAACGTCTGCTAGGAAAAACTGATGTTCAGCGGCCCCAGGTAGTAGAATATTGTGTAGTCTGTGGTGATAAAGCATCAGGTAAGGAAGGCTACAAAGGGGTACTGAGGAAATTTGTTTGAAAGGATGACTGGGATGAAGAGATAATTTTTCATGCGCTTTAACGGATTTTAGTTACGCTCGTGGCCAAAGCAATTGAGTTTTCAAATGGAAAAATATAACATACTCTGTATCTATACGCAAAAAATAGATAAACTCTGCTTGGAAGAATATTAGGTTTTTTTCCTTGAACTGAAGCATATGATATATTGGCTGAAAGATAAAATAATGATTAAATCACTCCTGGTAATTGAAAAAGACTACTTGAAGCATCTAGTCAAGTTGCCCAGTAATGCGCAACCATGGAATAAACATGTCACCTAAAAATGTCTAACTACTCCAAGAAAATGCTTCTTAGTGCTCTCTAACAAACTTAACACTTCCTGGTATATTTTGTTCTTTTACTATCACAAAACAAGTCAAGCAGAGATCATGTGAATCCTCAGTGTTTCAGATCCATGCAGTTACAAGGAGTCTTAAAATTTTTGTTCTGGTCAAGGGGGTGTTCTGTGTTTTCATCCTAGAGAGAAGACACCCTTCCGTCTCTTTTTCTCACTTTCTTTTATTTTATTAAGTGTTTATGTAATTAAAACCAGAATTAATATGGACAAGAAATTTTAAATGAAGATTGCATTTTAAATTTTGGTGCAAAATTACTTGTTTTCTGAAATTACTTGAGCTCTAAGCCAGTAAGTTCTATAAATGTATCCCATAGTCTGTAACAGCAGGTGGAATTGTATCTGTACTTAATGCAGAATGGGAACTACACCTTCATTAACTGCACATTCAGAAATAGGCTGAGCCTTCCTCTCTACTCTCTCACCAAAACACCTGACAACAGGTAAACCAGAAATATAAGTGAGACTGATGTAATGCTTTCATGGTCCAAAATGTTGGCACAAATACAAAACAAAGGGTGACTTACAGTGTTTTACTTGCTTGAAATTAATATTTCTATGCTAAAATATAAGTACTTTCCAACTGACAACAATATATATGTTTCCTAGGTCGTCACTATGGTGCTGTCAGTTGTGAGGGATGCAAAGGTTTCTTTAAAAGGAGTGTAAGGAAGAATTTGACCTACAGTTGTCGTAGCAACCAGGACTGTATCATCAATAAACACCATCGGAATCGATGCCAGTTTTGTAGGCTTAAGAAATGTCTAGAGATGGGCATGAAAATGGAATGTGAGTGTTAAATACTCAATGTGATATTGTGCCTACCAAATAACAATTACGTAGACTACCACTTGTCAGTGTGTTCTCTCTGTTTTTGGTATATGTTGCTTGAAGGAAACAACTTTTGGCAGCATCTAGTGCACCTTTCTTTCACCACCATTTTACATCTGAGGTGCAGTAGTGGTTGTTTTTGAACCATGGCTCCGAACCATGCTGTCTTTGAGGGGCCCAGTTACAGCCTTCCTTAGAATGCATGTTCCAAACAGAGTGTATATTTATAATAGAAAATATTTTTACATGGAATTACGTGAATCTGAGTCTAATACTCTGTTTTGAAAATCTGCTTTCCTTCCAGTGTTTTTTTGCGGCTTTTTCAACCAGTGATAGAAAGTAGTCTTTTTTCCCTCCTCTTTTTAAATTTTTATGTTAATTTGATAATCTGTGAGCAGTGTTCTGTGAGGCATTGTATAAACTGTCATACGTTTTAAAAGATGCTTTCATGTTTGTATGCAGTATTTCATACATCTCTAGTGCAGCCAAACACTTGCTTCAATATATTTTTCTTTTCAGTTTATATCATTTGTTCTTCAATTTAGCACTATGTGAAACAATTACAAGATTGTTTTGTGATCTGATCTAAGCAGAGTGAGTTCCAGCCACTGAGTTCAAGGGAGGCAGAACCTTAAGCTGTAAATAGGGACATAATTGTTGCATTTGCACTCTGAAACTCCACACCTGTTGTGATGATTCTGGTGCTTTGCATACACTGTGCTGGATATAAGATGAGAAGTTTGTACAAGAAAAACTGCTGCAGTTCCAGAAAGTAAACCATTCTCAACTGGAAATGATTAGGGTATATGTTTACTGACTTCACTGGCTTAGGGTCAGGCTTCTGATTAATTAACATATATTCACCAAGCCAATAAATTTGATGTGATGACTTTTAAGCCCCTAAATGTTGCTAATAGTAACAATATTAGCAAAAATATTATCAGGATAGGTAACACCTGCTGGTTATAAGGATAACTTTGTGTAATATGTTTAATAATAGTATTTTAATATAATGAAGATGCACTTTTCACTTTCTTTAAAAATTACAAAGTAACTGCTTCTTAATATTTTTATTTAAAGTTTTGCTACACTTGTTAGGCACTTCAGAGACTGAACTTAGTTTGTTTCAATTCTCAAGTATATATTTAGATTATGAAAAGGTTAGTTTTGAAACACTCTTCCCTAAGGTGGAATTAATGGCTGTGAGTGAAGTGTATGTCATGCAGAGAGTATCCTCTCAAGGAATTAATCTGCATCTCTCAGGTAACTTGCCTCGACTTTTTCAGGGTTCCTTCTGGGTTTGCATTGTTTTGTGTCATCCAGAATAGGAATGTTCCTAACATTTAGATATAGCTGTGCCTGTAAAAAAAAATAAAACAAACAAATTGAAAACACAATCTGTAGAATCTTCCAATTTATCAAATGCCAAAAAAAGGGCAATATTTTATTTCAGATGAGCAAAACTTGAAGCAAAAGATCAATCAGTGACTTTCTTAATTAAAAGTATATATAAAAATACACATACGCACAGATATAGTAACGTTTGAGCCTGCGTTTCTTCATTCGGTATTAAATCTCCAGTTTTGCATTGAGCTGGTGCACTATCATAACTGCAGGAATTTTACTTACTTTTTGCATTTTTTGTTTGAATTATTTCCTTTCAACTCTGTATGTTTCTATCTTTATGTAGCAGTTCAAAGTGAAAGAAAGCCTTTTGATGTACAGCGTGAAAAACCAACCAACTGTGCAGCTTCTACTGAAAAAATCTATATAAGAAAAGATCTTCGAAGCCCTCTAATAGCAACTCCAACATTTGTGGCAGATAAAGATGGCACACGGTGAGTACCTCAGTTTCACACATCTTCTTTCACATTATTTATGCATATTACTTTGCAGTCACACCTATATTCTTTCTCCCCTCTGATCTCAGAGGGAACAGAAAAGAACTCTAATGCACACATCATCTGTTTCCATTACGAAGGCCATTGCAGGTTCTGCTTCTCATGAAAGTTTTTATGTGCATACAGGTGTGTGGTTTTCAGTTCAGAGCTGGCTCTTGTCCAGCCATGTCAGGGCAATGCAGAGCAAGTGAATGATACTCAAGCAGAAAGCATGTAGACTAATGGGGTGGTACATTCAGGTTAGCACTTCTCTGAAATTAGGTCTGCAAATGGCAGGCTCAGGCTTCCATCTCCTAAAGACAGCAGTTTGGGAGACTCAGTGCCTGATAATTCAGATTGCAAGAGACTTGTTTAAACAACAGCAAAACAGCAGCTTCCTTTTACTATATGGAAGATACTCCAAGATGGTTCCTGCACTCTCAGATGTGTCCTTAGGCAGGGGGTGTGAAAATGCACATCATTACAAACAAAGGCAAGATTTATTTTTTTCTGAATAGAATAAAAAAGGTCTAGGTTAAATACGACATTTTAAAAACTGTAGTTTATGAATGGTTGAGAACCATGTAAAAATTGGATTTTATTATTCAGTTTTCATATGAGGGGGAAGTGCGTGCATTTAATTTTTTGTATACATATTCCTTGTTGAACAAATGACACTGCAGTTAGGAAGTTTGGGCTGCAGGTTTCTTGGAGAATTGTTTTTCAGTATTCTTGTTTGAAAGAAGTCTTCACAGACACATTTGCTTCCTAGAAATTTCCTTGAGCTACAGATCTATTACAGACCTATTAACAATTCTATAGTCATTAAGAACCACTCTTATGTACGTAAGATTCAGATTTGCTGCCTGTGCTTGTTCACGATGATCGCTGTTAGTGTCAGACCCCTTGTACTGTAACTACAGTACAGTGCCTTGTGTTGTGTGCGTTGATACCATGTTATGGACACTTGGAACATCACATAAGTAGTAAATAAACTTGCTAACTGCAGACTTTCCACTGTCTCCCTAAATTAGATATAGCAGAGGGGAAGGATACTTGGTCAAAAAGCAGCAGAAGTAAAGGCAGCAGAGATTTTATGCAGGCTTTGATTACGTGACTATTTTGGAATGTAAAAAATATTTTTATGACTTTTACTCAGTGCTGGCCGTGGTCTTGCTTGGAATACAGAGTTATGCCTTCCTCCAAAGCCTAATATAAAACTAGAGCTACTAGGTGACTTCTTGAGAACATGAGACAACAACAACTTTCCTTAAAGCAGACTAAACCAGAACAAAAGGCAAATGAGAAGATATGCATTTGGGAAGTTGTCATTGTTTTGCACTGGAATTTAAAAGATGTTTCAGTCTTTCTGTCTTTCAAGCTACTTTTTGGGAACTGTTTCAGAAAGACTTAAATCCTGATAAACTGTAAGCTTCACTAAATTGTTTATTTTAAAATTGCTAATTCTTTTTATGCTTTCATAAGTTGTTAGACATTCTTCTGATTCTGTTGACCATCAGATGCCTTATGCTTTTAAACAGGTCAGCTGGTCTCCTTGATCCAGGAATGCTTGTGAATATTCAGCAGCCTTTGATCAGGGATGATGGTACAGTCCTCCTAGCTGCTGATTCCAAGGTATTACTGGCTCACTTCAGTTCTGAGCATATCTATTAATTTGTTCAGATTACTTTATCTATTGTACATAGTCTCAAATAGTTGTTGCTCTTGAGAAGATTGTGCTATGTGTGAAGAACCATATGAGTGGATGATCAATAGGACTGTGGTTTCTTTTGGCAAGCATATTCCTGCAAAAGGTCAGCCACAGGTAGTTCTCCATATGATGTCTCATCTGGGACTAGGATTGATAATTATAATAGGATTTAAAGATAATTGAGAGCCATTGTTCTTCCTGGCATTCTGAAGGAAGGAAAAGGTTCGCAGGGGGAAAAAAAACCCCAAAAATATTAAAAATGGGGGGAGACTTATATATGTATATTAATTATGATTTTGATGTACTAATTTAGTGTTTCCTTTTTAGGCTGAAACAAGCCAGGGTGCCTTAGGAACACTAGCAAATGTTGTAACATCTCTTGCTAATCTCAGTGAGTCGCTAAATAATGGAGATACTTGTGAAGTTCAACAAGAAGAGCAATCTGCAAGTGAGATTACACGGTATGCATTTATATTTACACCTTATTTAGCACCTTATTCAGTGTTCTATGTGGTGAATCCTTACACATTCATTATTCACATCCTTACACATATCCTTATTCATTAAAGGGATTTGGCATTGTCACACCAGACACAGTAGAGATTGCCAGACTGCCCCTACTTTGAAACACAAAACCAGTTGTTTAAAAATCAGTTTTGGCTCTTGCCCTTGTGAAGAACTGTGTCCTGTGTTACAAATGTAGTGTTATGAAGCTTGGCCAGCATTACTGCAGATTGATTTTTGAGATTGTGCTGCCATAAAATCTCCTGGTAATGTAGATTTAGAAAGAGTTTGAAGTCTTTCTTTTCTTTATTAATGAAAAATATATGAAAAAGGAGCATGGAATATTAAAATTTCAAACACAGCTTGAGATTTGCAAGGCTGGGATTTTTGGGTTTTTTTGTTTGGTTTTTTTTGTGGGGGGAGGCAGGTTGGTTGAATTTAGCAGTATGCGTTAGCAAGATAAAATACTTGGACTCAAAACTGTCCACTGTTTCTCAAAAAGAAGATTTTTAGGAGGAGCTGAACTGTTGTGGTTTAGGTCCAATTTAATGTTCACACTTAAACTATGCTGCCACTTGCTCCCCTTCCGTTTCCAGTCAGAGGCACAAAAGGCAGAGATCACAGGTTGAAATCGGAACAATTTACTGGAAACAGCAATGAGACTAGCAAACAAACAGGAACAGCAAAATGAAACAGCAATAGCAACAATATTAATAACAAAAGATACAAGAAAAGAAATTATTTACACAGAAAAGCCCCTGACAATAAACAAATACCAGAACATTCTGCCCACTACACCAACTGGAAGACACCTCCTTTGGAGGGAGACAGAGAGAGAGAGACTGACATTAATTAAGGCTTTTAAGTCTTTCATTTGAACTCTTCAAATGAAATTAATTAATATTTTAAAATACTTTACACAGAAATGTCAGCTTATGTCAACCTCTTACTATTTCTTTCAAGCAGAAAAAAATTTAGAAAAATCCCTCTCCCAAAAAAAAAATCTTGACAAAAGAAATGGCAAAGGAGCACTATACCATAATACTGTCCACTGGTAGGAAATTGTAACACAGAATTCTTCTTTATATCTAAGCTCTGTTAATCCTAAGAGAATTTACTGTGATTTATTTGGGTAATGATCCAGCAACAGCTTGAGTATAAAGGAGACCAGGATCCAGTCTCTCACGTGTTACTGTCATAAGGCTTTTAAGGCTCTGTCTGTACTGGGAGATAAGGAGTGCCTGACCATATTTCATCTTAACGGAAGGGAAATTCAGGCATATTGTCTAGAAGAAAACCACACTGTTCTCCGCTGTTCCAAAAAGCTGGAGATCAAGATAGGGACAAGGACAGGGGCTTTGTTCTATGGAGTGCATCTGGTCTGTAATCCTCACCAAATCTGTGAGAAGGGGGAACAGTGAATGGTAAGTGCAAGAGGACTGGTGTGGTTTAAGCCCAGAAAGCATCCAAGCCTCGCACAGCTGCTCCCTCCCTCCCCCACCAGTGGGACTGGCAATAGAACCAGAAGGGTAAAAGTGAGAAAACATGTGGGTTGAGATAAAGACAGTTTAATAGGTGAAGCAAAAGCCACACACACAAGCAAAGTAAAAGAATTCATTCACTACCTTCCATGGGCAGTGAGGTGTTCAGCTCCTCCAGGGCAGCAGGGCTCTAGCATGTGTGACAGTTACTTCTGAACACCAACGCCATTACTCCAAACATCCCTCCACTTCCTCTTTCTTCCCCCTTCTTCATATACTGAGTGTGACATCACAAAGTATGGAATAACCCTTGTATCAGTTGGGGTCAGCTGTCCTGGATGAGGCACCTCCATAATTCTTGTGCATGCCCAGCTTCCTCACCGCAGGGAGGAAAAGAAGCCTTAAAGAAAAGGCCTTTACACTGTGCAAGCACTTCTGTACATAACAAAAATATCTCTATATTATCAACATTGTTTTCAGTACAAATCTAAAACACAGCCCCATACTAGCTACAGTGAAGAAAATTAACTCTATCCCAGCCACAACCAGCACAGCATAAGGCCCCTTTACTAGTACAAATACTAGGATAAAACTATCAGAGCAGGATTTATAGTACAAAATCCTTCCCTTACCAGGGAGATCTTTTACCAGCAGTATGTGGGCACATCTATTTGTTTTATTAATGCCCAAAGAATGCAGAGGGACCAAATTGTAATGAAAAGTCTGACCTTGTGTCAGCCTAAAGGCTTCTTGTGTATGTTGCCTCTGTGTGGAAATGTTTTATAGCATTTAATTTGAGCACTGTGAATTTTTTAAGATTTAAGGAAGCACTCTTTCATTGTTTACTTAATTATTTTTAGGGCATTTGATACTTTGGCTAAAGCACTTAATACCACAGATGGTACAACACCTCATAACTTGGCAGATGGGATGGATCCTACAGGAGGAGGAAATATTCATGTAATCAGTAGAGATCAGTCAACACCAATTATTGAAGTGGAAGGACCCCTACTTACAGATACACATGTCACATTTAAGGTATGTGCTTCTTTAAACATCATACTAAACAAACTAATGCTAAAAATGTATGAGCTCCTGAATAATTTCTTGTCTTGCATTCCTTGCCAGTAGTAATGAGTTATTTAGTGCAGTTTTCCTTTGACAACTTCTTGTCACGCTGTTGTGATGGACTTTGAGAGTATTTTGAATGTTTTTGCCGGTTATTTCATTGATGATAGCAACTGGTTTATGTCAAAACTATATGTATTGTACTGTACTTTTTATTTTTTGCAGCTGACAATGCCCAGTCCGATGCCAGAGTACCTTAATGTACACTACATCTGTGAGTCAGCATCACGACTCCTTTTCCTCTCTATGCACTGGGCTAGGTCCATACCTGCATTTCAAGCTCTTGGGTAAATGGACATACTCTGCTTGAATGGTTTGCTTTTGAATGAATTTAAGCACTGATCTGAACACTTCCCAGCTATTTTGAACTTTTTAGTTATGATATTGTTTAATTTTTAATGAATATTTTAAAACATGTGAAGACTATGCAATATTCCGTGTTTTGAAGAATAAAATAGAAGATGGCGGGGGGAGGGTAACTACAATATCTGATGTTACTGTGGTTACAGAAACTAAAGCCAAATCGAAAGCTTGAATTTCTAGAAATTAAATGCTTGCTTTTGATACCATACTAAAGAATTGATGAGCACCATTTCACAGATAACCCAAAATGGTTTCCCATAGTCTATAATTTCCTTTTGCTTCTTGAAATACTTGTAATATGCTAATATATACCTGTTACCAAAATGTTTTGCAATGCATTAATCGTTACTATGAATTGTTATACATAACAGATTTATACATAGGGCAATACCAAGCTGATATGCAAACTACTTAGCGTTGTTTGATTTTCTGCTGTTTATAGGCAGGACTGTAATACAAGCCTTGTGCGTGCCTGCTGGAATGAGCTGTTTACCTTAGGCCTGGCACAGTGTGCACAGGTGATGAGTCTGTCTACCATCCTAGGAGCGATAGTGAATCACCTCCAGAACAGCATACAAGAAGGTATGTTACCAGTACTGCTAACAATACAGGGATGTTGGGATAACATTGCTCACAAGGTGTTTCCCCATCAGTGGCAGAATTACACCAGGAACCAGGGGAAGGTGAAGCTTTCTCTTGCATAATTATCTTTCCCCCGGTGATCTACAACTTAGTTGCACTGACCTCGCAGAGATATTTGTGGGATACAAGTGTCCATAGAGGCAAGGGGGTCTTCTGTGCCTCATTGACATTACAGAAAAAGACAGTACATCCTAAAATATTCCTAGGAAGTTGCTCAGAGAGTTTTCTTCCCATTCAGATCGATTTTTTTTCCACTTAGAATAATGATACCCTCCTCCAAACCACACCAGACTTTTTCTTTCTGGAACTTTCCTTCTCCTCTTTGCAATATAAAAACATAGCGTTTGCCAATTATCACAACAAGCATGTTCTTGCAAGTATAATGGATTTGGATATTGCTGTAATGCAATAATGATTAATGTAATTTGAAGTGCCCTTGAAGTATTAAGCAACCAAGTTTCTTGACATTCTTAACAAGATGTATGTAATTTTTTAATTCCATGTTGGTCTGTTGATGATTATTATATCTAGAATGAATGAAAATCTGTTATATTTGCTTTTTTCATTCTGTAAGGATGCTTTCAATCAATAGGATTGATTAGGATGAAAACAATATTGATTTTTAAAAGGAGAAAGAAAACAATACTAACACCTTTAAACACTGCAAACACAGCATAATACATGAAAGCTACTTTAAATTTAAATTTCTGTTAAAAGCAGTTATACAATATTATTGTTACCATTTTCTTATAATTTTTATGGTGTCATTATTGTGCACACAACAAAAATTAGAAAATAGGTTTTTACTGAGGAGAGTAAAACAGATGTATTTCTCTAAAGCTGAAGGTTACTAAATATTTTTTCCAGCTATCTGATTTGTACATTTTATAGTTCTACAATCAAGTTATAATCTGCCTTATTAGCTTCATCATGATAAAGTACATTAGATTGAAATTTGATTCTTAAATGGACAGTATGCTTTAATTGCTTTCATAATGAATATAGCATTTTTTTTCTTGTTTTGGTTTTGGGTTTTTGTTGGTTGGTTTGTTTGTTTTGGTTTCTTGTTTTCTCATTTAAGAGAGGCTGGACAGTCCCGAAATACAACAGAGTGCTGCTTCTTTCCTGCACAGAGAGGCAAAAGTTGAAAAGATCAGAAGGGAAACCTGCACATTGGATGTTCTATGCAGAGTTAGGCTTTTACTTTATATCTGTTTCAGAATACACAGAGTTGTCTATTCCACCTCCATTCCAGGCAGTGACTTTGGGAAGGTGTAAGTGGTAGGGCTATTACAGCTGGTTCCAGTTCTGTTCTCATGCATCAAAATTGTAAAAATTTTTTTTTTCTAAAACCTGTACTTGCACCCATACTGTGTTAGCTGAGACCAGCCAAGAAAAGAGAATCATTAGCGTTACTTATCTATTCTGCAAAGTTATCATGTTATATTGTGTATTATACCATCAAAATTCAAAACAAAGTGACAGAATTTCAGAATTTTCTCTAGGAACATATTAGTGATGAAGCTACTTAGAAACTCTGGAATTCAAGTTTGCTTTTCCTGAGTTTTTCTGGATCATATTTTCCCAC
>WEIU01020480.1:486274-507296 GCA_013389925.1 Aegithalos caudatus | reverse complement strand
TGATTTAACCCCTACACCAGCATCAGTGGCTGTTTGAGCTCTCAGTTCCTCTGCTGTCAAAAGGCAGTGTAGGCGGTAAAGTATGCTGGGGAGGCAAACTGCTTTTCTCCACAATGATGCTGGAATGGGATGTATAGCACAGAGCTCAGGAACCAGTATCTGGCAGAGGAGGGGGAAGAAAAGAATTTTCCTTGTAAATGTAGCCACCAGATCACTATTAAGAGAGTGCACTTGAATTAGATGCTTCTATTTTACCTGTTTATTCTGCAAACTTTCCCACTTTGCTTTCCTCTTCTCAGCACTGCTTAGGGGGAGTGCTTTTCCCTTCTGATTCAAATGGCGAGGAGTCAAAAGATTAAGTCTAAAAACCATGTGAAAATACTGTGGTGTAAGTACATAGTTAATGAATAGAACTTATTAGCCTAAACTTTCTTAAGTTTCTTAGTATTCAACTTCAATGCACTGTGAAGTGACAGCACCATTACCTCTGGGAAAAAACTGACTCAGTTTGTAGTTCTTGTTACACATGTTAAGTATCTCTCAAGAAAAAAAGCCCAGTAATTATTTTGGAAGACACAAACCCTCTCCTTTATCCCATATTTTAAAGAAAAAAAGGGGCTTTACTGTTCAACTAGAAACATCAGACACAAAATATGACTGTTGTTACCTTGAAGATGTGTGGTCCACATCCAGCAGTGGCTGGTTAAGATTGGTAAGGTCAAGATTATACTTTGTTTTATAGTATTCAGCAAAAGTTTCATATTCAGGGGAAGGGAATTTACTGAGTGGAGTAAGATCAGTGTATACATCAGCTACGTAGAATCGATGAGGCTGATCAAAATTTCGATATCTAAAAAAAATAATATTTTGGCATTACAATGAAGCTTTTGTTAAGTTCTTCACATTTTAACGTGGTCAGGAGATTAACAGTTTAAGAATGCACTTGAGATTTTTAGTTCATGAGGGTTCTATTTGTAGTAGGAACCATTTAGCTAGCTAACTCAAATGCTAAAAGATAAATGTGCTTTAAGACAAAGATAAATGAAGTCCATCTATAATCTGTGAAATTCCCTCTACAAGATAAACAAGATAATTAAATTTAATTCATTTTAATTAGATGGAGGATTTATGTGTTCAATATGTCATACAAAATCAAGCTCTGGCCAACAGTAATGCTACAAATGATGATTTCTTAATTTAAAACACCTAACAATTAATTAAGTTGGATAATTTGGCTTTTTAGCATGTCTCTCCAATCTGGTATTCTAGATCAGTAGAAACTGAGTTTCTCTGCATACAAAGACTGTATTACCTCATCTCTAAACTGGCATTTTAACCAAGACATCCTCCAAATAAAGTTAAAATACAGAATCTCAAATACACAACAAGGTAAATTCATGAATCTTTCAAATTCTTGTATTACAGGCAGAATATTGAAATTAAAGCCAGACTGTGGCAACATCTTTTTTGTGGCTACCAAGGCTTATTGGTAACTATGGTGATAAACATGCCCAGAAAATAATAGTAATAATAATAAAAACAATAATGAAAAAGTATTCAACAATTAGATTTGCATATTACGTTATTTCACACTTTGACCTGCTCCATCTATAATTTTAAGTTTCTACTGAAATATCTAAATAGAAACTCCAAACAAATAGTATCTCTAAACAAAATTTACACACTTCTAATCAGACTTTTCAGCTTCTTTCAAAAAAAGAAACAAACATCTGAGAGAGAGCTGAGGCCAAGAAACAAAGTTTAAACTTAAATTTATCCTCTCTATACATTTAGCAAGTATCATTGTTTACAATATACTAAGTATAACACAAGCCACTTTGTCCACAGGGAATATTTAAACCTCCACAAAACCTACCAATTCTGGAGAACCTTTGCACATCCAGTACATAAAATGAGTATCACTCAGTATAAAGATTCTATTAAGTGGTCTTTATCACTTTTCATTTTCCCATCTACCAAAATGATAACTTCCTTTAGCCTTTGGTGTGCATAAGCAGTACCCAGAGAACAGGACTCCCATGCAATCTTCCAAACCAAAACTGGTTTTGATAAGCCACTTGAAGTTGCAGTGTTTTATCAGAATACTATGTAAGTTCTGTGGTGAGCTCAATTATTCCTAATAAATGAATGTAATGAATCTTGGGGGATGCCTAAACTTAATTTCTACTATTTTAAGATGAACTATTGATTTAAAAAATCTTTAAGTTATCTGAAATGCTACCAGATACCTTCAGACTAACAGCATACAGTTCTTAAAAAGCAATTTTGCTGCAGATACTAACAGGCCCTTATTACAAGCGTTTGTATAAATACAATAGGTACACACCTAAACTATGCAGAGTACTCACCGTGGAATGATAACTGCATCCTGGTAATCTTCTAACTTGAAAATAAAAGGCATTTCTTTTGTGTATTGTGTACTGGGAATGCCTGTACGTGCCTCAGATTTCTCAATGTCTTCCATAAACTTAAAGTCAATGTCCAAAGTGCTGGAGTCATCAACTTAAAAAGGAAAATGCATATCTCAGTTTTCTAGGCTGAACTTTTCTGACAAGTTGTAAATTAGGAAATTTTTCTTACCAACATTTAGAGGTAGAACACAATAGGCTGAATCAGCTTCTGTAGGTTTGAACTCTAGTGCAGGTTTCTCAAGACGAAGAATATGTGAAAAAATGTACTGGTGGAGGCGTGTTATCAACTCAAGCATTTGCAGAGACAGAGTAAAACCAGATTTCTTAAGCTCAATGGATATTGTAACCTCTCCAGAGCGAGTATACACAGGAAAGTGAGGAATCTAAACAAGAACATAATTGAAAGAAATCACTAAAGAAAATCCAAAGTGGGATTCCTTTACAGAGTACTGGCTGCTTAGTGCAAATTCTGAGGTAATGCTCGTCTGACCCTACAGCAAATCGGATCAAATAAGATCAGAATTCGGAACTGTGATGACCCTTCCATTACAGTTGAGACTCTAAATGTTAAAGAGTGACTGATTTGGTATTTTTAAAAGTTCTCCTTGTGTTTTACAGATTTTCTCTTTATAAAAGCTAAGTAAAAAGGAAGCATTTTCTATTATGAAGAAAGAAATGTGAAAACCAGCAACATTCCTGAAATGTCTTCTTATGTGGACAATAGAAAATACAATTTGAAAAAATCTTCCTCAGCTGAGTCTCACCAACAGAAAATGCTGATTAAAATTTTCTGAAGGAAGAGGTGCTAATTCCAATTAACATGCCCACTTTTTATGCTTCTGCTGCAGACTAGGAATGCTGAGAGGATTTGTTACCATAGCTTTTGTATAAATAAGGTAGTGCAGTGCAGGCCACTTCTGTAGCCAGTATGTCTACTCTATCATACGTCATACAAAAAAGGAGGGACAACTTGAATTTACCAAAGCAAAATACTAAATTTCTAAACCAAAAGTTCGATAAAAATAGATTGTTCCATCCCTAAAGACAAAAAAAGAAGTGGTGACTTGATCGGATGGGTAGTGTTGCTTATTTTCTGGGGATTACTATTGATACAGGCATCATTTATGGTCATTTCCAACACTTCACTCTGTTGGGTGGGGAATAAGTGGAAAATAACAGGTTGTAAGGCATGCAGAATAAGGAAAGGAAATAGATTCCTTACTTGAGGTATAGGTTTGGCTGTCAATATTCCAAAACATCTTGTTGTATCCTCAGGAGGATATAGCTTTCGTCTCCTGAAGTTGAGCTCATCAGGTAGAGGAGTCGTTAACACCATTCCTATTACATACAAGTAACAGGGCTGATCAGGTTTGGGATAACTATCCCTCAAACACTCTGGAATCTGAAAAAAATTTTAAAAAGAAAAACATGATAAAAATCAGCAAAGTTCACCTAGTTATTATTCTTTGAATAAGTCCTCTTAGGTTTATTTGGAAACACATTGCTAAAATAAGGAACAACAAAAATTATTCTGGGCTCAAGTAGTGTTTTCTTTCTTAAGCAAAAAAGCTTGGCTAGCAGCCATTAGATTTCCTTTGTCCTCAGTAGGTGAGCTGGGGGACAGAAGGTGGCTTTTCATAAGACGACTTACCAAAAATTCCAAAGGAGACTTACTAACAACCTGTCCTATAGGTCCCCATAAAGTTCCTGTAACTTTTCTAGTAGACACTGGAGCTCAAATGTTTGTTCTCCAAGTTGAAGATGCCTCTTCATGTGGAATCGTTCCCCCAAAAAAAGGTATATTTGTGTTGGGTACTTTTGGACATGCCCAGCCTCAGAAGATTGCTAAGGTTAAGATGCTGTTTGCTGGGGAAGGAGAAAGCAATTGAAACTCTAATAGTTTTGGGACACTTCCCTACAAATACATTAGGACTGGACCTCCTGACAAGAAAGACATGGACTGATGAAGAAGGTAAAATATGGGTATATTTGGGAAAGTAACTCACCATCTATGCCTGTTAGGGGCTTCCTCCCTTCCTTGTAACTAATGCCAAGCCTTACCCCTTACCCTTGGGAGCAAGTATGGATCAAACAAAGGGGATATGGATTTTCCTTGTAAGTGAATGTTGCATTACCAGCTGTAATGCCTCATCCTCCATTGAGGAGGCATGAGCCAAGGTGAAACCAGGCTGGAGAACTATTTCAATCTATGCAAACATGAGATTGGTTTGATGGATCAGAACCGAGATCGTGGGTTACAACCCTCTCAAAGTCTTTTGAGCTTACAGGGTGGGGAAAGTGGGTGGCACAAATTAAGAGTCGCAACTGTCATTGGATTTGTATTTTTAACTGTTGGCACTAGCCTGGTTACATGCATGATAACATGCTTATTCATCTTGCTTTGCCCCTCTGTTTGCTATACTTGTATTACTACCATGGGAGAAGAAGACCACATCCATGTTTCTCAAGGCAATGTAGAACCATCGGGGTGGAATGTCGTGAATGAGTAAAAAGTAAGGAATGTTTCTCCATTGCCTCTTTGAAGATTAAGGTTTGAAAAATCAAGTTTCAAATTGCCTCTAACAAATGCCTTGGAAACTGCTTTGTTTTAGAAAATGAAGCACTATGTTTGAAAACTATTAAAATAGCTTGTAGTTGATACATCAAGCAAGCAAGCAGCAGACTTCTGATAGATCATGAGAGCCAGCCAATGAATTTTATGAGGTGGATGTTTTGTTGCCACTCTCAAAACCCTCAATATGCAAGCGCCCAACCTGCCACAAGTGCTACCAAATTTACACAGTGCTGAACCTTTGCTGTCTGTGCTGTCCTACACTGTCCTGTGAGGCTGCTCGTGGCCCCTACCCCTGTGCTGGTCCTGCTGCCATGGCTCTGCTCCCTCACTGGCAAGCCCGACTGCTCTGGGAGGGACGTCACTGGAGAAGGACACATTGCACATGCTGCAACCTCCTCCATCACACTCTGTAAGCCAGGGCTGGACCCACGGTAGCCCCTTTCCTGTGCTTCTCATAATTATTCTGGGCATTTTCCTACTTTATTATTTTTTCTCTTTCCTTTCTCCTCTATAAAATATAAAATTGTATTATTGCCTTGGATCACACCATTTAAACTTGTTTGTGTTTTAATCTTGTTTTCGGGTATGCTTAGAACCTTCCTTCCTGCAGTAGTGGATGGAGGCAAAACATGCCTCTCCTCACTTTAAGCAGATTGAAACAAGCTTTGATTCAAATGGTTGTGTTCAACCAGTAATACTAGAGCACATTTTATGTCCAAGATCTTTGGAACTTAACAGCAGAACAGGAAAAATAAGAGGTAAAAAGGAAAATGTGCATACTCAGGAAAAAAAAAAAAAAAGCTTGACTGAACTTACAGCTTCATTAACACAGACTCTTTTTCCAGAAGAGTTGTTTAAAAGTATCAAAAATGTTTTGATACACTTCGGACAAACACATAAACAAAATTCAATACACTGCCCCTTTGCCCAGGCACTACACTATGAGTTCTCATTACATTTCTAGCTTGCAGATGTGAATACTCGCAACAGCCACAAGCACTTTTAATTCTGCTGCTCATATTTCTCATAGATGTTAAGAAACCATGCTTTATGTTTGGTAGAAGTTCATTACTTTGCAAGTCTCAAAATGATCCTCCTGTTTATCTAAAACTAAATTGCAATACACGTAGTCCTGGATTTTAAAGTTACACTGCAGTAAAACTACGGCCTTGGCTTAATGGAAAATTACTCATAAATTTAATAACTACATTAAACCCAAGAGGATCTTGCAGACCATAAACATTTGCCAAAGCTTCTTTTCCAGATGTGAGAAGTTGGGACAAAGGCAAGGGAAACTATTCTTAGATTCCCTATTAAAAAAGAAATAACTGAGAAAGAATGATGCATCACTTGACAAATCAACTCCTCTGAATGAGATACCATAATCTTGCATTTTATGAATCACCCTATTCTAACAATCACTAGTGAGGTAAGAGGACAGAGAAAAGCACTTGTAACAAGAAATACTGTGCAAAAAATGCAAACTGTGCATCTTTGTGAAATGCAAAGATTATCAGATTCTCTATGAATTACCTGTCCTATTCAAAGGACCTTAGACAGAACCTGTAACAACTGCAGAAGGAAAAGGAAGGTTCCAGAGTAGTTGCAAAATACTCTGACAAAGCTTCTTATCTCCATTATTTCTTAAAGTATCTCCAATTCTCCAATTCCAATTCTTAAATGCCATTTAAGAAGTCCAGTTTTACAAACTGGTGTGGTTGAAATTTGTTGTAACAGACTGTGAATACATTACTTAACACAGACCTGTATTTTCTTGTGTGACCCTTTCAACAGATCAAGTATAATATTATGAATAATATTTAGAACTGCTTTAAAAAAAAATAGAAGTATACTTATTTGATATTCTAAGATTTAAACCAGGAATTAAGAAATTCTGTGTTCAACAAGGAAACCTGCCAAACTAAACCAAGCATCCAAAAAAAACCTCAAACATATTTTTGTATTTAGCCCAGGGCACATCTTTAGTGTTCAATTATTTCTCCTGAAAGCCAGTAATAAGGTAAAAACTTTACAGATTATTAATGCAGGACTATTTTTTCCTCACCGTTATTTTCATACTAGGCAAGTAAGTATTTGCCAACAAGCCCTACAGAAAGTGAGTATTCTTTGAGCTTACAGGCATGCTTCCAAAGCATGTGGTACCATAAACTCAGGTAGCACTGCAGGTTTCCACAGAATTAGAACAGCAAAGTATTTCCACCATAAATAGAAGACTTCTAAAAATTTCTGATCGGCTAAGATTAAGAGCTGGCAATCCTCTCTTATGAGTACATAAAGCATTAGATCAGAGATATGGACACAGTGATACTAACAGCTTTAGGATAGCACTGTCTTCGTTTTGTAGAGCCTGGCCTTCCTGGAACACTGGTTTCTTCTTCATCATGTAAATCAAGTTCCTCCTCATATTTAACCGTTTCTTTACCAACTGGCATCAAATGATCATCCAGTTCACCTGAATATTATGAAAGAGTACAAAGAAATAGCATTATGAGCAATCAAATCTTGGTTCCTTCAGATCTTACACAGCACAACAGAGATTGCTTGTTGAACACCTCACATGTAAGGTTTTCAAATACATGGACTACTGCAAGGCTCCAAAAGTGCAGCTTTGGGGAAAGAGTGATGAAGACTGAATTTTGGACAAAAATATTTATTTGTAGTAAAAAAAAATCTTATATTTAATTACAAAATTGAAATCTATAACAAATATATCCAAGAATTCTTTCTGCCCATAAAAAGTGATCTCTAACTGAAACACTTATTTTAAAATCATTCACATGGAGTTATACAAAGGAAGAGGGAAAATTTGTATTTTTCTATCATTCAAAAAAGCAAATTACTGCTGTTGAATGTGCACTTCCAATACTGGGTTGAGCAACCATCAGGGTGCCATTCTTGGACACATTTGTTGATACGAATTCAGTGTTCAAAAGATTTAATTCAGAAAAAAAATACAAACCCCAGACCTACAATTCTTTTTGCTTTAAAAAAATGCCTAAATATATCTGTACTTCATCAAAAAAACAGTAATGGAGAATTATCTTTAAAATGTTCCACAATGAAGAACATGCTCCATTATACTTACTAGAAAAAAGAACTGAAGTAGTCTTGCAATGTCCTATTTTTGGACCATGACTTAGAATACAGTAGAGAAAGCAATAAATTTAGGGTTGTGTATTTTGTATTTTGTCACAATTCACTTTAAAAACCATTTTCTTTTTGCTGTAGGATATAGTCCCTAACCTATAATCAGTATCTTCTAGAGTAAGACTCTTTTCCCCTGTTAAGTATATTCAATGCCAAAATCTTTGTTTCTTGTACTAGTATTGCTTTTGCTGTTTAATGTGGAATTTTTTAAATGTTGTTTAACTTCAGCTTACAAGGTGCAAGATAAATCAGTAAGTTCATGACCACATCACAAAACAAGGCAAGCGAAATAAAGCTGCAATAGATGGCTACAGCAGAAGGGCATGTACATATAACATCCATACCATATGCAATTTCTCAACTATAAAATATACTTTAACAAAGAGGTTATTTTTCCAGTTCTTACCAATTTTGTGCAGTTTTTCACAGCAAATAAGAGCGACAACTCTCTCAGCCAGCCTTGCACAACTCATTGGAGGGCCCTAAAGACATTTAAATACTTCATAAAAACTCTGGTTTACTATAAAGTTACTTATATATGTTTAACACAAGCATTTGAGGCGAGCAAAATTTCTGTAAAAAACACATTTATGGCAATTTTGTGAAGATATTCAGGCTTGTTTTTCCACGGAAACCAAAATTACAAGAACTCAACTATACTATTGATCAAAACTAATAAAGGACAAGTACAGAAACAACAATGCACAGCGAAGAATATCTAAATATTTTTGCCTTTGGCATAAACAGTAACTGATGGAAAATGAATTATAACAAAAACAGATAGTGATCTAAAACCAGTTAAGAGAGCACAATACAGAAAAAACTAGTTTTCATTACCAACAGTGAAAATAAATCTAGAAATTGCATAGAACAATTCTTAGGCCAACATATTAATGTATTACCATGCTTTTCCTTCCCCAAATACCTACAACAATTGAAGCTCGAAGAGGTGAGTTGATTGGCAGGTAGAGAGTAGAGTAAAACGTATGGTCAGGTAGTTCCCGGGTCTTACACTTGGGAGCCAGGTGTGTAAATGGATCACTTGGTAGTCTAGCACAGTACCTAAGTTGACAAAACATTTTACATATCATTAAAACCTGCAATTCAAAACCTAAACACATTTCAGTGGAACCTTACCTTACTTGCACGAATGCCAGAGAAGATGATTTCAGGCATATTGAGCACTGTAAAGGTATCCCACTGACTCATCTTCAACTAATTTCTGAGCAGAAGACCTCCAAGTCCTTTATTACAAACCTTGTCTCCAGAAAGGCCACTCCAGCTTGTACTGATGCACAAGGCTATTTCCTGCCAGGTTCCATACTCAGGATTATATATTCCTATTATATATTCCTCCTGAGTTTACAGTTGTCTTATTCCTCCTTGTTTATCATGGTTCCCCCCTCCCGCCTTTCCTCCCTTGTACTGATTTCCGTCTCTCCCAACCTGGCATTAAATGCGAACGTCCTGATGTTAAACTGTGCTGGACCTCCCAACGGTCCAGAAGTAAAGCCACATATAACCAGCTGCCAGAGAGTCATTTACCATCTGCCAATTCATCCTTCAAATATGACTGCTTTGAGAGGCTTTATTTATCAGGCAGTCCATCAAAATGGTCTGCACCTCAAGAATTTAGCTATTAAGGTAGTACTTGGCAATTGCATCAAAAGCTTTACTTAAGTACATGACATTAACTGCTTTTCATAGAGTCAACCACTTCATGACACTGGAGATAAAAAGCCCTCAGTAAAACTTGGTTTCCGCCAATCCCCTTTTCTTTATGGTCTGAAAAACTGTTGCCATGAGGGCCATAGCATTCCATACGACTCCAATTAAACTGACTGGTCCACAGCTGGATCTTCTTCCTTGTCTTTTTTGTCCTATCACTGAGAAGCTCTTCTAATTACCATCACCTTACAAAGCTGGTGTTTGAGTAGCTCCCATCCTGTCTCCTGGACTTTAATTATTGTGGCTTATTTTGTAAGGATGACAACAGATTGCTTTTACAAATGTGAATATTAAAACTGGAATATTTAACTACTGTTTTAACAGTTCTTTTAATTATTTATTTTTAAAGCTTGTCAGGAGCAAAAATGCAAATTTACTACACATCTTGAAGCTGAATGTTTTCAGGAAAGCTTTTAATTAAACAGGAATCAACATAATTACATTTATTATCAGAGCTAGAACCTCTGGTAGGAAAAAAGATCAAGAAAGCAAATAATCCCTTCAAACCTCTGACCTGAAGAGTCTGTCGAGATGCCTAAGAGGAAATGTGTAAAATGCCCCAGCCCATGCATCCATGTTGCGACACCAACTAAAAAACCTTTTATTTAATGACATGAAGTAAGAAGTGAATATGCCTCTTACCTATTAATGTGTCCAATAGCAGTGTTGATAGTAACCCTTGGACTGTTCTCATCTGGCCTCAATACATAGGGTGGAAAGACATCATCATCATCAACAATGGGTTCAGTTTCCGTTTCATTGGCATCAAGAGATTTTGAACATTTGTTTCGGAGGATCTTAATATTTTAAGAACAGAACATGATGAGAAATTTTGCCCTGAAAAATACTATGATACACTTAAAAAAAACCCAGGCCCATTCCTCTGACCTCATACCTTCTCAATTGCTTTGTATGTCTTAAGATCTTCTTCAAAACTTTTAATTTTGTCTGTATCTGCTAACATAATGTAATTGGAAATTGGTGCTCTAGCTCTTCCTTTTGACTGCACATAGGAACGGTACTCTGTGGGCAAATCAAAACGCACTACCAAGTTGCATTTTGGTATGTCAACACCCTCTTCTACAATACTAGTAGCAATAAGGAGGTTGGTCTCATGAGCTCGAAATTTTCTAAGAACCTGCAAAAGCAATGAAGACAAATTTGACTATTAGTCCAAAATCTTTTTCCATTGTGAGATTCAACAAAAGTCAGTAAAACCTAGATTAGTGGCTCAAATACCCTCAAAATATGTCCAGACATGAAAATACAAAACTACTACAAAGAATCTTTTCAGAAAGATAACAAGACTAACAGAAGCAGCAGATTTCTAGGAATAAAATCAGGTATGTGGAATCACATGTGTCTAAGAAGCTACTATAACCACTAGCATGGAGAGGGATCCCCCTCTATTTACTCACAAGTTTTCAGCTGTGGTATTAAGACAAAACAAATGCTGCTTTCAGGACACCACCTTTTCCAAAACATTCCTGAGGCTGAAGCATCCTCAGGGGATAGAGCACATTCTAGAGCTGGAACTTCTAATATTTATACTATATATGAAACAATACTAAGGAGAAGTGTGGTGTCTGGAGCACAACCCAGCTAGAATGAGCTTTAAATGATGTAAAATCAGGGGAGGTTTTAACATTTATAACATTTAATGATTAACCAAATTCACATTTAGAGAAGATAAATATTAAAATCAGCTTAACTACTGAAAATGTCAATAAGCCTGACATTTTTTACATTCTTAACATATTATTATATTACCACTAACACAATGCAGAAAAATTAGATAATGATCTGACAAGATATAAACATGATTTTACATGAAGTTTTAATTTCTATTTGTGTAAAGTGACATAGCAATGTCTCCAAACACGCTTTTACTGTTTTACAAACAACAGTAAGTATACATATTTGTTAAAACAATGCTATAAGCTTCCAATAACCGTGCCCCAGACTCTGAGTGTTGATTTGTTTTGTTTTCAAAGACACACACACACACATACAAAAAGGGTACTGCCAGTTAATTTTTTTTTTCTTCAAGTTACCTCTTCCTGTTTTCTAAATTCTACTTCCATCTGCTTGTTACGAGGCTGGTTCTTGCCAATGCCATGTCCAGTTATAAAATTGCTACTAATGTAAGCCAGTTCTGGATCTTGCTTGCCAGCTTCTTTTATCAACCTAAAAAAATGTGTTTTCAGAAGTTACACAACCTACAAAATGGAGGAAAATCTATTATTTGTAAGACCTATATTAAAAGGAAAAGTGGAAGCATGACAATTAAGTCATGTTAACACATAAATTGACTGCAGTCTTCTCAAAAACCTGTGTAAGGTTACGAAGACAGACTGCATACAGAAACACAAGGAGTGTGCATGCATCACACACAATTCAGACTAGGTAAAACTAGGTATTTTTAAACCAATCTATTACTCTAAGCCTCCCTGTTGTTAAAGCATTCTACTCAAAATTACTTTGTTAATCTTTTCCTGTAAGCTGTAGCTGATTTTAGAGGAAAGACCTGTAACTACTTCATCAACAAAACTGTTTCTTCAGTATAAAATGTTAACTTCTAGGTTGAAATGTAAGATTGTAATTCCACTTAATATTAGAATATACATTGTGTTCAAGCATACTGCTGACAAAATGTTGACCTGTTTTTCTCAAGAGTAATGCTCAGCCTGCAAGGTGAGACGTTCACTGCTTTTGAAATTAACCCAAACAGAGGACATAACACAATTCTTCAAAAGGAATACTCAACAGGAATGTGAGGAGCATTCATGCTCTCATTCTATTTCCACTCAGTTTATTCTTTATATCACAGAAGCAGAAAAGACTGGCTTCTGCAGTGTTCTGATTTCAGAGGTAAGGTAGAAGATTGCTCACCTAAATAATGCACTACGTCTAAGAATGAGGCATTTATGGATTTAAAACCACAATTACAGTGTGCAAAGTAAGTATGCAGAAGCATTAGTTGATCAGTTTTCAGGATGAAGAAAATTTGAAATTACTCAACTATAACAGGCTTTTGAGCAGGAGAGGCAATAAAAACCAAGGGATTATATACAACAAATAATCCCTTGCATGTGTTACTACAGCCATCCCAGTACTACTCTGCTCAAAGCATCATGTAAATTACCAGGTGCTCCCCAGAGCCAAAGACCACCCTGCCTCTCTACACCTCCAACAATAACTCAAACCTCTCCCAAAAACATCTCTAGCATTTCTGCCTGACAGAAGTAGATGGATGTTGTGCCAGCCTCCAGCTACAAGCCTACCATCTGCCCAGCAAGCTGCTGCCAAAGCAGGGGAGGGGAGAAATGGCAAAGTTCTCCCTGCTCTTTCTACCCTTGGAAAACTACTGAAGTCTTGCCCCTTTTTTCTAGTCCCCATTTTAAACAAAATTTCTGGGAACATAAAACACCTTGAAGGCTTTCCTCCTCTGCAATCTGTTCCACTCCCTGGAATAAACAGGGAGATAGGCAAGAGGGCAGAAAAGAGGCATACAGCTTGCCATCCTTAGGGAAGTAGACTAGAAGGATTCTCCTGTGCTGAAGTGCAGAAGTGGTTTGTTGGTTCAAGGCCAAATGGAGTTACAGTTCTGTATGAAGTCCAGACTCTTGAGAAAGACGCTCTATGAAAGTATGGGTTAATAACTGGACAGAAATATTTTTCTGTATTTCTTTTTCAACATGGCATTTCTGTGAGATCAGACAAATTGAGTACCCACTAAACATCTCAAACATTCTTACTTTAGTTCACTTGTATAGAAATGGACAATTAAAAGCATCTGAATGATCACTTCATTGCAAATCTTTGCCAAGTTCTTGAGAAACATACAGGACTTCAACCTTGTGACTAAAACAAAACTATTTGTGGTAGGTAACAGGTGGTGTTTTTCAAACAGATAGAAGAACTTCTGCTTTCAAACCCTTAAGGGAGCTGAGAGGCACTGCAACGCAAATGAAAGGAAACTGGGCTTTAGAAACTGTCTTCTCTTTTGAAAAGGAGCTTATAGGCACCAGAACTGAACTGTATGCACCAAATTAAAAAGTGAGTGCAGTAATAATCAAAGACAGAAAGTACAACTCACACCATGAATTTTGCTCTTCTCCAGTCATCCTGGATTTCATAAAATGGTATTCTAAATAGAAACTATGTTTTAAGAAAAATTATACTTCTATTTTAACTCAGTTGCATTTAATGATCCATACTGGATTACTGGAGGTATCTGTGATACACTAATTCAAACACTCATGACTTTCTCATTCAGCAGAGAGTCTTTCCACTATATATAGCCTAAGTACAGATATCATTGGCAGAAGCCCTTGAATTAAATGCACTCTGCTGAAGAGGGCCTACAGTGAGCTTCACCAAAGGCTTCCAGTCTTAATTCCAACAGCTGAAGTCTGATGGTCAATACAATATCAGGTATTCTGAAATCAGGTGCTACATGAGGTAAAGGAGCATTTTGAAAGTCTGGCAGCTAGCTTTCAGAAGGGGATAAAAAGTTACATACAATTTTATATTTTGCCACCAAAAACCTCTACTCGAGGTGCCTAAAAGTCAAAGGTGGCAGAATTTGATCACTTATTTCATCTAGAGTCTGTATTCTGTCAGTTCAACAGCAGTTAGGATATTGTATAGCGTATAAATCATGGAATACATGAATGCACAGTGGAAAACCAGTATGATTTAAATCACATTCATAATTGCACAGAGAAGAAAAAAGTTTCAGAATTCTGTTCATTCCCTGTAGGGTAATGAAATACTTGTTTCTGCTTGGCAAAAGACTCTGTTAATGTTATTTCTTCACGACTTATTAACAGAATATGTCCATTTTGCTAAACAGCTTGGTTTGCCTCATACTGAAGATTTATGTGAACATATTAAAAATGCAAAAGAGAGAAGAGAAAAGTTGATGGAAAACACATAGGCAAGTCTGCAGATCAAAGGATATGTTATGCAATTATTTACTTGAGCAAAAATGTACCAACAGAGGGGTCAAATTTAGAGGTACCCAGGATGCAACGAATATCTCGCACAGGACATTTGCTACACTATCAGAGAAACCTATCAAAAACCAAAATCAGGATAGGTGTATCAATCATATTATGCAGACTTTGCAGCAAATAGCTTTTAACAATTATGTGTTATACATAACTAATGTATCACATTCAAGAATACAAACTGATACAGAACTACAATATTGCCAGTTGGCAAATACTCCCATATTCATATTTTTCTTGGTGGAGACTTTAAGAAAGCATTAGTGTTTGACTAAATACGTGCTTTATTAACATCAACTGTGAAAGTAGTACTGGTAAATCTTGAGAGGTATTTGTGCAAGGGTAAATTTGATTTTCTCTAGACTTGGATCATGTAATATTGTGATTTAGTAGGTTAATGGTGAGATTTCCAGAAGTATTGAACTCAGTAGGCTAGAGAAGTTTCCAACATCCATTGAAAATATAAATCTAAAAACCAATCACAACAAATCAGTATATGCTTATTTTACAGATTTAGTACAGTACTTCCAGTTTACCTTCTAAAGGAATCAAATTAAAAACTCAGGTCTGAAACAAGTCCTTGAGTACAACTTTCCAAGATATATGTTCTTCCCATAAGCTTTAGAAATACTCGGTATGATCTCCTAAACCAACTTCATGAATAGAGTTCTGAAAATACAAGGCAATCCCCTACATATTCATGATACTAACATCCTGGCAGCTGAGTCTGCCTTTTTTCTTCAGAATACTTTTTTTTTAAATAAAAAGCTTTACCTATTTAGAACAACTGCTGTGTATCTTCTTTCCACAAAAATAATTCCACATAAAATATTAGTAAAGGGAGATGGGAAATTAGTCTCTGGCTTCTCTTTCTCCTCAATTTCTTCATCCTCATCATCATCTTCAGAATCACTCCAAGACACGTAATTATCCTGATTCCTATTGTTATACCATTCAACACTTTCAAACTGCTGCCGTTCATATGGTTTGTATTTGCGCAAGATTTCAAGCAGCTTTATTACTTTTGGGGTCACAAATTTCAGGTCAAGTGAGGCAGGCGAGAAGTGCTCTTCACAGAGTGCATGTATTTTCCTTAGGAAAGTGTCTGTAAACAATAAAAATTTCCTGTGCAGCTCCTCTTGTTCATGTTTGATATACTTCTGCAGCTCTCTCACCATCATCCCAGCTACCTTATCTGCACACCACGGTCCCAGAACAACCAACACAGCTCGACAGTCTGACAATATCTACAACAAATGAATTCAAGTATCAGTTTAAAGAGTACATAATTAACTATTCATTTAAGACTAGGGGCTTTTTTCTCTAATAGCACAATCTTTGTAAGGATTATGACATTTTTCTACTTTAAAACAATGCAGAAGTCTTCTTTTCTTATTTAGATGACCTTGGGAAATTTGGTGTTTCTAATGGAGCAAGTTCCCCCCCCCCCCTTAAATTACTACCAATCAACTTCAAACTGTACATTTCTGAATCTCAAAAAAACCCCAAGCTTAATCAAAATTTTGCCATTTTGTAGAACTGCAATTTCAAATTTATACTAAAAAGGAGAATGCTTTTTGAAGCAGCAAGATAAACAAAGCAAAAATTCTTATCTTTATTATATAACATAGAACTATAGGATAAACACTTTACTGGGCATTTTTACTTTATTTACTATTGACAGCTGGCAGAGTTTCAGAAGTATATAACCAGAAAGTTGCACAGTGGCCTTAAGGTAGCCTTAGGAAGTCTATCCTTTCAAGGGAAAAACAGAAAACAGTGGTTCATACATGTGGGTGGAATACTAAAAAGAGAGAACTATATCCTATTCATAGACAACTGAACAGGCATTAGAAAACCATCATAATGTTATCTGATGAGAAGTTTTTCCTCTGGAAGAGTGAAGTTGTCAGACAACAAACTAGGAATTCAGAAATAGGGTACACTGATAACACTATTAAAAGGACTTATCATTTAGATGCCCTATATTGTACCAGAAGAATTACAACTGAACTGTAAGTCATGATGCTGGTTTTCAGCTGCAGCTTTAATTTCTCTTCCTTCTTCCCTTCTGTGAGGAAATAAAGAAGAGGCTATCATTCTCTTGATGCTATCCTACCCTCTGTCAAGTTTATTAGTTCTAAGACTTAAGGCCAAAACTATCTAGACTAATTGTAACTGCATATAGAGGCTTGACAGCCTAAATTGCCGGGACATAAAACACCCCAGTCTGAAATTTGTTTCTTTTCTTAATATGGGTGCCTCCATCTTGGAAAGCTACTGGTTTAAAACAAGAACAGAGGGTTATAAGCTTTAGATGTAGAGCAGCTAATTCGTTCTTCTGGACTCTGCAAGTCATGAAGATTGCCTCCAGCCAGCATTCCTTATGTATTTTAGCACATTATGGTTTTAAGTTTAGCACAAAAGTAACCAGGACTTCCAATTCCCATTCACTGTACTAGGCTGCCTTATGTACCACCTTTCCCTCTGGCACAAATAGTATTTTATAAGTAGTATCTGAGTTGTCAGTTTCTAAGAATGCTAAAGGAAACCAGAATATTTTGGGCTGAAGAAAGAAATACATTTTCCAAATTTCTCCTGGATTGTTACAGGAATAGTGAGTCACTACTGACTTCTTGTTGAAAGGTTTACAATACCTACACAGTTGTAACTTAGCAGGCAATTCCAAACTAAGAAGGCCAAGCAGGTTTACCCTGTGTGAAAGGTCCCTGTTAAATACTCCACACCTTCTGGACCATCCTCTGCCAAAGGTCAGGACAACACAGGGCCAAACACAGAGAAAGTCAGGGGCAAGCCTGGGATTCAAATTTTGTTCCAGGAAGCTGTGGCACTAGTCCAATATCATTCTAAGATAAACTACAGACACTGTACTCCTCTGGCTGGAATTTTTGCCTAAATTTTTCTTTTAACAACTTTTAATACAATAGGGTACAGTCCAAATTCTTCCTGAAGCATTATTTCCTCTTCTGCACTGAATTATTCAAAGGTCATAGGAGATTGTGAAAACATCAAATTATTGACTTCACAGAGAAGGACCTACAACATCAGAGTACAGAATTGTTTTAGTGCTTTAAACAAATCTGAATTTCAAACTAAATGAAATTCTAATCAATGCCTGACATTGAAGCCCCACTCATTTATGAAAACAACTGCATGTTAACGAACACAAAAATCAGAAGTCTTTTTGCTTCAGATAATCAAGAATGGCTAGCTAAGGAGGTTTCAGTTATGTAACACACATGGCAAACAAAAACAGTAGTAACATTTCTCTTCCTCAGGTTTCTCACATTTCTTGATATCCTTACCTGCTTAGAAATTAAGGTAGAATCTCTTTCTTTTGAATGTACAGATATGTTACAGTCATTTAGAAAAGCAAGTGCTTCATCCAATTCCTTTAATAATCTTCCATACAACCCACTTTTGTCAGTATATGGTCCACAGTCTACGACAATCTCACATGGCTGAGAAGTATATCTGAATGACAGCAAAGATCCAGTTAAACACAGCTTCTGAAAGCCAGAGCTATTTCAGCTCTTAAGGTTATACAGCAAACACAACAGCAACATGAAAAATATTCAAGAACATTTCTTTCCCCACCATGAATCAATAATTATTAGAAGTTAAACACTTCAGAAAAACCTCCACCAGCTGAAATATTGAACTACTTCATTCTGGATACTGTTCTAATTCACTCCTAAAAAGAAGGCTAATATTTCTATCCTCATTTCAAATACTGAAAAAATTAAGTAAACTATTTACTTCACCAATATCTTCACTTGTTTCTCAACAGTGCACTCTTGCTATACAAAAGAAAACTAATCCACATAATGTAGATGTATGTCTATATATACATTTACACAAGTAAAATAATTACTATTCTTGAATGGCAGCAAGAAATTCTTAAAAGGAACTGGTTCAGACAAGTCCAAAAAAAAGCATTTAAAACATTTACATATGGTGGTAGAAGGAAAGATGCTACACAGCATTTTACCCTAATTTCCTCTGCAACAAGTCATTGCATTATCATCACCTTTAGTTTAAACAACATCCAGAGCATTCTAGATTCTGTAACTCAGTTATAGAAGTTATATATAACTGCTCTGTTATATAAGTATTTAGTACCTTCTCTCATCTCTGTCTATCTTTTATCAGCCTTTAAAACCCAGGCTATGCATTGCAGGGGGGAAGGTAACTTTTTGTTTTGTTGTTTTTTTGGTTTTTTTTTAAACTGCAGACTCTCCCTACCAAGGCCAATCAGCCTTCATACTCAAAAGCCATTTAATATTCCATCTCCACCCTAGATGGAATAGCAGCATCACATAAACACAAACTTTTCAAAAATTAAGAAGATGAAATATTGCTACTGGTTTATTCCTCTATCCAGAATGAAAATGAAGGCATCAATTTACCAACAATCATTATAAAACACACCTGTCTAAAACCACCAAATCAGTTGCAGTTTCAGCATTGCTCTTCAAAATTTTCTCCAGTTTCTGGATCTTCTCCTCTAACTCAGCAGGATCACATTTCCCATTTAAAATGGAAGCTGTTAATCCCAAAATTCGAGGACATGATGGATAATCCTCACAGATCTGTGAAATCAAATCAAATTAAATTATTTACAAAAGGTATCCTGTTAATCTACATGCAAAACTTATGATGCTTAGGCTGAGAAGTTTTATTTCAATAGCAGGTGTTGCAAAAGGAATCAAACATTGAATTAATATTTTCTGTTCTACTGACTGGAATTTAAACAGCCATCACATTTAAAGGTAAGTATTTACAACATGGAAAAACAGAAACAGTTAGCATTAAACAGAATATTATTGTCATATTTACAATACATAACATAATACTTCCATGCCATATAAAAAGCATATGCACTTGAAAAGAGATTTTGAAAGATACTGATTATGCAGGTATCTCTCACTTATAAGCCAAAAAAGACATGGAGTCAATAATATTCTGTAAAGAGCCCGAGAAACACCTTTAGAGACCAGCGTTTTTGAAAATACTAGAAACTGATTAGTATATCCCATTCACTAACTCATATACTTTATTAATGAATTTTTAAAATTCCCCTAATTCAATAAATTTAGCTTCTCTGTTCAATAAGTTTTTCTTTAACCCCCACTGTAAAACACAGTAAATACATTATTCTTCTACCACACAGTATCACTGAAGTCTTAACTCAATACAGTAACTTCACAATCCCACGAACATGCTAACATTGCTTCCACTAATATTTTTTTTGGTAGCAAAAGTTGTCTTAAATGGCTCCCAATTCTCCAGCCCTCCCACTGATTTCTCCTCCTCAACCAAGTATATTAAACATTCACACAATAAATGCACCTTCATAATTTCACGGTATGGATGATCCTGGATTGCAAGATGGCACTCATCAAACACCAGAAGATTAATACTTGACAGGGATAAATACTCATTTCTCAAAACAGTCAAAGCAACATGACATGTCATAACCAGAACCTACATTGAAAGGAAAAAAACATCAGTACAAGAATAGCACAAGCTGTCTGAGGTCAAGGTGAAGGAGGAAAAGCCTCCTGCAGGTCTTGTGAGACCACATCGGCAAATATCAAACCCATCTCATCTACCTACACCAGGTAAGGACTAAAGAGAATAAAACATTCTCTACTGGAGAAGGCCATCTGTCTGAATGGGGATGTATTTGTCTATGTCTCTATCTCTCCAGTCACATGCCTAGTTAAAAAATGAATACAACAGACAATCTCAGCACCAATCAGACCACACAGAACAAGTATCATTAATTCCTAATAAATTAAGTTAGTGTTCTTATATGTGTCTGTCCTGGTTTTAAAAGACAGGTATCTTCTAAGAAGTGTGAAACCCCCCTACGAACTGGAGAACTCAGATTCCCTCCTTCCAAATTATTATAATTTAGAAAAATTAAATGGTCTTTCAGGCAGAGGTATGGGGATAGGGATAACAATTCTTTACTTATATATATAAAATGTAACAAGGCAAACAAACAATAACCACTACAGCATTAATGGTAAATACAACTAGGAGAACAAAAAAAAAAAAAAACCAACAAAACCAAA
>WEIU01020480.1:471341-486161 GCA_013389925.1 Aegithalos caudatus | reverse complement strand
CCCAGGCTGGTGGGTGAGATCAGAAGCTCCGCTGGTGGCAGCAGGAATGGTGGGGATGTCCGGGCAGGGCAGAGCAGTGCCCAAGAGAAAAAACGGCGGTGACCGAAGAAAAGGGCTGGAGGCAGCTCAGAGTTCTGCCCCCTTCCAGTGCCAGGAGCAAGAGAGACAACTGCTCCACCAGCCAGTCCTTTCCCTGTCTTAATCACTCTAAGCACCGAGCAATGAGTTTCCCTGGCAAATTCCCCCCACGCCGGGAAAAAATTCACCAAGTAAAAAAAAATAAAAATAAAAATCCAACCCCCAACAGTGTCCTATCATCATGTCTCTGGCAAGAAAGATAGTTCTTCATAAGCTCTTAACTATTTGCAGCTGTAATACAAGCAGGATATCAGAATTCCTTTTAAAGAAAAACTTATTTCTTGTACACTAACACATAAAAATTGATGATAAAATTATGTGGTTTTTACAGTCGCTTTAAACTTCATTAATATAGTAACACTTTCTTCTGTCAGAGTTCTCTGGACATATTCCATAGAGAATTACTAATCACAAGAAAATAAACCCCAAACCACTAACATTTAATAAAATTTTAATAGCTTTTAAAATATAGTATGCACACTCAAAATTTCTTCTGCAATCAACATCATCAACAAGTCAGGGAGATTGAAAAAAAAGGACTTAGAGGATGGATTTTTAAAAACAACCTGAAAACACCTACATATATTTGCTTCAAAATGAACATACAAATATTACCAATATGCTGGATTTCTTTAAAAAAAAACATGAATGTATAATTGGAGGAATCACTTCTGATCCAACTTAACTCTCTGTATGCTTTGCTTATAGTTTTTACTTAATACATTACCTGATGCTTAGAGAATTCCTGACTCCATTTCTCTTTTGTCCATGATTCAGTTATCTCCAAACTTGAATACTCTCCCACTTTAAGGTCTGAGTGTGTCCTGACAGCTGACACTTGTTGAGCAACTTGATTTGCTTAAGGAAAAAAATAGATCTCATTTACATAAAGGTCTTCTCATACTCTAACTTTTAAGATGTGTGTCATATGACCTAGCACATTTCATGTGATCTTTAGCTTACACTAACATTAAACCATGTGTAGATGGCAACTGCCTCTATGCAAAATCACATCAAGGAAACAGATGGGTAATTAATTGCACTTCAGATTCAATGTCTTAACTTTAAACTAGAAAACATGTTATATATATAAACAGATATATTTAACAGATGATAAAACAAAAGATGAAAGGTATCACATCCTTGCTGTTGGAGACTTTATGCAAAAGTTTCTCCCAACTTTGCTGTCACAAGCTTCCGCTACAGAATCCATGAAAGTGTTAGCAGTGTGTTTAGGAATGTTTTCTCTTACCTGAGTTGACCAAGAACACAGTTCTTTTTCCATTTTTGTTGAAATCTCCCCTGATCTGATAGGACAGCTCTTTAGTGAGTAGTACTGCAATAAAAGTCTTCCCTGAGCCAGTGTTTAAGCAGACTATTGTATTATGATCCAAAGCTGCTTCAAGCAGTTCAACCTAGGTTTAAAACATAATAACTTCCTTACTTGCAGCAATGCAGTGAAAAAGCTGACAAAAAATAACAAGTGATCAACTATAGACAAGTACAAGTCAATAATATTGCTTGAGATCTTTCAAGTGCCATATAATTAACGTCTCCTTCATAACAATGCATTCTCACAATCCTTCAAAAATATTAACACAGTATGTACAGCCCCAACTTCTAAATCTAAAATCCTTCAGTACCACAATCTGCTCTCAGGCAGCTTTCTGAATGTATCTTTTTAGTAGATGATTCTGTTGCTATATACATGGTATGAAGAAAGAAGGTACAGCTTTTAAATCTAATTGCACACATTGATTCAGCCCAGGCAAGTAGACCAAGTTTCTCAGTAATGCTAACAAAACACTTCTGGGCACCTCTGCAGTGCCAAGAGAGCTGGTATTCTAAAACTCAGTTTTCCTTAAAGTGAAAAATCAGAGTACCCTGATGGGGCTTCTGCCTTTAGAGGGCTGCTTTGACCAGTATGTGAAGCAAAAATCAAAATTAGTACATCATGTGGAAGACAAAGTGAGAGGTGGAAGGAGACATGATGTATGCATACAATTGAGAGGCACAGTTTACTTGTCCCTAGCAGCACTCTCCAGAGTGGCAGGAGAACACTCAGCTTAAAAGCCATTCTGCTCATCAGAGCAAACTGAGAAGAGGAAAGGGGGAGATATAAGAAATGTTAAACAAAGGCAAACTGAAGAATTAGCTCCCAACAGGTGGAGCTCAAAGACATGTCCTGATGGTGTAACATCACAGCACATTCTCCAACTGCTCTAGTTCTTTTTCCATTAATTAATGGATTTATTTGTACTTTTCTTGATGTTACTGTATTAGTACTATCACTAGTACCTGATATTTTCTTGGTGTGTAAATGTTATCATGAATTGCTTCTTGTTGCCATGGTAGTCCAAAAAATGGACCCATTGGGGAGGAAGCAGGGGTCATGAGCTGCAGTCCCGCCATGCTGAGGGATTGCAAAGCAGGGCTTTTCATTCATTCATCCAGTGTTTCTTTCATTGCATTTTTGTTCCAGCACAGCCTACTATAAGAAAATGAAACAGCATTAGATATACTTGCAATCTCAAGCAGTAAGAGAAAACTTTTATCAAGAAAAGGACATTACTTGATTTTACTTACAGAAGTGTTTCTTCTCATACTATTTTCAGCAAAAAATGTTAATTTTAAATTTACAGGCACGCCTGCACTAGAAGATGTGTGCTTACCAAATTACCCCAGAAATCCGAAAGGAGCTGTACTTTACAGGACAATGCTCGTTCCAGGCATTTGGATTTACACACGTACATTTTAGTATGAAGTTCCATTTATGGTCTGACAGAATCTCACTTTAAATTTAAACTTCAAAAAGTAAATCTGTCTTAGCTTTACTTCAGGAAAGAAAAACACCGAATTTTACAGTACAGGCACAAATATAAGATTTTCCATTTTTCTTTCCAACCAAAAAGACCTCTAACCAATTCAAGCTTTAAATACATGCAAACAGGAATTCTATTCTAATTGCTAGAAGAAGAACAGAAACTACACAAGAATGTCAGTGTTTTCAAATCATCACATTCTGATAAGATCATCTTTCTAAGAACTGGCAGAAGCATATAGATATTTGCTGATGACTCTGGTAAGGACTAACAGAGAATGGAATCCTTACCAGCTTAACCACCAACTTCTATGAAGACAGTGGAATTCATAAACAAAGAAAGCATTCAGAACTTCATGTCAACTGAGCACTGGAAAACACTTTCCTACTGAGGCTATGAAGTCCTCTTCACCAGGATGTGTGTGTTAAAAACATTTGTTATTTGTCAGGAATGATCAAAGTTAAAACAAACAAAACTGAACAAAAAAACTACCAACTAATACAAACAAACCCCACAACACAAAAACCTTTACCCTAGAAAAGTGATTATGGCCTGATTACATAGAAAAATATTGCTGAAGTATACAGAAACAGACTACATAAAATCTAAGTAATTCTGAATACTCCCTCTTTAAGTTGGATATATACCCTATTCAAAACCCAGTATTTTCAAATAGTTTTAGTTAGTTAGTTTTCCTCAAAATTCCTACAAGCTCTAATTAATTTTAGGATCAATACAGATTGAGAAATGAATAAAATTGATCATGCATTCATATCTAATAATTCATTAAAATACATGAGGAAAATCTAATTATCATTTTATTGCATTGGAATATTCTTACTTTTCTACACAACAGGAAACTTGCTTAAGTTTTGCAAATGCGCAGTTAGGAATAAAAAAAGGGGAGAAAAGTGTCATATACTATTTAAGAGAAAACGAGTGACGGTTATCATAAATAACTGAAGAAAAAAAAGTAAAAAAAAAATAAAAAGCAGTATAATTAAATCATCAAAAATGAGGCATTAACTAGATTTCCAGAGGTCCTTTCCAATCCTAGTAATTATATGATTCTGTAATTAAGAGAAGTATTCATTTAGATTCATTCCATAGTGTCCAACTAGTAACACTGTTGCTCTGTTATATGCTAATATTTTAAAATTAAATATTATAATCTGGACCATGACTAGACACTGATATTTAACTAGTATTAAATAATTCTAGGAAGCTCTGAAAAAAAGTTATTAAACCAATTATCTCAATTTCCATCTCAGGCATATATTGTAAAATAAAGAGAAGGCAATACACTGAACTACACAATCACTCCTCTTGCAAAGTCAGAAGTAATTTCACTTTACAGTCAGTGGTCAGATAAAACTTTGTCTCAATTCCTTTCAAAGTGGCAGGGGAAGCCCTGAAGGACAGTGTGGTTAAGCTGAAGTAGCATTATAGATGCAGTTCCATTGTAGAAATGTATTTATCTTTTCTAGACAAACATTCAGTAGTAAATGCTACTTAGTGAACAAGGATAAATGTACTTCCTGAGTTTAGGATCAGCAATGAACATACTTCCCCCTCCATCAAAAATGTTCCTCTTTAATATAAGAAAGTGTGTTGATACCACTGGAATATTGTCTGATATTTTAAACTGGGTGTCACAAAAACTGTCATAGTGAGAAGATTCCAGAAAGAAAAGATGCCTTAAAGTCTTAAAAAAACTCAAAAGGAATGAACGTGCATTTTCACAGGGCATAGTAAAGAACATGCTTGACATTTTATGTTTTTTTCAGTTGCTTCAGGATGACCTCCAAACTCATGGGAACCTTCTCATTTACTTTTCACTCCTGTAATACAAGTTAACATTTGAGCCCAAGTATTTCAGATTAGCTAAACAGGTAAAATGGATCAATATAGCTTTATTTAGCTGTAAATAAAGAACAACACAGTCTACACAAACCACAAAATCAGTATTATGTCACTATTCACTTCAGTTGTAATACAAAAAAAGGTTCTTAAATTGTTTCTATAAATTTCAAAGAATGCATAAAAGCACATGCAGGTTCTAACAAGGCAACTATAGTAATTTTATTGAGTGCTCTAATCTGGCACAACTAAAGATGTTTTGGTTCATCCCCTCCTTGGAACTAGTGGCTGCTCCTCCACTGGGACTCCAAAGCTTTGGGTCATAGGAGTCAGCTGGCAGGAAAGATACAGAGTCATCATAGAATGCATGTAGCAATCTGATCATCCTTGGCATTCTGATCTACCGAGCATTCGCACATCAAATGTACTTGATGTTTGTCAGTATGTGACTGATAGGTTAAATCAGTCACGTGGCAAAGGCAGTAGCATGACACACAATCTTCCCCAGACACCAGCAGAAAGCATCAGGAAACTCTGGGCACTACTAACCTTAGTGAAGCTTTTGTATGAACTGACAGCTTAGGTGCAGAACAGGAAAGAAGGGAGAAAAAGCAGGCAAAGGTGTCATCCCCAACACCCCCTTCTCCAAGCTCATAGATGAAGCTCTCCTTTAATAGATCTAGCTTCTCTTCTTGTGTTCCAGTGAATGGAAGCACTAGTTGGTAACACAGGCAAAAAAATCCTTAGAATCACAGAATGGTCTGGGTTGGAATGGACCTTAAGGATCATACAGGCCAAACCCCCTGCAGTGTTTGAAGAATACAAAGGTCTTTCGCATGCCTACAAGTATTTCATTGAAACAATCTCAATAAAGCTTCTCTACTTACACAAGAGCAACTGGTGAAAAACAACTGATGTTTTCTTTGTTTAAAATGAGACCACACTGTCATAATAATTATTAGAATGGACCAGGGGAAAAAAAGCCCAAACATTTTCCATTGTAAAAGCTGAAGCTGATTCCTCAATCTTTGTTGTACATAAGCCCAGCTACCTCAATTTTATGAATCACTTTAGATGAGCAGCTCCTCCTCTTTGTTTACTGTTCCATCTGTCTTGTGGGTTTTTTTCAAATCATAAATGCAACTTTGGGAACATATAAAATAGCTATATAACATCACCAGGTGGGAATTGAGAGAAAACCAACCTTATTTTAAAAGGCTGCTAATAAAAAAACAAGTAAAGGATCCAATACTACAAATAGTTCACCTCTTTTGCTGTGCACCTAATAACAGTGACACCAGTTTAGCTAACCTGCTGTAAGAAGCAAGAGGATTTATGCTTACATATGGTTCCAGCTTGATCTGGAAAGACCGTGAAACAACATATCCTCTAAACTACAGCTTTGGTTTCTGTGCACCTTCATGGAAGACCTACTCTTCCTGTCATCATGTCAATCATATCACTGAGAACAAAAAGCATTCTCAAAAAAAAACAGAAAAAACAAGCAAACAAACAAAAAAAGCCCAAAAAACAAAGCCCTTTGAAGTGTGAAGGAAGGTGTATATGCGCATTTGTAACTTGAAAAGTACACACAGCCAAAACAGTATTGTGTGCCACTGCAATCATACCTCGGTTGAACTTCCATGAGACACATTTTAAAGAACATACAGGGGGAGTGAATTTAGGCTAACGTTTCCTTGTCCTGGCCCTCACTTCTATCATTTGTAATGGAAATATATAAGATCTGACAAGATCAATGTCAACAGTATTATGGGAGTAAGCCAGAATAACACAGTAATTGTATCATTCTAGAGTCTCTATTTCAACAGCAAGGAAAAATATCAAGTTCTTCAATAAAAGAAAAGTCCAGCCCAGGATCATCTAGAAATTAAAAGGGAAAGAGCACATCTACTTGAAGAACAGATTTTAAATTGAAAACATTTGAGACGTAAGCACATATGTTCAGAATCTGTGGACAGAAAACTGAACATGAGCTAACTGAAACTAGCTAACAGTAAAGCAAAACAAAAAACCAAACTAGTCCTGCTCAGCCAGTGTTGGGTAATAAAGATACTTGCCAAGATGTTCCATCTTTGTCCTCTGCATTATTTTGAAATCTCATAAAACAAGAAACTGTAAGAAGTAGCTGAATTTAGAGCAAGAAACATCTGAAACCAATCATACTTCTTATGACTCTAGACTAGTTATGGAAGCTGGATAAGGCAGCACAGTGCTCAAGCTTATTTGTCCTACTCAAATAATAGTGAAGGTTCCAGTTTCACAGCTGAACGGAACTCACAACCTGGTGTCCTTATTCTAATGCACATTTATGTGAGCGGATAGTGAACTGCAGAGCTAAAATTAACCCTTTATTCCATCACTTAAAGAACTGTTTTTCAGAAAAACACATGTTGGAAATTAAGTCAGCAGCAAGCAAGAGCAATTTTTTCCAGTCTGCAATAAATCTGAAACTGTGGTGCAGGTTTTTCAGTCACATGACTATATCCAATTTGAAGTCATCCCCTGGCACACAAAAAATTCAAGGTTTACTGCAGTAAGGACAAGCCAAACCGACCAGAGGCTTCACCTGGAATGAGATGTCCTGGATCTAGTCCTGCTTGGAGGACAGTTTAAAACATTTATGGAATGGCACTGAGGTACACAGAGAATAGAGTAGTGTCCTGGGGATGCAACTTTCAAGTTTTTACCACTGTTTGTGAGCATAGTTTGTGCTGTTTTCACAAGTTAATGCAAAACTAAATCATCTTCTATTAACAACAAAAATTTCTTACTGCCATTTGCAACGTATTTAATTTGCTTTCTATATTGATTTGAAAATTTGTACCTAACATAATCCTTGTGATACAAACATTATTTCTGATGCTTTAGGATTTCATCTTTGTCCAGGAATGTCTAATTTATCCTCTAAAAACACATGCAACATCAGCCAAAACAAGTTAGCCTCAAGAGGTAAAAATAATCCACTTACTCCAAAGGAAATAAACCATATATAAAAAAATATTAACAGAACCCTGCTGCTTGAATATTCTCTTACATGAGCACTTGAAGAGTCTGAATGCAGTTTCTTTATAGCAATTTCTATTTTCAAGTGCTACATGAAACATTAACCTGCTGAATGATCTAACACAGAAAATTCTTACTTGGGTAAAGGAGGACCAAATAAAAAGAAATTACAAATACAAAATACAGAGTAGAAAATTAATGTAAATATTAATATACAAAATGTAAAATGTCACTGAGAATGTTCCCTACCAAGTTACACTGTAAGCATTAAGAGGCAATATTCCTATGTTGTCTGGTTTCTAAGCTTTCTTTTAAAAATCCCAAACCAAACACTCCCAAGTCTTACCCACAAAAAAAAAAACAAAAAAAAAAAAAAAAAAAAAAAAAAAAAAAAAAAAAAAAAAAAAAAAAAAAAAAAAACCCAANACCCTCAAGCATCTAACAACTGACAATACTACTCAGTAAGATGAATCAGATATCTCTCTTATATTGTGTTGTCTTTAAAACAGAACACATCTTATTAAACATTCTTTCTCTCTCATCCTTCAAAGAGCTGTATCCCATGCATTTCCTAACAGCAAATTTATATTTGGTCTTACCATATTCTTAAATAAAAAAAAAAAAAAGAATGCATTTCAGATGTGTTCCTTTCCAAGAAGGCAATGTGTAGATGCTTAAAAAGCTCAAATATAAGCATTCCTTTAAGGACCGTCTTCCCTGGTTTCCCTAGAACAATCAGAAATATTCATTTTGAACTATAAGAATTCTATTTTATCTATTTTTCTGATACAGAACCAGTCTAATATTGGTCTTCAATAGCCTACCAAGGCATACCAGCACAACAATGGCATTGTTGTTTCTGTTGTCCAGGAAAAGTTTCATTAGAGTTTCATTGATTAAAACAAAAGTTTAATGGAAGCTCTACATTTGGATGAGCTGATCCTGAAGCACTTCTACAAGCAGTACAACAGTTAACAGGTGAAATTCCTGGCAAACTCCTCCCAAATGTCCGTTTGTAGGAGAGAAATGGAGTACAACGTGACACTTAGCAGACTCAGAAAACCCCCTGAGTCTTTCATGTAGTGTTCAGCGTGACAAAACCTGGACTGTGATGCCATCAGTCCACCCTGACCAGCAAACAGAGCCAGCAAGTCATCATTCACACAGGGCTTGTGCTGCTGCACACTGAACAGTCAAATGCAAATGGATTATGCCACTATTTATCAGCAAAATACACACAGGCTTGTAGGGCATTACAAGTAAGGCAATACAATGTAAAAACAAAAATCAGTTTTGCAGTACATCTCTAGTGATACCAGTGCATGAGGCATTCAGACTAAACATTCAGAAAGGGGATGCTTCTCCTTTAAAGAATACAGACATGCAGCCAGATTCTGGAACAAACTTTCATTTTTTAAAATGATGTCTACAAGGCCTGTGCAACAATCCTAACTATGCAGTTGCTTCATCAGCAGTGTAGAACTGGTGCTATGCAGACTCCTCTCAGCTCCCTAACACAGATGACAAAAGATAAAGCATGAAGCATATGGATCTAAGATGCAAGGCAAGGTGAACACACAAAATATATTTCTGTCTTCCCTATATTATCAAAGCACATTCTTCTGCAATGTAGTTTTAATCAGATAGCCTCTTTCCCTATTTTTTAATTAACTCATATTTCAAACTGAAATATGACTATTGAAACTAAGACCTTAATTTACCTGTTATTTCTTTTCCTTACCATTTACTTTGTATCTCTTACCTGGAACAACATATGAATTCAATTCTAATTCTAACCTCTTGTGTTAACTCTTTTTTTTTTTTTTTTTTTTTAACTGATTGTATTTGACTAACACAACCACATTTGAATATAATATTCACAAGGAAAACACACACTTTTAAAAAACTGAACAGATTTTTAATCATATTAAGCTTCATAAGAAATATCAGGGCATAAATAAGGAATAAAATGAAGTAGCTACTTTCATCATCCCTTCTAAAGAAATTCATTTTCTATAAACTCGCACATGGAAGTTACTTTACTCTATGGTTCTGAAGCATCTTTAAATATAAAATAGGAGAACACAGCACAGAGATACATCAAAACCTGCTTCTCCCACACTACAAAGCAGTCTTACCGTTTTAATTTCTGCAGTCTCTGTGTTTATGCTTCCCGAACTGCATTTTGACATCATGATATCAGCTTGTAGATTAATCACATAATTTGCAAGCCTTGACTCTTAAAAAAAAAAAAGAACAAAAACCTATGAACTATAAAAATTATTTGAAAAGGGAACTACAAAGCAAGATTAATTGTAGTAATTCAGTTGCTTATAAGCATTTATGCGTGTTGAGCCTACACTGCAACTTGCTGACAGAAATGAACTATTTTAGTTTACTATCAGATACGAAAATTTAAAAGTTATTTAAAAGATAATTTAGTTTAAATGTGCACATACTTCCCTACTCCTATTTCCAGGTTACTATCATTAATTACTGGCTCATATGAGAAATAAAAGAGTAGTGTGTTTGATATAATTTTATTATGCTTTTTCCATGCATATGTATTTTCACTTTGATTTAGACATTTAGAAAATAGAACTCAAGCTTCTTTAAACTGTTTCAATTTGAAACTGCAAGCAATAGCCAATTCATGAAAAAGCAACAACCATTTCTCTGGAAGTACACCAGTCTTTTTAACAGAAAAAATACTGTGCACTTAAGATGGTGATTTAACCATAAAATTCAGAAAGACAGAAATTCATGACAGTGGATTTCCAGATATATTAGCCAAATATATGTATTATATATTTATATTGAAAGTATTATATATATAAAACTACAACTGAAAGCAAAAATACTTATATTATTACCATATTTAGCAGATCTAGAGTGTTCTTAAAGCTATTAAAAAAAAAAAAAAAATTTGCACAATATCTATGCCTAAGACTGTGAGTTTTGCCAGACCTAAAAAGAGAGATTGTGAAGTCCAATTTTTGAAAATCAGTACTGAAAACTTAAATGCAAAATGAATCTTGATGAAAATTTCTCCTGCAATCAATTCCATAAAGTTAACAAAGAGGACACTTCCAAGATTAGTTCAGTATGTTCATTTTTACCTCAAACGCTGATGCTGAGCTTTTCCAGAGTCTCCAAGCCTGTAATTTTGTTTCACCCTAGGTAACCTAAAAGGCAACATAAAGAGAGAGCATTTTACCATGAACTTCCATTAAAATCAACTGTGCCATGTGGCAGTCTGCTTTCTTGCATTTTAACATTTAGCTCTGTAGCATGAGCACATGGTCCTTCAAAATCTAATTATCATATGCCCCTTTTTGGCTAAAGATAGACAGTCAGTGTCTGAAAGATCAGCCTTAAGTGCTCAGGAGGTATTTGCATGTTTTGTTTTGCTTTATCTGCTCAAGTAATTGCTAGCTAAGGCCAGCTAGATTCACAGCTTCTCTCCCCTCTGGTCCATGCATGTTTCACCTAACACCATAGGGAAATCCAGAAGAAAATTATTATTTAATACATTTAAGAGAGAGATCTGAAAGAATATGTTTTTCCAGAAAACGAAGTAAACAGTTATTTCATTTTACAAGAATACAAAAGGAATGAAGCACAGAAGATCTGAGGGATACTGCATTCATGTACAAAATAGACTGACAAAAAATTTATTCCCTGTGCTATATTTTAAATTTGTGTTTGCAGCACACATAAATACATCCTTTATTTTCAGCACAAAATACAGCAAATTGCTTCTAGGATGCAATAAGCAGACCTTACATTTATTATAGCATGCTCCTGTTATGTCTAGGTTATTCATTTATTCAGTCTCTAAACACGAACCAGAATATATATTCTATTCGACCAGAAAATAACAACAGAAAACTGCCACATCCACGGTAAAAATATGGAAATATACTCCACTCTCTATATATTTGCAAGAAAAGCTGAAGGGAACAATGCAGCATTTGGATACCCCAGCAAAAAGCAAACACGAACAGAAAGAAAGGTTCGAGCCTTGTTAATAAAACTAATGCCGCATATGTGGCTTAACAGAGCAAATTTACTTTACTGTCAAACCGCAGATGGCAAACACAAAGCACAGAGACCAGTAGGTAAGATCTGGAGAACCGAAAAAGTACGTAATTCTAATTCTCCACCGGCACAACCGCTTCGGCACACGGAAAGCAGAATATCGCGGCTTTAATCAATCGATCGGCCGGCAGGAATTACAGTAGGCCCTTTGAATGCCAACCTAAAACCAGACAGGCCACATTCCTGAGATGCAGTCAAGGTCTAGCACAAAACAGCAGTATATGACATTAGCATCTAAATGGCGCTGGTGCACCCACTCAGACAAAGGCTGGTGCGCTCCCTCCCGGGCGGGCCAGGGGCACCTGCCGCTGCCGACGGCCCTCGGGACCGCGGCACCGCCCGGCGCTGAACATCCCCCATGCCGCAGCCACAGCCCGCAAAATACTTTACATCACAGTAAAAAGTTTAATTTTGCTCTATAGTTTCTCAACATCTTGTTAAAAACAAGCAAAAGGGACAAAAAGGAAAAATTAGTGTCATTTTAGAAACTTAATCTTTAGGCATGTCAATGTCTTCATCAAACAGCAAGGCTCCCCCTTTTTTTAAATGTTACCTTTTCTTTTAAGAGCTTAACGTTCACATATTTTATCAACAGGTAGAAAGCAAGAGTTCTAAAATAATCAGACACTGGGAGTGTGTCCACAAACACAATAAATACTCAAAGCACTAACATAAAAAAACCAGCTCCTATAAAGACATCAAGAGAAGCAGCCAAGAAGTGACATAGCAGGCACTTCTGCAAATCTCCAGCGCTCTAGAAATCTGCAAGCAACCACAAGTTACTTCTGCAAATCTCAGTCAAGATCTTCAAGTATCTTACTATTTGCTACTGAAACACTACTAATGCAAAAGACAATTATCCAAATATATCAGACAACACAGACTGTATCAACAGGTTTTATTTTTATTTCATGGGTTTGTAATTCAGTCCTTGAAAATAATCACATTTTACGATACCTAACTTGCTATTAAAAAAGGATGGTCAGAAAAAGGATAACCGAAACTTAGGGTGTAACACCTGGTGTCACATTGTACGCAACAGGCTGAATCTGAAAGACTATCAATGTTCTTGTTCTTCAATGTCTTTGACAATTAGAGATTAAACAACTAGTCCCTAGAGCAATTATTCAAACTGTTAAAAACTTGAAAATTAAGTCAGTAGTAGTAAATTCTAAGTAGTAAGTTCTAAGCAACTGGAGTCTTAAAATCACATTATTTATTTAGTGAATTATCTTTATGCAAATACAACTGAATTCCAGCATGAACAAAGTCCTGCATGATCTTCCGGGGGGTAAGGTAAAAACTGAATTTATGACTGGGAAGAAAAAGAACATCCAGGCTGGCATCCTGCTTCTAAAATGACAGCTGGTCACAGATGCTGAGGGCAGGGAGGAAGGGGTGACTATAGAACAGGACTTATTCTCTTCTTCCTTTTGTTAATCCAGCAACTCTGTATTTCAACTATTTTTTTTGTTTATTATGGTATAAACAATAAAGTTACATCAGAAACCACAGTACAAACTCCCTACTGCCTCAGATTAATTTGAAAGCAAAATACTCTTTGACATCCAAGGACCTAAGCCTTCATGAAGTCAGGAAAAAAAATTACACATAGGTAATACACACCTCTCTCTAAAAAAAAATCTCAACTATATAAACACTCTGAAACACATTAGTTTTAACAGTAATTAGAATTAAATTATGCCACATATTTGAGGGGGTTTTGCTGCACAGAAAACCTGCAGCTCAATGTGCAGACTCTAATTTATGGGTAACTATAATATCAGTAGAAGTAGGGATAACTGACCCATTTATTTATTTTATGAATTTATTTATCACTTGGTCATTTACTTGGGTACAAAATTATTTACTTGTGATGATTTAGCTAATTTAAGGGTTATGTTCAAGCTTTTCAGGCACTTATGTCTTTCTACAGGAAGGCAATTAAGCAGACATTAGAATAGGGATTTTTCTCTTCCCCAATTTGGGGGCAAGCTGTGAGGCAAGTACAGTTCCAAAGCATTAATTATTCTTGCTTTGGATAAGCAAAAGCAGCAGCTGCCCCCTGAATATAACCCCATGTGGAGACTTCAATCCCATTATTTGCATAAACATAAACCCTTTCTCTGCATGTGGCTGAAAGTCAAGCTCCTCAAAACTCGGGTATTCAAGAGTTCACTGTTATCACCGTGCCACAAAATCCAAAACTACTAAATTCCCTACATTACAGAAGGCTTTCACCCAAGTCAGTAACGATGCAAGGCAAGAGACATTTGTATTGTAAATCAAGCTCTAAAACTTCTACCAATTCTAAAATGAGAGTTCAAATTTATTGCAGGCAGCCATATTAATTTATGTACCACCCAAGAACAGTGTTCAAATCCTAGCCTTAGTTCCAAAAAGCCACCAACAAAACAGCAGTATTCATCATCAATGGTGAATCAAACCAACTCCTCCTAGTCTAACTTTAAAATGTGTATTATGCTCTGGTTAGCACATTATTTAGGCCACATCTTATGCTTTGTTGCTTTTAATTTCATCCTAAAATAGAAAGAATTGTCATCAGTTACACTACTTGTCTTTACATGGCATTTCCCTGCAACAAACTTGTGGGCACACTACTGGAATTCTCTTTTATGTGAAGCTGGGATGAAGTTAATATTAAATTCCTAAAGATAGGTAGTACAAAGAAACTTTTTTCCTCCCAAATTCAGAGAACATTCAAAGTTCCCCAGCTGCTACAGAATTCACCAACAGACAGAAAAAAACCCACAACAAACAAAAAACACACTTGATTATTTTATTGAAGGAAAACATGTGAATAAATTCCAAGACATTTCCATAGGCCCACTGGTTTGTTGGTTTGGTTTTTTTT
>WEIU01020480.1:423148-447408 GCA_013389925.1 Aegithalos caudatus | reverse complement strand
GCGAGATGCTGTCTGGCATTTAAACTCTTCATTTCAGTGTATCAGTCACTATTCATAGTGGTAGGTCACAAAACCTTGGTTTTTCTCCTTCTTGGACAAAAATACTGTGTAATAACATTTCTGACATCTGCACGTTCCCATTCACCTTTCCATTCTTCATTGATGTCAGTTGTTTAGCTAAGACATCCAAAGAGCTCCTCATCCTGATTTATTTTCTTAGGAGAAAGGAAAGAAGAAGGGGGCATACTTGATTGAACTTTGATGGCTGTAAAGCCCTATACAGAGACTGTAATCCAACTCCAAATAGCCTCTACTGAAGATTAATAAACATGGAAGAACCAGAGTAAAGATACAAAGAGTCAGAAAAAGTTATCATAAACCAAAGAAGCCTATGAAGAGTGGAACATAATGAAAAGCTGTCAACAGTTTTGCTCTAAATTAGTGTAGCACACTGCTGCTTGCTGCTATTAAATAGGTGCTGTACCCCAGCCTGGTATTCCCTGGTTTTCAGGATAAGCATAAACCTTTGCTTGTACTAAGTTCTAGTCTTTCAGAAGAAAAAGCACTAACCCTTCAATGTTCTATTTTAGCCTACTTCCAGAAAGCACCTTCAAAAATTCTTATATAGGTTTTCTTTTGGAAGGAAGTATCATTGTCTTCCACAATAAGCACAAACAGGTTCATGGAACACAAAATCAGCTGGCTCAGAATCTTGACTATTTTCATGAACAAGATGAAAGAAATGTATTTTTTATTTACTTAAGCTGATTTAAACCAATTTAAGTTGGGACATTTGGATCTCTTCATCACCAAGAACAATGGATCTTATTTCATGAGGTTCATGAGATTAGTCCAGCTCTAGTTAACAGTGTTAACAGTTAACAGTGGCAGGACAGAATAGGAAAGATTTCAGCTTTGTTGAAAGGTGTCCAGAATTTTATCTTCAATGTTTAAGATCTCCTGTCATTCCTTACTTCTGTTGAATTCTAACTGCACTTTCGGAGAAAAATCCCAGGGAAACAAAAAGCTTAAGGAGAAGAATGAAGTGTGATGGATGGTTAGGATTACCCCAGCAGATAACATGAGTACAGACAGGTTTTAAATACCTGCAAATAAATTGCTATATATTTTATGTATCTTGATCCCAGGTGCTATTAGATCATCTGAAAACTTAGCCAGGGTAGGGATATACTTATGCTACAACAAAATATGTAAAACTTACAGCCATGTCATTTATTTTTCATTCAGTGTAAAATTTTAACATCCTTCATTTTAGGAAGCACATTGAAGTCAACCTTCTGAATTTCCAGGTGGAAGCAGCAGTCTCATAAAGCATACAGTGAAACTAAAAACGTGCCAATTAATGACTTCCCTAAAAGTCACATGGAGAAAAGTTATTACTATGAAATTGAAGACTTCTCGTTTTTCCTACAAAGCATGGATTACACCTTCTCTGGGAAAAATCCTTTATCAAATATCCTAAAGTAACCATTGATGAGGCCAAAACTTAAAAGAGGCAGAAGCAGCTCAACTGTGCCCATGGATAAGCCACAGGAATCTCTTCGGTTGTGCTAGGAACTCAATACTGGTTGTCAGCATTTCTTTGCATTTAGTTTTTACATCTGTCATTCCTTTCTCAATTGAATTGGACACTTAAAAGATATTTCTAATTCTTTTACCATGCCCTACTGCCTTAACAGTAGCCTCAGCAAAGCTGGTTACCTATTACTTTTTGTATCTGCAAAAGAGAGAAATCTTTCTACGATCAGTAAATAAAAGCAGCAAAGAAATTGAAGTAGAATCAGACTCAGAAGCACTGAGGTACTTTTAAAAAACTAATTTCTGGCCTGAGATTTCCCATATAAAGTCTCCTAAGAAGCAACTAGCATGTATGTTCTTCACAAATCTCCACACCCAATTTATTCCTGCAAATCAAACATACCAAAAGATGCAGGATAAAAATTACTTTAAGTCCTAAAAAATCAAACTTCCCTATCCCAATAAACCCTTAACCTGATTTTGTTGCTCCACTGGATTTGCTGCTGGAACTGTAATCAATTCCTGGTGTGTGTTTCACTACCTGTAGCTCTGCTTTGTCTCCAACTCATTCAAATGGAAAATGTGAAGAAGCATGTCTAGCCTTGCCCTTGCAGGTGGTCAGATCCCAAGATAAATCAACACCATCCCTCTTCCACAGCTATCAGGCCCTACATAAGAAAATGAAGCCAGAAGAATAATTTTTGAAGACTAGAGCTCTGAATTGTTCATACTTCTACTGATAATTATCTGGTTTTATTTAGCATCTTATAAAGCAAGGCACAAATGTACAAAATTGCATCTACTAAATCAGATAATTTTTATATATATTTACACAATTACCATAATATAAAACGTGCTTTGACACCGTCATAGCACAACAGTAGCGGAATTGAAGACAACCTGATAATAAACACAAATACCAGGTCCTGGATTCCTGTTTGTGCTTCACCTGAAGGAACATATTCATATGCAGATACACAAAGCAATCCAGCCACCATCCCTTTATTTTCCACACCTCACACAGATCAAACTTTGTTGCTAAGAAGCTGTGGAAGGAGTAAAAGGCAGTAGACCAGCACCCAGAAGAAAATAACGAAGTAGAATAGCTCTGGCTGCTCAAAAATCGTTATCTCATGAGTCGGTGCTGGAGTCTCGCTTGCTTCCAAGTCCTTTTTCTTCCTGAAAACAGAAGAGAATTCAGTAAGAGACAAGGAAAAGAAGAAACCTTCAGTGTTAATAATTACTGTGAAGATCAGAGGGTGGACTAAAACACAGCAGTTTAATGAACCTTTTTGGTCTAGTCAGTTGGAGGGCCCCAGCTAGACTAGAAGGGGCACTGTTAGCAGTGTGTTCCCTCCAGAGTCAACATAAGAAAGAATCTTCTGAAAACTCCAGACAAATTCTCAGGTAGTTTAAGTAAGTGCCATTACAGCACAGTCTTCCAATGGAAGGAGATTTCCACCTGTCGAAAAGATGCCCTTCTATTTCCAGAACAGTAAACATAGCACTGGGCAACATCTCACACTTCCACAGTTTTGCTTATATACTGGATCTGACTTGATATACTTTCCCCAGATTATCTATTTTCAGAGCCCCTCATGTTAGGCACTAGAATATTAAACAGAAAAAGCCCAAGACTTCCAACCAAGAAACTAACTAGCAGCTGGGGGTTTGCAGGACAACTCCAAAATTTCAGTTTTCCAAATTTCCAGCTGTGGTTCATAAGGGCAAAGCTCAATGGATTCTGCCAGCACCACTGAGCTCTCACAAAAACAAGGAAAACTCTTATTTAAAAAGGCACAAGATAGTGCAATCATTATACAATTTTGTGATACTATAAAAAAAATTCCAGTAAACTTTTTTTTAATCTACTTTTGGAGAAAAATGGTGTTTTTCTGCTTGGGGCCTCCTAACAGATGTATACCTGAGTATTACACAAAATTCACTTAATATCAGCAAATTGTACTACTGATACAACTGTAACAGCTATTTGTGTATTGTTTTAACAGAGAGACAGGCCAGTGATTCCTGATAATATTTTGTGTATTTTCTGCATCTAAGTGTAACAACTATTTTACCTAGAAGTTCTGAGAGGTACTATTCAGTATCAGCTAAGAGGCAAAACCTAAAGTGATCCTTGTTTCTTATAAATATCTAGACCTTAATACCAAAGGGATGCACACTCTGTGTTCATTACCCATCACCCTAAGTCTAAACTAAGCACACATACAAATGATCAAAACTCATAGATCCTCTAACAGAGGCCAGTCCTCCACTGAAGTAATTGACTTTCCCTGGCACTAAACTGACTTTTCCTGATCTCACTAAACATTGTTTTTACAGTCTTCCAAACCTGGAAAGAGTCATTGCTGCAAGAGGGCCTAACATTAAAATTTTCCCACTCTTCTCTCAGCCTGAGATATCCACCACATGGGGAAAATGCTCAGAATCCTGCTTAGACAACTGAATCTTTCAGGTCAAGAAAAAGCATTTTAGTCAAGGGACACATTGACAGGGAAATGTGGACTCTGAGCCATTACAGAAGAATTTGCTACCCTTATTATTAATTTCCAGCATCCTTTGTATCACTGCTACTAGTACCTAGGAGTTATGGCTTCCTTGCAAAAGTGAGTCTGGATAGGAAACACTCACCCGATGAATAATGGATTTTCACCCAGATCTGTCATCTTCTCCTCATTTACACCATAGGTTTCCTTAAACAAACCAGGAATAGATTAGATAACAAAAATAAAATTCAGCATCTCACAAAGGTAGTAATTGTGTATTTTATGCAAATTGTATCTAGTGCTTGCTCAAATAAAATGAAAGTGTGCTTATAAACATATTTCCCATCAGCCCATCCAGACTGCAGTCTGGTGCACACAGAAAAGTAAAAAAGTTGTGAAATAGTATTTTTCTGCTTTCAACTGCTTTCATCAGTTGAATAAAACTCCCCTCATTCATATGTATTTCTAGTAGCTCTGACAGCATTGCAACTAAAGCATCTGTGTGAAACCTCCCTTTCATTGAACACTGGTGGCACCATTTTTTTAAAACTCCAAGATCAGAATTTTATTTCTGTGTTGAAAAAAAGCCATATTGCTGTCCTTGCTCAGCATGCCCAGATTGCTGATGCTGTCCCTTCCTTCTGACTTTAAAAATAAAAATCCAGACCTCAGCTGTATCATGTGCTCTCAAGAAGCCAGTATGAATCATATCAGTCATTAGGGACACAGTTTCACATTACAACTAAAATTCTTTTAGGGTTAGTTGCTGCTACTGATAATATAATACACTGCTACTGTGAGGAAAAGGGACAGAGCCCAATTTTTCAGAAACTGCTCTTCAGGAGACACCCCGCATTTTTGCAGGGTTGAAACCAGGGCACCAACATCATACAGAGAATGCAAGAACTAAAAGAAATGGGGCAGCAAACAGGGCCAGCTTCAAACAAGCAAAATGTTTCAGCTATGCAGGTATGAAGTAAGATTTAAAGTTACAATAGATTTAGCTGTAGTATTAGGTACTCCTTTGTGAATTTGTTCAAGGTTCAGTAAAGTTTAGTATCTATTTAGGAGAGAGTTCAGTAAAACTTTGAAGCTATGCCTGGTTTTAGCACTAAAATTATTAGAAGTCACAAGACTTTCATACTGTGGCCTTTTTACAGTGCATGAACTTCTGGAGTTTAAGAGAATCAGAGAAACAGCAATAAATAAATGTCTACACTTACCTCCTCAGAAGCATTACGAGAAAACCTTTTTCGGAGATGAATGTTGGCATCACTGTCACTGCTGCTGTATATAAAAGCAAAGTTTTTAAATGCATAAAGTTAAGTTAAAAAGAGACACTGCAAAAGGACGTGACAGGTTTAAGCTACACAAACCCACAAATATGTATTGTTGCATGTATTAGAATATGGGCTGGAAATTATCAGTAACATGATAAAAATGGTTTTGGGAAAATCTGGCCCCCTCAAAAAATCATATGCTTAAAAAGGAATCGTTTCTGAAAAATTGTATCTGAGAGCATTTTTGCACCTTTGACATCATTGACCTTTAAGTGAGAGTATACCCAAGTTTTATGGCCATTGATATAAAAAGAAGTTGGACTGACAGGGAACAGAAAGCTTGAACAGAACAACAAGTTTTTTCTAAGCAAACTCTCAAATTCATTAAGGTACTTCAGTGATAAGCATCAACAAATTACAGTTCATGTCCTGCTCAAGAGTAAATTAGAATGTAAGAAAAACCAGAAGTAAATGAAGTAAAATCAGCTGAGTGCCTCTGTACTGGGCCTGGCTGGGCTGCAGTTAAATTTCCATAGAGCAGTGGGCTGGGGCTGGTCAAGAGGCTTGGAGGGGTCACAGCCAGGAGATCTGACCCAAACTGACCAAAGGGCAGTGACACACACACACACACACACACACACACACACTTGTTCTTATATCTGTCTTCTGAAGCAACCACTACACCCTGCTTCCCAGGAAGTGGCTTGACACTGCTGTGCTGATGGGAAGTAGAGAATAAAATTTTTTTTAGACTTCTTCTAATTTGCTTCCACACATGGCCTTTGCCTTTTAATTGAAATGTCTTTACCTTGACCCATGAGTTCTTCATCTTATTTTCTCTCCAATACCTCATTTATTTGCTCAGAAAAAAAAAATCCAAAAAGTATCTACTAAAATCAATCAGTGTCATGCTTCCACATCGTGTCACAATGCACATGGACTATTTACAAAATACTCTCTCTGTTAGAAAAGCAATTATAACACTTCCATGTTCAAAATGTACTGGGCTTCCACTTGGGTTTTGTGAGGCAGTTTGTAGCACCGTCAAATCAAGTCCCACTTAATCACTCAACATGTTTAAGAGAAACACAGGAAGAAGCCAATGAATCCCAATACTTCTTCCTAAAACAAGACTACAATAAACATCCAATGGACAGGGCAATTTCAAAAGACAGGTTAGGTGTATTTAAGACAAAGTTAATTGGAAATACCTGGTAAATTCCTCAAATTCAGCATTTTCTTCCAGGTCATCTTGTGACAGAGGAGTAGTCACAACTTCTGACATCTGCAAATCTTCTTCAATCATGTTTTCCTCTTCCTCCTCCCTATTACTATTTTCTTCTGGTGTCTTTATGGCTATTGGTGAATCCTCTAGATGTTCTGCCATGGCCTGTTGAAATTAAGAAATCTTTTGCTTTAGACAACAAGACTGATTCCCCACCCTTCCAAATATCTTAGTGGTGCAGCCTACTGAGACACTCAATTGCAGTATGAGACTGATAGCATGAGACTGAATGTCTCACTGAAGAGAATAAAAAAGCAATGAATTTCTTGAAAATCTCTTGGGATACATGGAATCATCAGTTCGACATACATACCTACATACATACATACATACAGTTGGAAAGTCAGATCTTTCTATTAAGAAGTCATGACATGACATGGCTCTTGGAAGCAATCCACTAGACTTTTTAAAATCTACCCCCAATCAATCCTTCAAGTTAAGAGCAAACTAACTTCATTACTGTAGTTAGAATCCAAACCAAAAAATGTTCAAGCTACGTGTCTAAGCAACATGTAGAGCAGCATGAAATGTACACTCATTCCTGAAAAACGCTGTCAAAAATTACTGTGCTGGAAAACATGTACGGCACTTCAAAAACTGGTGTCTGCAAGACGAGATACAGAAGACAACTGCCTAAACCAAATACCCCCAAAGTACCCACTTCTTTCTCCTCCTCCAGTGCAGACAAGCCTTCATTTTACCCATGTAACGTATCCTACTCAAATTGTTTTTCTAAGCTTTTGTAGGCAAACTTACTTGGATTAAAACAAAAATTATCATTGCCTATATCCTTTCTTCAGAGGCAATACTAATTTCTCTTCATCTCATTACAGATTATTAAAAATACCCTCTCTGGTAATCTGTTATGCCTAAGGATTATACAGAAGCCTCTAACTATTTAAAAACATAATAAAAATTCACATTTTTGCTGTACTTTTATGTAATCTTTTAGGCTTAGGGATTAGAGGAGCCTCAAATTATTTTACAACATAATATAAATTCACATTTTTGTAGTGCCATTAGTATTAGGACTCATTTTCTCTTTAAACATCAGATCTTCTCAGGGATCTACAATTCCATTCATTCCAGTAGGGGGCTGTGGCAAACAGTGTAATGGAACAGGAAACCAAGTATATTTTAAGTACTTCTCCCAAACATTGCAGAATGAAAGGAAATGAGAACTGCTGGGATCTGATGCTAAGCCCACATACACACACAAAGAAATGCTGGTAATAAAATAAAATACCTCAGGATGTTGTGGAATAGTAGAATCTTCATGGCTGGTGGCTTTATTGCCATCTTCTTCTATTTCTAACTCTTCTACCAGTAATGGCACTTCTTTTTCATCAGAAGAATTCACGTGACTGCTTGTTTTTGTAGTTTCCTCCTCACTGTTCTCAGTATCTGTTTCTGATGGAGGGGTACCTAGCTTATTCTCCAAGTCTAGCTCTGGAGCATCTTCCTTGTGGTCCTGTTCTGGTAAGTTCTCGTCATGTAAAACATCTGTTACTGTTTCAGAAGAAGCTTTTTCATTTCCTGTGTCGTAACCTTCGATACAAGGCTCGAGGTAAGCGTTCAGAACTGCTGATATGGGAACATTATAATGTGGATAGTAAAAGAGATCATGGGGTATCACAGATACTTTTGAAGAACTGGGCAGCACTTCAGCTGCAGACTCAACTTCATCACAGCTGTCCAGGTCCTCTGGAGTTTTAGGTATATCTGAGAGAGAGTCATCAGATATTTCATGCTGTGTAGATAGTTCTTGGCTTTCGAGATTAGAACCATTTGGTGAACAAGGGTTTGTTTCTATTGTCTCGAGGACAGGTGATTCCTTCGTATGTTCATCTTGTGGAAGTGTCTGTATTTCCTCATTTAGAAGGTGGAGAACGTACTTCTGTGTATCTTCTTGTTTTGATGTATCTTCTGGTAAAATAATTGAAGACTGGGGTTTGGTCTCTTCGACTTTATTAATAGAATCATCTGTAAGTATACCTGAAGTCCAGGATAATGGACTCAAAGAAGAAGTATTGGCTGAAAGGCTCTTGGTTTCGTTGTCATATTCAGTAGGGGTTTCCTTAGTTAATTCTTCAGAGTATTCTTCAAAAGAGTCAACAGAATTTTTCTGATCTGTCAGAACAGCTGGAGAAAGGTCATCATTCTGTTTCAGTGCATCATCAGAGATGCTCCCTTCACCTGGTATTAATTTATCATTTAGAACCTCCCAAGAGGAATTGGATTCGAAACTGATAGGTCCTGTAATTTTCAGTGATGTAGGCCTTTGAGGGTCCTCTTCAGACATTCCCTGTAAATCGCCTAACACTTGACTCAGTTTCCCGTTACAATTTTCAGAAGTGGGTTCTGATGGGATTCTCTCAGGGATATCATGAATATGGACCTTTGGAGGAGCTGGATGACTCCTCTCATGATTAACAGTATACATGTTTTCTTCACTTTCACTTAAAATCAAGATTTTGCCTTCCTTTTCTGACGGTGTGTCTTTGATGTGGACATACGTGGACTCAATTGGAAGCTCCTTGTCAGGATCTGTAAAGTCTTCCTGTAAGTGATGATATACCGTAAGAACACAAATCTCAGCTCAGATACCATTTTACATTACTCAAACACGATGGAAAGAATAAATACCTAGTTTTTCAGTCCGTTACTTTATGAATGGCCAATTAATGACACTTATTTTGAAAGTAGGAAAACTAATTTGGCAAGTCAAGTGCCTTGAATAAAGCCCAATATCAAGAAAGCATTTGTACAGGAAGATCAGAATGCAGACAAGCCTACTCCTCAATTGTTAGTGTATTTATCTCTCCCTGCTGCACCTGTGGAGACAACTGACTTGGCTTTTTGACACAATCCCAAACCCTGGGAGTAACATGAATCTAACAACTCCAATAAATCCATTGTGAAAAATATTGATATACCAGATTATATCCTTCCAACAGACTCTATTCAAAGAAAGATAGTTTTTAACTTTGTCCATTAAAATGCCAACAAGTCTTAATGTCAACCAATCTTATTGCTAATCTAATCTAATAATAGATTAAAATATTATAATACTAAATTATATTATAATAATTTTAATTCCAATTACTTAAGTAATGCCCACCAATTTTATCAACTACAAAATATATCCCAACTGTAACCTTCAGTCAAGAAATTAGATAAGGTGTCTGTTTCTCCAAAAGGCTTTTGCCAATTATTGACAATGTCAGATCATGCTTAATCTGCAATTATTTTTGCATCAAAGCCCTGGTCATTTAAACTGCAGTTTATTTCATGCTTATAATGAGTGTTTTTTACTGTTGTATTGACAAGATTCAGCTTTTGGTATCTTCTGTCTCATACCTGGTAAATTCAGACTGATCATGGTGCTCAAACTTGAGAAGATAGAAGTAAAAATTAAATTTGATGTCCAATGAATCATTATAGAGAAAGGAATAAATTTCAGCCTTCTTTAAAGCCAATATAACAAAGCAGTAGAGTCCTATGAAACCAGTTCTAACCTCTAAAAGTTGCAATTGGATGTAAATGTATAAAAGCACAATTCTACCTAAATCATTTTAGTAACTACCAGTGAAAGCCCATTTCACTTGATTTAACAAAAATGTGAAAAATTAAATCCAGGTTTGGTGTTTATTTTAAATAGCTTAGAAAGAAACCTAGAAAATAAATCTGACTTTATTACATACACCAAGGCAAATTAGAGAAATGACATGACATATGAGTAAACACATACCCCTTCCAGCTCTGGGAAGTGCTCCAGAAATTGTGCCACATATGTCACAATTGACTGTTCATCGGGTGACTCCACCATGATATCTGCAGAGACAGACACAAGGCACTTGAGCACACACAGCTTTGAAAAGCTCTTGCAAAGGAACAGATTGTCAGACATTTATCCTGCCATTATGGTCACAGAAATAACAAGCTACAAACAGCTACTGCTTTTTTTTTCTGACAGATAAGAGAGATGCTCTTCACTGCTGATGGCACTTGACAGAGCTCTCAACATTCTATTCACATTCATTTTTTCCTGTTTCCAAACACATACTGAACCCCGATCAGGGTTCCCTTTTCATTCACTTTTATACTGCCATTTATGCTGTTGTCACTAGACAGTTAACTATTGTTGAGCAAAAATACAGAGGTTTATTTTTAGCAGGATGGCCCAGTCTTCTAACAGGCCATGAAAGTGCAATTGTGCTTTCAATCACGACACCAAGTCCTAGCACCAATCTAGCAGAGTTCAGTAAAAAGAAGGACAAGGAATCCATTTATACATGTTTTATGTACACATACACACTTAGGTTTATGTGTATAAATACTTATGTGTATACATGCACTGTAAGAGGAAAACTGGGAGATGCAGATGCACTTGAGTGGGTGTCACTCCATTTGCCTGGTATAGCAGCCTCACACAGTTCATCCTGGAGTGACATTTAGTCTCTGCAGCCTAGGTGTTACAGAACGGTGCTAATGCATTGAGACGCCCTTCAGCACAACAATTAATGCCCTCTAAGAATGCAGATGTCACAAAGCATCTAAGCATGAACCAGGACCAGTGTACATAGCTAAAATCATGGTAAGATCATTGACCTCAAGGAGCTTATAAATATGACTGGAAGCATACAATTACAAGCCACTGACCATTTTTATTTTTCTTTCAGAAAGCTCAGCACACTGATTCCACCAGCAGCCTAATCACTGGGAAGTTTTTGGTAGGTATCACAATGCAATATTCATGATGAATTCATTGCAGTCTGAGTGTTACCCAGCAAAGCTGATGTGTTTACCTTCTGGTTCGAGGAGTCGAGGGACACCCAGTTTATTCTGTGCTATGCTGAAAGCATCCTCCAGGTTTTCTCGTGCTGATTTCTCCAGTGCATGCTTCATGTCTACCAAAGTGCAATCTATGGCTTTTATGACAGCTAAGAAGGCAAGGCCACTCCTCCAACTACTTGTAAAGTCCTGGACTGCAACGCCATACCTAAAGAGAATTACATACAGTTTACACACGTGGTTTGTTACAAAATCCAAAGTGAAGGCATCATCATTTTCAGACTCCTCAAAGTTAAACATAAGGTTGCTGAGTAGCACTTGTCACATTTGAGATATTTTTGGATTTCAAAATCTAGAAATACATTCAGAAAACACATGGGTTCACAAACTGAATTGGTGTGGCTAACAGCTGACACCAACCTGCTTGTAGGAAGTAGTTAGTAAAAACAAAGCCCTTAAGAATTCAGTAACCACATTTAGCATTCACAAAACCAAATGTGTCTGTGATTCCTGTTTCTGTTGCTCTCCAGCATTTTAATGCCATAGCTTGGGAAAACTTCCAAAATTTAAATATTTAAACACATAAGCATAAATTATTCACATTCCTGTGTACTTGGCCTTCTACAGCAGAAAATCTGCCAAATGCAAATGGTGTCAGCATATGCATAAACCACAAGAGTGTTGGAGGCCCAAAGATTTGGAGGAAAAACAGCCATCAAACTTGCAATGGAATACAGCCCCAAAATAGAAAATTCTGCACAGATCATGGGATAACAGGATTACAATGATGCTATTATGTTTTAAATACTGCAGTTGCAAGAACAATTTTCTGTTATTAGATCTTTTCAATTTGCACTCTTTGGGCTGAAAAGTCTGTGGCCTTTACTTCTCAGGTCCTCACTTTCTTTGTACCACCTACTAATGATGACATCAGCATTATTTTCGACTAAAACTGTACTTCCTCTATGGTCTGCACAGGCAGCAGTGACATATAGATCTCAATGAGACAATTTTATCTGCTCAACAAGCACCCTTAGCTTCACTGGAGATAACTGAGGGATGATGCAGTGCACAGGACAAAATACTTAAGATGTAAATTTTTGTCTTCAACACTAGACACAGAAAATTTGTCTTCAAAGGCAAGATATACATCCAGAGACAAAACTGCCAAATATTCAGCAACAAACCTTATAAGTAACTTTGACACATCCCCTCTTTAAAAGTCTTTGCCAGTCACTACTTCAAATAACAATACATGTAAAATACACTCCAAGTGTATGTTTTTACATACAAGTGTATTACATGTGCATGAGACATCTTACACTGCAGTTTTTTTAGCCTGACAGTAACTCTGCCATGATAAAGCATTACTACACAAAATGTTTTGGTAATAAAGAGGAGAAAGATGTCTTGTGTAGTGGAAATGCACTCAAAATGTTACAAGTTCAAGAGATGTGACTTAAGTTTCACCCCTTTTCCCTCTTTAATTCTGAGGAAGGAAGGTCTCTAGTAGGGGCTCCGTCCTTCAAGGCATTCTGCAGCACACAGAGAAGCTTCCTCTGGGCTACAGCTTAATTTAAAAGGCTGCTGATAAAGTCTTTCAGTACATTTATTTTTTCAGTTCACCCCCTGGTTATACCTAACCTTTATCAGCAAAAGATGTCAAATAGACTGCATGAAAGCCGGGGTCTGGGGAGTAGAGAAAGATCCTGTTTTAAACAGCACCAAGCAAGTTAGTACAAGTTAACATTTAACACTCAAACCATGGAGCCAGCAGCGGCCTTCAAGGTCAGCTGGCTGCTGTAAACACAGGGCCATAGTGAAACACCCCCTGCTGAGACCCTGTGCTACCAAACTTCAAAAGCAGACGCAGCCACAGCATGGTAACACACCCATGTGGCAGGACAGAGAAAAAAGACTCAGCTTCAAAGGAGCAGGTGGCAAGACACTGTTTTGTTCAAGGGTTTGTTAGCTTACTTTCTGGTTTTCCTCTGAACCCAGATTAGAAGGGCCCTGATGGCTTTCCGCTGATCCTTCACTGTAATGGACATGTTTCTCTCCACGCTGGGAGTGCTGGGGGATGTGTCTGATTCTGGACCACTGGGCCCAGAGGACAGGCTGGAGGAGGAGGAGTTCCTGTTGAGGTTGCCTGTAAGCTCCTTAATCTGTAATAAAAGGTGAAATACACAGGGTTCTGCTTTATCACTGGCTGCATAGTGTCCTTGTTTTCATGCAAAGTTTACAGAGATCAGTGCCATAACTGAATTTTAAGTGATAATTATAAACATGTTCATTTTACTCTCAACTTGTACTTTACAAGCATGACAGCCAGCAGCAGCCCAGGCAACAGAAAGGGCAAGCTACCAGTTCAGGCCGAACTGTGCAAATTAAACAAAAAGCAAAGAAACATGTCCTTGAAAGAAAAGTTAGTTTAACTGAAATTGTTCTCTTCACAGGAATTCCTTGAGTGAAATACTTTTTGTCAAGAAATGGTGACCTGCAGCAGCACTCCTGTCCTTGATCAGCACTGACATTTGAGACTGTTGCTTTTGGGTCCCTGTGCCCTCTGCTGCCAGGGTGACAGGTTCTGCTCACACCATCTTTGCCTGTGAGCCTGCCTGGCCAAACTGGTTCTGTGCAGCACTCTTCAGCCTAAGGAGCTGAGCCAGGGAGAGAAGCCCCAGTGCAACTTTGAGATCACTTTTTAAACGTTATAGACATTTTTTAAACCAGACCAAGAGAATGAAAGGGCCTCACAGTCTTGAGAGCTGCAAGAGTCTTACGAGAGAACCCTCCCTCCATCTCTTTCTGTCCATTAGAATTTGGGATTGTCTAGTAGGTAATTTTCAAACTATGTGTAGGTTAGGGAGCAGTGATTTATCCTCTAAGCCTGAGGATAAATCAATTTTCAGGCTCAAATATGTGTTATCAGTTCCAGATCCTTTGAGATCTTTCATATCACCATGTATATAAGTTGCAAATTTTTGCCGTGTTGAGTAAGTCTCCAGAGAACAGTGATTCTAAATGGAATTTCCCACCACATTGGCCCAAATCCAGGTAAAGGTTATTGAAAATAAACTGTGACCTGGAACCATACCCAGGACATTCATTCAGATCCAGCAGATCTGGAACAGAACCCCGAGAAGGCACAGGAAAGAAGGGAAAGTAGTAATCTGAAGCTCTAATTCAGGTCCAAGTTAAATGAGGGCTTAAACTGTCTCCAATTTACATCAAAATAGGTCCAATGAAGTAAAATGAAAGCAGCTGCAAGTATGAAATTAGTGTATATTAGGAGGGGAAAAGCTCGGGTTTAGCATGATTAATTATGTTCTTTAGGATTAAAAATCAATTTAAAAATCAGTATTCAGCTATAATAGATGGATACCATGAAGACTGATTACTTATGCTTAAAATATTCAAATTTTATTACCTGAAAGAACAAGATTATATTCCATATTAGTCCAAGTACCAGAGAGGAATTTCCATCTGCTATTTCTGCTGCATCGATGCTAACAAGCTTTACCTGTAGAAGAGATCATAAATTCAGAGCCAAATTCAAAGCAGCAAAGTATATGCAAAAAATGCACTGAGACTACTGGATATGTCCATAGCACTGTTGCCACTGATAGGCCAGCAAAAAAGCAATACTGCGATCTTGTATTAAGAAAATTTGCCCTGATCACAATCACCCTTCTCCTGGAATGCCTATATGAAATCCCCAGCATAGTCTGCAGAACAGAAGTGAACTCAGTTCTGCATTTTTGGGACTACAAATGCATTTGCTCCATACAAAAATGGATGAAGATGAGGCCCCCTCCAGTGGACCCCACTCTTAAAAGTAGAAAGTCATTTCTCATACAAAAATCTAAAATCCTAGTAAGATCTGCTTACTTCTTTTTTTCTATGCATCTCCTTTCTCCTTCCTTATCCCACCTTACACAGCTTGTCACAGAGTTCTGATTAAATCAGTTAGCAACGGATAGGGTTGCCTAATCCCAGCAAACTCTAGACTTTCCCACACGGAGGTTTTTTCCAGCTGATAACACCAGGATGTTATTCTCTTAGACAACACAGACTTGGCTTTGGCAAAGGTCACAGAGGAGGGAGGAAACAAGGAAGCTGTCAGTAGTGCACATGGCACCCAGAGCGAGGTGAAGCCCAGCAGCCCGTTTATCACTGAGAAGTCCCGGACACGGTGAATCACTCAGCAGGGCTTTACCCTGCTGCCCCGCTTCCACAGGAGCCTTCGCTGGCGGGTTCCACCCACTGTGGCTTAATATCTAACCCTGAAGCTCTTGGCAGCCAGGGCATTTTGCCAACACTTTCATCACCACCCTTCACTAACTGGTTTGGTAAAGCTGAAAAAAGGAAAGCAAAGTAACTTGTTATCTAGTGGTTTGCACAACATTTTCAGTCTTAGCAAGAAGATACCTTTAGCAGTCGTAAGTCAAGGATCAGATTTCTTGCTAGCTCCAAGGTATTTGGCATAGGAAAACCTTTAAGACTTAGTACATTTGAATAGCAGTTTCTCCAAAATGGGGAGCAAGTTGCATTTATCATTACCCTGGTTAGTGTGAGCTCTGTCCTCTTACTGCTGCTTCTGTTTGTCACCCAGCCTTGCAGAGATACTCAGCTAGAAGATATTGACTGCTTACTCTTAAGGAACAGGAAATTCATAGGAAAGTAGTTTTTAGCACTACTAATTAAAAAGCCACCTGCATTCAAGGCTCCTCCTTCCTGGCCTTGCTGAATGAGGACCTAGTGAGGTCCTGGCAACCAGATATGCTTCAGCTGCAGCTCTGCCAAGCGCTGGTACCAACAGAGAGAAATAATCTGCCAGTGGGCCTTAGCTGGATTTGGTTAAAAAGCATCAACTGGGAAACTGTTAAGAAATATGTGAATGTGTAAAATATTTCTTAGCAGTTCTACAGCAGGACATGTAGACGTACACATTTAGGGCCAGATCAGCCCCTACTGATGGCGTTTCCATAGGGAGGCTGGAACACCTGGAAGTTACTGGACAACTTCTTGACCTTTCATATCCTCTCCTGGGGAAAAAGGCAAAGGATGTTAAACCTCCCACATCTACAAAGTCATAAGAGATGTGCTAAGACCTTACATTACGCTCATTCCTGCACTGGGGTTTGCAGCAACTCTCCTGCATGACAAGCACTGCTGCTGGAGCAGGAGCTAAGCTCAGTGCAGGGAAGCAGCAAAGTGACACCAGTTGCTGTTGGAGCATCCCATACAAGGCAGAGTTTTGCACGCACACTGATCTCTCCTCACCCATAAAGTTTAACCTTACTGGAGTCCTTTATAGGAAATAGCCTAATTATCTGTTTTCTCTTTCTGGAAGATCTAGGTATACCGTGTATATGAATTGTTACATGGCTGGAGCTTTTCTTGACCCCATTACTCTCAATAACACACAGACCACTTCCACAGGGTTTTGGAATAAACCCATCACAGGAGAAAAAAAAAAAAAAGGAATTAATCATTCCCAGATACAGGGTCTGATCACACTTGGTCACTTAAAACTGTAGGAATTGATACTGTGGTAGTACAACACCAACTATGAGGGAAGTTATATCCCTGTAAGGCTTTGATTCCTGGAATTATGCATTTTTAACATGTTCCTAGATTTCACTTTCTCTTGCTTTTGACTCATGATCAGCTGCTGCAGCAATCAGTTTACCAGATAAATATATGATTTCTAACAGTGAAAGTATTTCTGAGAAAAGGAAGTCATCTACCATCAGTGTAACCGAAGTAATGCCACTAAGACCCAGATCACAAAAATTACTTGCATTTCTTTTTATTTTCTTTTAATATTGGGTTCCTGATCCTTTGATCCCATTGAACTTTAACATATAAAATGAGCAAATAATCTGTGCTTTAGACTCCATAGGTGTTCTTGTTGGGCATTTTTATGTGGCTTTTCAGCATTGCTGCAAAGGTAAGTCACAGCCTCTTGAGCAGTACACTCCTTTTGCATACATGCAGCACATCAGATTAGCAACAACTACACTTGCAGCATACATCAAAAGAAAAATATTAAGACCTGTCTTTGAAAATACTCACATTACTGTCCTCCAAGAACTTAAGTGCTTTCGCTATGTTGTTCAAACGAAAAATGCGATGGCTTGAAGATTTGTATTCGTGCATCTAGAAAAAAGAAGTGCCACACTGTTTTTAAAACTGGTGGAATCATTCACCACATCATACAAAACTTAAAATACTACAAGCACTGAGGCAAAATAAAGCTAAGGAAATATATCTATGAAAAATTATTGCCATCTTTTGTGAGCAGTAAAATGCTTTAACTACACGATTGTAGCAAAACAGGGTTAGCAACCAGCTTTCTTGTTCTCCAGATGTTATCACTCTCTTGGACCAACCACATTGATTATTTATGTAATCACTCCCCAACCATGTTCAGTCACAGGATCAGATTTGCCTGGAAATTCATAATAACATATTTTCTTTTGTCTTGAATTAAATGGAATTATCCTAATTAGGAAGCATGAGCAATTCTAATAGCAGGCACAGGCAGGTGGGATGCAAAACCCTTCACTTTGGCAGAAATGAAAGATTTTGCATGCCTGTCTTCCTGCAAGGTCCTCTAATTCCACTTTGGCACACTGTTTTTATCCCATGTGTGCAGAAACACCTAACAAGAAATGCAGCCAGCTGACCTTAACCCCTTCTCCCACCTCCTAGAGCATAGCCTAGGGTTTACCATGATATATCTCCCCCTTCAATTCATTTCAAGCCTGGCTCTCAATGCAATCTGTGTGAATGCACACAGAGATACTGCTCCTTCTGCTGCAGCTCTGCTAACTTTCAAGAACATTAAAAAATATTCTTGACTCTGAGTGTGTGGGCACACATTCAGGGGGCATTCCTGCTGCAGGGTATGCAGGTGTCAGTCACTACAGAGCATCACCAGGTGCACCTGCAGTGGTGAGACAGCTGCTCCTCTTACCCAAGTGTGATAGACACACAGAGGAGAGTTCTGATGACAAGACTGGTGGAGAAAGAAAACATTAAAGTCAACTGGGCATTTATATTTGCATTAGGTGTTCCATTTCTGGTATGTGGAACTTTACACAGCTCTTACAAAGAAAGGAGGAGAGAAGAAGTTTTTGATTAGTAAAGCTTTGCCCTGCTGATTTAGACCGTATTAGTAAGACTAATGAAACTTGAGCCAGGATACCAGAATGAAACTCTGACCTACAGCAGGCATCAGAAGACCTACTGAGTGTCATAATGATCTTAGACAAAATAGAAACAGAATTTAGGGATTAAAAAAATGATACAGCAAATATGTGTTTTCTTGGTAATGTGACTTGGGTAATCTCCAAATAGAATGTGTGAGCATTAAAGTATTAAAGCCTTAAAAACCCTCAGGGGTAGGAACATTAACACTGATCACACACCATTTACACCTCATTGTTATATTTCCTTGAAATCTTTTTTCTTGAAACATTATAGCTCAGGACACCCACCTGTAAAGTAAGAAAATTACAACAAAGTTGCTCAAATTCTTACTACTTTATGCAAGACGTGGGCCCAAATTCACCCTTATTCCTTGGATGTCCAGACACTGCTGCTTGTAACAACACACTGAGCTCCTAGGTATGGAGATTTCTCCCTCTGTACATACCAGCTTTTGTCCTGACAGGACTTCCAGGAGCGCCATCAAGATTTTGCCATCTTGTATATCAATAAACAAGTCTTTCACTTTCAAAGGAGGCTTGCACTGTGAAGAAGAGAAACCAGGTAGTTTTTAAAACACTACTTTTTGATAAATCACCATGATTTCAGAGAGATGGAAAGAGAATTTTACAAGACAGAGATACAAGAAGTAAATCATAGCCTGCTATAAGAAAGAGCTGATTGTTCTTCACATTGGTTGGCAATTCTGTCCCATGAATGTTGGAGCTAAAACTGAAATCAAGGACTAATTCCAGATTTTCCATGACAGAATCTAACTCTAAATACCCTGCCTAAGAAATAACCACCCAGGGTTTGGGTGCCGATCCCTCAGACTAAGAGATGTCCAGCAGAAGCAAATACCACTTTGTGCAGAAGTTAAGTCCATGATCCAGCCAGCTACAATGTCCCTTCTCATGTGAAAGGCTTCTGGTGGTGCCAGTCTATCTCCCAGCACTTTGTAAGTACTTTAAAAAGCAACTTCTTGTATTGTATCTCTCTTTTCTCAGCAAACTCCTCCAAAGGAAACCATCTCTTCACTGTGGTGTTGGTAGATGTGTGCACTTCAAGGCACACAGCCAAGTCAGTTCAGCCCTTAGGGGTAGTCCCAGCTGCAGCAATTACACTCTGCTCAGGTGTCACTCACGTGTCCCTAAAGAACCCAGTCTTTTCTTGGTTGGGCAACACACTTTTGTTTGATTCAACATTGCTCCTGCCAAGCTGGGACCACACATTTTCACTACTGATCTCTAATCTAGCCAAGAGACTAAGCAATGCTCCATGAACAAAAGCAAAGTATCTTTAATTTCAAAATTAAATAACTTACCTGAAAGACTAAATCCCAAACACTTTCTATTCCTTCAGTACTTAAAGCAAGAAGAGACAGAACTCAGAGATTCAGACTACTCCCAAATATCCCATGACCAGCAGAGCTAGATTCTCTCAAGAGATGACCTAAGTGGGATCACACCAACACTTTCCTAGTTTTTCCTAGAACTACAAGAAGACTTAATTGGTTCCTCTGAAAAAAGAAGCCACTCTGCAAGAAGTCCTTCTTTGAGGATAAAGGCAGAAGACACCTTTCTCAGTGAGTGGCCTCAGGGAATCACCTGTAGTTAGAGACAGTTTTGGTGAAGCCATCATTGTTTAAATGGTTATGTTTATTATGCCACTTCCAGCAAAAACTTTAATAAAGCAGAAGGCTTTCACCCTTTCTCCAGAAAAGCATTTTTATTTGTTGAATCAGAGAGGAAAAAAATTTGCATGCACTCCAGAGAAAGCTGACCTGCCCACAAAGGTTCTAAGACTTCATATAACTGGCACAGAAGAATTAACAGCACCCTACAGCCTTTTTCATTATATAATTCCTTCTGTAAATCAAAGACCTTCTTTGCAGTCGCATATTTGACAACCCTTTCTGACAAGTTCCAAAACTGCAGTTAGTTTAAAGCCCTAGAGCCTGATTCATGAAGGCATCACGTAAAACTGTCTTCGTTCTGAGAGGCCTTTGAGAGCAATTGCTAGTCAAAACATTTCCAACTAGCCTTATTCTAATTTTACAGTGAGATTTAAGAGGATCCCTTTATGCCTTCAGAAACACTCACTGCAGAGTAGTAGACTTAAGCAACTATATATGTGATGCCTTTCTTCTAAAACCCCTTTATTGTGTCTGAAATGCAATCACTTCTTGAGAATTACTAAACTGAGAGTCAGCCCAAACCTAGTCCTACTCTATGCTTTTTGAAATTTAGCCACCATACTAAAGCACTGTGAAGCTCAATCACCAGTCTGAGTTAGGACTCTGTCAAGATCAGGAAGCTGGTCTCACTCCTTGATCCTGCACTAAGTGTTGCTGCTATCTCAGAAATGCTAGGATTTTTTTTTCCTCTTTTCAACCCCAACAGCAACAAAAATGTTCTCCGCATGACAGACTACTCAGGAGAGGTAGTACTTACCTACTATCAACAAGAGCAGCAAAGCAGGTTTAAGAGCTATATTATGGTGTCATTTTGAAACAATTACAGCTTAAACATATGATGTCCAAACATTAGCTCTCTGACATAAGTGGATATGTGAAGATCCCATAATATTGCCCCCCCCATAACGTGACTGACAAGGAATTACTGTTTTCCATCTTCAAATCTGGGATGAAGATGGGTTCTGAAGAACATCTGTCTTTAGCCATGATTCCTTAGATGTTCAAACTTCCAGTTCAGAGAAAAACACAGACATCATCACTTCACGGCCTCAACCATATTTGATTTTATATGGGTGCACTCTATGGGAAAATTCTAACCTCATGATAACAGACAGTGGCATTAAAGATTTAAATGCACCTGAGATAATAAATGTTAGTCAAGCATTCATTGTGCCTGAAAACTATGTTTAATTAATCCAGAAACCTGATTTGAGCTTCAGCTCATTCTCCACCCAACATCCCTATATGCACAGATGTCAACTTTGCTTCTGAAGTTTAACTACTTTAGAGGAGTTGACTGCAATGGCTATGTCCTTGTATCCCAATATCAAGACTGTTCATCAGTCTTACCTTTCCCAAATGCAGATTTATCCATCTGGTAAAGGTCCTCTTCTGTACATTTTCGCGTTCAACTAGAATTATCAGAAACAAAAAACAGCACTTAAGTTTCCAGAAGAGGGAAAACTGGTAGGAAATTTCAGAAACTGATGCACAAAAGAGTTAGAATTCATGAAAACTTGGTGAAAAAAACAAACATATTCTAAATCAGGAGATATAAGTTTCAGTTTCAGTGTTTTATTCGATTTCTTTGCCCAGACATTAGCTATACATTTGTAGATGCATTTTAAAGGCAGGAGAAAGGAATTTCTCTTAGTTTTGCAATCTTCTGTGTTCAGGGTCTGAGAGGTGAATATTTATGCACTGTGCACTGCTCTCCAGTGTTGTCACCTCTGAGCAAGCAGCTTGACCTTCTATGTCAATTTATAGGATTATTGCTCTAAGATCCTCCTGAAAATTGGGCTGGTGTGGATTCCATTGTACTTACTTGCATGCACAAGAAAACAGGACTAACACAACAATTTTGTCTTCATTCTTATGAATGGAAAAGCCTCATGAAATCCCATCTTCCCAGTCTCCTAACCAGCACATTTAGAATCAAAATCCCAAGTCCCCAGACTGAAGAATCATTTTATTTATATTGCAATAAGACTAGGAGTGCTTGTTCCTTGCCAGAAGTGCTGTGCACTGGGTGCTGTACAAACAGCTCTTGGGCCAGCTGAAGAGTTTTTAATCACATCTGCCATTTCCTGAATCCATTTCCATACTGAACTGTGGCAAGAGTGCAAGGGGAATCATATTACTGACCAGCTTTCATTTACCTTCTAATATAAAAAAGTAAACCATATATTTAATATAAATGAAGTAGACTGTCAAAGTAATATTTCACTTTAAAGACAATTATTCTCAAGTGGTTCTCAAGTTTCACTTGAATTAAGGAAATCTGGCAATTTATGAACAAAACCCATTAAAACTAGTTATATGCTAGTATTTCAATTTACTCATAGAGCGTATCAAATATATTTTAAAACCATTTTGTGTTTCTTCAGCCCTACAAAAACAGCTAACCTATCTACTGGGAAATCACATTCTGAAAAAGTCTGGGTTGCTTTTATTGGTCAGACTGATTATAGGCCAAGCAGTAGCTTCTGTAAATCAAATTTTAATATTGTTCTTTTTGATCATTTTAACCAAAGGGTCAGCAGCCTCTAACTATATCTATAACTGTTTTCCTTATTTTGATGCATTAGGAATAGAGCTTTTCATCATGAAGTACATCTGTCACTGATGTCCATTCAGACCTTTTAAGTCATCTTATTCCATAAAACCTGATTTTTCTCCAAGATTGGTTAAAAAAAGTCATTACCCTGTAAGTGCTTTAGAAAACATAGAAAATGCCAAACTAATTATTGCTGTTGGCTTTTCCTTTAAAATGTCTTAAAAGAATGTGCAAAGATTTGAAACAGCTCTCTGCAAATGAAACTGTAAATTATATTAGGACTCCAGAGTATCTGTAAAACACCCACAGCATTTACCACCTACAAATCCCAAAGTACAATAAACTGAGAGATGTGTCACATATTTCTTGGGCTCCACTTTCTTCAGCACCTCAGCTTTAAAACTGGGTTTCCATGCACTCACTCCCACAGCCACGGCTGAGCAGCAGAAGTGCTGTGTGTCACCCAGGGTGTAACTTTGACAATCGAGCTGTTAAAATTAACTTTTGACAGTGGGTGGAGGTTAAGCCAGAATTGTTCCCAGATATATCTCTTTCTGTTCAAATACAGGTGTTGGTGCAGCAAAGAGGAAGGCAGAACAGGCAGAGGAGCTAGCATCAGGCAACAAGGCCACCTATTAAACTTGTCCAAAATGCTGAGGAATGCTTGGATGAGCACCAGTGCCAGAAAAGAAAAAGGAGACCTTATCTAACCGGCTGGACATACAGATTTACAATGTCAACCAAAATCAAAGAGGAAACACAGAAAGGTTCACAGAAGCAAATATACTGTTTTCTGATATCATGAGAGGCTTGGTTTCTTGTCATATTTTTCACCAGTCACTTTGGCAACCTTCACTTTCAGTGTAAATAAGGATGCAAAAGAGAGCTGTGTTTATTTACAGATCATCCATAAAACTGAGCACACACTGGCTCCTAATTTCGCTGCAGAAATTCTGCCATGATGCAAATCAGGAGTTGCACATATGCCTCAAAGGATGGGTGAGCCAAGCTGGTATTACTGCTTCAGGAAGCTCACACACCAAACATTAAAAAAAGGCACATTCAGGAAAGCACTTGCATACATAGACAGGTTTCTAAGATGAATTTGTCTCTATGGCAAACAGCTTCTTTCCAGGAAGGGTGATGACCCCAGAATGGTCACTATTTGATTCTGTAAAATTCTAAAGCAACAGCAAATGGAAGGGGAAGAGGAAAGGAGAGGAAATATGTTTATAAAATCCCTAAGGCACACAACCCCCTAATCCAGTCCATATGCTTGATGGCAGAATTAATGGGAAAAGTTCAGCACAGGTATTTACTGATGTGTGCCTTTAACTGCTATTCTGCTCCAGCATTGTGGACCTCCCAGTTTCAGTACAGCCCC
>WEIU01020480.1:409693-423134 GCA_013389925.1 Aegithalos caudatus | reverse complement strand
ATTGTAGAGACTCTATAAACTTTATGCAGTTTCTATAAATGAAATTGAATCTTTTTTTCTCCTTCACACCTAATATTATATGAAAGTGAAGAAAATCATTCAAGCTCAAAGCTCCTATACTTATGTATATAGTTTACTAAAACTGCACTGTGTTTACTGGGCAGCTAGAGAGCAATAACACTATTATAAAATAATAATTACACCCACCATATGGCTGGCCTGCATGCAAATGCTATACTGGAAAAGAAGGATGCCTGCTGTGAGGGTTGAATTGAAAAATGTAATGCTGGAAGGAGTAAAAAGTCAGGAATTGCCTTTTTGACCTAGCACAGCTCAGACCTCGATATAAGAAAAAAATTACAGACAAATTCTGACCACGCACAGAAGCTGGGTCTTCCACACTCTTCCAGTAAGTCCAACTACAACATGCTTTCACAGGAGGATGTAAGAGGCAGTGTTTGTATCAAAATGCATGGGTAGGGAACTGACAGGCATTAACTGCAATAATTTAAAGGGAAAGAAGCCACTGGAGAAGGATAAGTGTACTGTTAGGATTGGGTGTACCCTCCTGTATAACCCACACAGTTCTCTGCCCCACAACTGTGTCCTGGAGGTTGGCAGAATTTGGCTCAGCCCCAGTAAGTGCACCCTAGGCAGTATTCAATATTCACAAAGATACACTGCTTTGTAAAATCTTATGGCAAAGGCAACTAATTCCTCAAAGAGTAAAACTAAACTACTTCAAACACCAGTTGGGTAAAATTCAAGGTTAAGCTGCTAATGCACACGGGAGTTCAGCTGCTTTCCTGTGTGGCACTATTTCCTTCCCCGTCAGTCTAGAAATTCCTCAGGCATTTGCTAACGCAGCTTCTCCCCCTCCCAAATCTCCTCAAAGGTCACTACTGTTTGCCTCACCTGCAGGAAGCCAATCCCTAAGAGCCTCTATGTTCAACAGCAAGTTGGAGATAGCAAATATTGATTTGCTTCTAAATACTATTTATTCTGTTGTTGTAGAACCAGTTATGAATAATCCTCTGAGACACACCACCATGGGGCTGGGCACTTCAAGGAACTATGAAACATGGAAGCTGATTTGAGTAGAACACTTGTCAGTGTCTAATTACATAGCTTCAGGAAATTGCTTGATTTGCATGTATGGATATTACTCCCAAAGCAAAGCAGGTCACTTAAATTTGCTTCTAAACCTCTTAGCATTTAATTCAGCATATCATCATCAAGTGATGTTAAAACCTTCACAACAGGCCAAGCTGGCTTGTAGATCCACCTACAACTTACCTTCTGGACCAAGTTCCAGTTTTATAATAAGCACAGAATCCCGCTTCCTTCTTTCTACCACAAGCTCAACCTCCATAGATACACTCACTATTAACAAGGAGCTAGTCCTCAAGATGGAAATGCTGATGTTGGCCATCTAACTGTGACAGAGGATGCTTTAACCACCCTTGGCTTCAGTGGCAGTAACTTGGCAGGATAATCACCCCACCAAGTTCAGTTCATAAGTATCCAGTGGCCACCACAGAACCAGTTCATAGTGTGCATGGCTCTGGATGTGTCCCAGCATTTGCCAAAGTCTTTGATCTGGAGAAAATGACACTTCTTATTACACAACAAAAGTATACGGGAAAATGTATGATAATTAAATACTACAGCCTAACTCCAAAGTGCAGCGTGGTTCAGACACCCTAAGCCTTGGGAAATACAAATTCCTCTCCTGCCTTCCTCACCTCCAAGCCTGTGTTCATAGCATTAAGCAACCAATCAGTCTCTAGTGAACACACATTGATCAATCCACTTTTGAACTCCAGGCCACTAAATAAAATGAGAACTGGATTTTAAACTGGGCTTCATGGTGCTCCTGCAGTGTCACTCAGCTTAGGTATTTCTGATTATGAGGCATCATACTAACAAATCTGAATACTTCTTTCTCTGCAAATAGCGTTCATAAAGGAAGCCAGATTGACATCTTAGAAAATGGATTTTACCTAAAATTGCTCATTTGAGATGATGATATATGCGAGTAATTGCCTACGAGCAAATAAAGACCATGCCATTAGTTAGAGTACGTGGTCAGGCACTAGATACCGGATACTGACAACCCTAAGGAAGTACAGATCCTTGCCTGGGAGACCTTCTACTGTTCAAATACAATACATGGGGCAAAGTTCAGGTGCACAGCCCAAAGGCAGAGCACATGCAAGCAACACATCTGACATAGGAAGGATGATTAAAGGTGTACTGTAGCAAAAGTAAAAGGGGGTGAGCAAGAGAGACTGGGTGCGGGGGTAGCAATCGACAGCAAAAGAACTGGAGAGTTTAAGATGAAATGTGTAAAGTAGGGTGGGGAAAAGTGCAATTAAATTTTGTACTTTTGTTTCATCTCAACACAGAGTTACATTAAACACGTGAATGCAGAGACATAACTTCTATTAGGTGTTTTCACAAGAGGATGAAAAAATAGCTCACAACATTCCTCTCATGTATATTGTGCAATCCAGCAACACTTCTCTGTGAGCACTCAGTACTTGAACATAAAAATCTCCATATTTGTAGGAGTGTGAATTTTAAAGCATAATCAAAATATAAGGAATAATTTTAGCCAAACTGCCCACAAAATTAATTTTATAAGCTTATGCATTCCTGTGAATTCTGTATTTTCCTTGTGCTCAAGAAATCCCCAAACAGCTTAGAAGATTAATATAAATTTTCTGTTTGATCTATACAAGGGTTGAAGGCTTTGTTGTGTACCATATGCCAATTTGATGTAATCTGGAGCACATGAAATATTAAATCTTAAAAACCCTGGTTTTCTAAAGGAAACATTAACTACACTATATAACATGACTCTGCTCTCAAGTTACCGCTTATGAACAGGGCCTCTAAGCCCTCCAGATGAAGTTGTTAAGTTAATTGTTTGTTGAAACTGACCCATTTATTAGGGCCCTTATTAAATTTCTATGGCAGGTGTTGAAAGCTTGAGGCTTTTTCATTCCATCAAAGTTGCAGAGGCCAAGTCTTATTGGTTCAAAATTCTTTAAAACTCAGGTTTGTGCTGCAGAACACAAACATTGTAAGATCCCAAGCATTCTATTTTCATTAGCTGCAGCTAAACAGGTTTCTTTTGGACTTCAGTGTCTGGCTATAGCAAAATATTTATTGCTGCAATTGGTATATTAAGATTACATGCACCAGACAAATACTACAGGATGAATATGAGATTTATAAAAAACTCTTAGTGCTTCAATCCTCATAATGTCTGAGACAGATGTTTCTCTTACCAAAGAATTAGATAAATTTACTTGTAAATTCTATTGGGCTTTGGAAGAGAAATCCTACATAAAATATTACTATTAGAGCTGATCAAAATAGCTTCCAATAAGAGGGATTTATATTTTCCCTTGAAAACTAATTTAGTAGTGGCAGATGGTAAAGATTCCCCTTCATGTACCCTTCAATCACAAAGCAAACATCTTTGTTCTCATGACTCTTCATATACATGGGAAATATTACTGAACAGATTAACAAAGTTTCTCATTTACATACCAGGAATGTTATGAAAAAAATCTGACAAGGTTAAAAAAGAAAAATACAATTTGTTTTGAACATTGAATGAAACAGACATCAGTGTTTACTGTGAAGATTGCTGGACACAAATAAAGGATTAATTAGGTTAAATTCAATGGGTTTGAAATTGATCTAGAAAGTGACTTAAGTGTTGATCCAGCAAGGGGTTTTCAGGCTGTGCAGAGCACCTCTTGTGGTTTATTACACAATGTTCAAGGACCATAATATTTCCTTCTGAGTATGAAAAGAAATAGAATTTGCTGTTACCAACAATTGCCATTAGGAAAAATGCTACAACAACCAGTAACATCGTGGTTCAAGAGTTGTTCCTCACCCAGAGTTTGCTGCACTAGCACTGGCTTCTCCAAATGGCTCACGTCCTGGGACTACTGATGTTTCCTGAAGGAACTGAGGTCCCCAGTTCTGCAGTGGGCAAAATATCCTATCCCTGTCATTGCTGACATATTGAACTCTGCTTTAAAGCACAATGCTTAACTTCAACTTCAACCTGTTGCACCTTTTCTACTACTTGAGTATATCTGGCCAGATTCTCTGCACTTGCTCAAAAATAAAATGAGGAGCGCCCTTCTGAAACTAACAAAATCATAGTTGCCACATTCGGACAGGTACCAGTTAATGCTATTCGAGAAATGGCTCTTGAATAAAGTTCATATTGACATGGTTTTATGAAAACAAACCTTTCCCTCCCACATGGAGTAGGTCCCACAGCCATATCACTATCTGCACCAGTATCTGTGTGATCCCCAGCAATATCTCCATTCTCAGCCTGTGGCATCTAAAATGAAAAATACATCATCCTCCAGAAACCATTCTACATCCAGCAAGGGCTAGTCACAGAGTCCAGTCCATTTCATCTCCACTTTGCATTTACCTTTAGTTGTTATGGCAAACCTAGAAAACTTAAACTGTGAAGCACTCTTTAATCTTCTTTTTTTTTTTTTTTATTTCTAGAGAGGGAAAAAAATCCTTTTGGCTGGTTAACTTTGTTGAAACATCAAAATCTGAAATGCAGTAAGATATTGTGCTATATGCCAGATCTGACAAAAGTGCTAAAGCCTGAATAATTTGAGATGAGCAAAGGAGCCAAGCAAAACCCACATTATGTGTCAGGGTTATTTCTTGACATTCCAAATCAGAGGAGAACTAGCACGTGCCCAGAGTCCCACTGTTTCCTATATTTGTCAGTTAATGTTAACAGGTTGGTGTTTAACTGTATTTTTATGCATTTGAAACCATTGTAATTAAATCAGCGAGTAGAATGAAGAAAATGCAGGTGCAGGGGATTGGCAACATGTCCACTTTCCACAGAAGAGTCCCAGGCAGTTTCCTGAGCTTCTTTAGACAAATCAGTCTTTAAATGCAAAATCTGAACTCTTGCTATTGTTAACCAGGAACTTTAAAGCACCGCAGGATGGTACAGAAAGGCTGAGAAGACAACTGCCAGAGGGGTATAATCTTCTTTGGAATTTGCCTTTACCTGTGGGAAACTTAAAAGACTGTAGTTTCATTTTCTGAAATCAGGTAAGGAAAGGCAAGCACCATTGTGTCACAGAACTACCTTGCAAAAGCCCTGAAATCACAAAGAATTGCTTGTTGAGATGCTGGTGGCTTCTGGATTTCTCTTTTCTGCTTCCCCCACTGTCCCCAAACAACTCAAGATTACCCAGCCAATACATTATCCTAATGAAAAGATGCTTACAAAGCCTTCTGGACACCACAGCACTAGAAGAGGTTCAGAAGTAAAACTTAATTGTATGTGTGCAGTAATGAAAGAGCAGTAATAAAAGCCAGAAAAAGTAACCCCGAGCAGGGACTACCAAAACCTACTGGTGTCCTCAAGAAATGGAGCAGCCTCGGTGGGATATGCAGAATCCAGAGGCACACTACCTTCTGCCTCTCTCCCACTTATCCATCCTTTTAATGTCTTTTATCAAAGCTAATAAGCAGCACAGAAGAAATAGAGTGAGGAGCATGGTATTCAGGTGAATATTAGAAACATACAGAAATACATGCAACTCTAAGAGCAAAAGATTGAAGAGATTTATGGAGATTAATATTAACTAGAGAAAAATCCTCTGGCTTTGGAGGAATAAGCAGATGCTTTGTTCATTGTGGGGCAGACATGTGATCTGAAGTAGAGGGTACAAGACTCTTTTGGAGGGACAGAGGAACAGAAAACCAAAAACAATGTGAGAGGTGGGAGCTACACTATGTAAGGTGCTGTATTGCAGCACAAGGCAACCACCATTCAAAAATGGATGAAGGCAGACTGTAGGCTGCCAAAGTTAGATTAAAATGGATAAAAAGCTGAATCACAGTAGAAATCCTTTCTAAAATGAATTTTATAAAATGCAAGAGCTCAGCAGTGACCAGTACATACTCCTGAGGAGTTGCCATTTGACTTAAATGACCTGTTGGGAGGTATTCTAGGAGGCTTCAAGAGAGTTACTCCTGCTTTTCTAGAAGGGGTGCCTGCCACAGAAGTTATGGGCAGACTAAGGATGGCAAAATTCTGAGTGTTCAGCAAAGTCAATCATACAGTGCCCCCCCAAGACCCCAGGCCTGGCCCCTGTAGCACTAACACAGGCTTTGTGGGCAGCAGAGCAGTAGGCCTGGTCCCCTCTGCACCCTGGTGAGCACTGCTTTAGGTAGCACAGGGAATTGTGAGCTGCCAGTCCTGGGTATTATTCTGAGCTAACCAGCTATCAAAAGTGACCAGAGAAATTATTTTTCTGAAATCAGTAGCAGTCTTTCCTTTGCTGCAGCAGGAGCTAAGACCAGGTTATAATGCAGGAACATAATTCAGAAATAGTACCGGCACAGCTTACCAATTAATCAAAGCTAGAAGGTATCAGACACAATATTGGACTGGGTTTGGATTAAGGCCTGCAGTAACACTCAGAATCCCAGTTTTTCCTGAGTCTCCAAGAATGTGGAAGTGCAGGCCACAAGTGACTGACTGATGCTCTTGATGGAGCTCCACAATTTTAGCTATATTCCTGAAGGCAGGTTTGAACAAATCCGCCAGGATGAAAACCCAAGGAAGAGCAATGTGTGTATGAGCTCTCTTGTTCTGAAGATCCAACAGTAAAATTGTACCATTTTATGGCATTAAACCAATGTTATCAAAAACCAGCACAGAGAGCTGTAGACACTTCATGCATCTTCACACGGACACTGACATGCCTCACTTTGTTATTAAATAGTTCACCTGTAGCTTCCAGGACAGCCACCACCTCTCTACCTTGCTATTTTTTGCAACTATTTTCCAAATTTCAAATAAGAACATGGCAGGAGCCATGAAAATTCACACTCTGTCCTTCATAGACAACATGGAACTCAGAAGGAAAAGCAAATGCAAAATAATTTGGATTTAAGTGCCAAGCAAGTATTGGTGTTCTTTATGGACATTTCCAAAGACAAGATTTACCAGAGAGACATTCCTCATGTACAATATTACCAATAGCAAGAAAATCTTTCAAGCAAAGCCCCAGTTACTACATAACTATACCCTGTGTTTGCACTGTACCTTCATCAGCTCTTGTCATCCTCCTAGTAAGACTTTTCCATCCCTGGGGACAAGACATTGCAGTGTCTTCTGTTACAAAGAAGCAAATGGGAGCAGCAAGAACTTCAGGGACCAATTATCATGCAAACAACAAGCTCTTCCTTTAATACAATCTGTAGTGCTCATATGGCATCATCACATCTTTCCAAAAGCCAAGTTTAAAATAAAAAAAAAAGTTCATGGAAAGAACACGTATTTAGTTGCTTTGAACTGTGTCCAGCATGCATAACGATCCCTCCGGAGATGTGTTTAAGAGATACACTTCAAACAGGATGTAAGCCATTTATTTGCTCTATTAGCTTGTACTCAGAAGAAGTTAATCTGATATTCCAGAGAAAGGCAGACCTTCCAATAGATGTTATAGTCCCTAGCAAGAGGAATAAAGGCATTTTGGCATGAGAGGGAGGGCCAGCAGAAGAGAGGGTGTCAAGCCACACTTTGGCAGCAAAGCTGTCCTACTGTGTACAGCAGCCCTTGGCCCAAGAGCACTTACATACACAAACACTGTCACATGAGCCCACTCTTGCTCCCCACATTGCACTGCCGTGCATCTCTCACCCCAAGCTCTAACAGCAGGATTCTGGTTAGTGCATTTCCTCCTGGCTTTTTATCCATTTGCCATATCAAATCAGGAATGTTGTGCAATGGGAATAATGCAGAGCATGAGGGCTGACAGCATTCCTGCTGCTGTAGGAGTCAGAAGAGCTCTAATCAGTCAGCTTCTATTCTGCCTCTTTTTCCCCTCTGACAGGCACACCCGCCAATTTCAGCCCAGAGGAATGCTGGTATGAGCTGGTTATGGTTAATAGCTCCACCTTCTTTAGGCCTCCAGTTACCTTTAGAGCTGGAACATGCATGCTCTCCAACAGGAAAAAATCAGTACCTTAGCCTCCATTTTTCTTTAACCACAGGAAATTAGATGGATGGATGAACAGTAGAAAGGACACGGCTGCTGTCAGGACAACGCACTCCAGTTCCTTGTGGCAATCCATAAGGAGCTGCACAATCCAGTAAAATAGGAAAAGACACCAAAAGCATAAAAGGAAGGCTGCACTGCACACAGACCCATCACCAACACTGGGATCAGGTGAGCTGGGACAAGCACAGGCATTGGCACTGCAGGTGAATGGGATGACAAAATCTCTTCACTCAGACCCCGTCTATGTTCAGACCTAGAGATTTTAAAGCTGTTTTAAGACTGTTTGCATATGACTTGTAAGACTGTTTGTATATGACTTGTATAAGATTCTTTTATAAGAAGCCCACAGAGCTGTGTTAGAGCTAGGACAGAGCCATTCTGCCTTTGCATGGTGCTTTCAGCTGAGAGGCTTTTGCAGATGGTCATGGTCCTGTGCAGGATCATTGCCTTGCCTGGCTCATACTGTCCAGCAACTGCTTAGTTTTGAGAGCCTGGTTTTGAGAAGCTTAACTCTTGTGAGGAGTTTCTACTCTTTACAGCTGTATGAAATGACTTAAAACAAACAAAGCATTTCAGAAATATGAGACATGACTCATGGATTTCAAGAGCCAGAGGTGTCCCCTCTGTGTGTCATTTTGAGATCATGGAAAGACATTATTAAGTATTCCAAGGACTCTGGCAGGCTTGAAGAGTGCATGGCAATGAGCACCATCAAAGCACTTGCAGCACCCATAGTACAAGCAAAGTCAGACCAGAGAACTGAGTAATTATGACAAAAACATGATCATACAGTCAGCTCCCCTCAGGATTAGAAACACAATGAACTCTTCATAGAGAAAAAAAAAAAATCAGGAATGCAACAACCTGATTGCAGCCTCCTGTGTGGCAACAGGAAAACACCAAGTCTTTAAGCAAAAGATGTTACTTTGAAACTGAGGTATCATTTAAAAAAAAATAAAATTACTCTCAGTGCAAAACAGCATTTAGACTCTGCTACAAAATATTGCTAGGAAGGTCATAGATACCAGAGTATGACCTCTATCAAAAAATCCTATGTAAAGTATGTCAAGGAGAAGGCTCAAAATCTTAAATGCCTGTGGGAATTCCTTTCAGGCCTTGGCTAAATTTTCATGCTCTGTGGTTCTCATCTGTAACAGTGCAATCATTCAAACTTTGAAGCCAACTTGAAACTGAACCCATAAACACTGACTGCAAAGTCAGGCCCTAACGTTTAGAAAATAAGGAATTTGTAAGATGGCTTTCATGATTCATCTATCCAGCAGTACCGAAACTGCTGATCAATAACATCATTTGCACAACCAAGGAAGGAATGCCAACGGGACTTGATACAACAGTGTGCCTCTCTTGTGCTAGCTTTGTTTGCACCTGTATATTGACCTCAGTGCAGGAAAGTTGTAAAGACAGAAACACGTTTTACCTACTAACCCTGGAAGTTACTGATACTGGAAGTAGCAGAGGATAAAATGTTACAACTGATCTTCATCAGCAGGACATTCTTCCCTTGCTTACTGACATGACATTCATAACAAAGTCACCAGAAAAGTCAGGATGGGACTTTTGTTTTAGTGTAACTTCACAGAGACTTTTCATGGTTACCCTTGAGTTTATTTTTTCCTTTAATAATTATGACTGCAATTTAGCTCTAAGAAAGGCTTTGAAAATATACCTTCTCTATTTCCATTTATTTCTACAGCTGCAGAATTACATTGTTTAACTTTTCTTTCTTAAGTGGATTTCCTTTGGCTTTGGTTCCCATTTAATAAAGTGACAAGTCTACTGAAAACAGCCTTTGCAGTTTCAGTGGATTAATAGGGTAAAGCCGAACTTGATTGAAAAATAACTTTGCTCCATGTTGCTTTACTGCCAGTCAGCTCACACTATTGCCTACAGCTGTGTCTGGCTGACAGACCAGTAATTTCACTTTTTGTTTGTTTTCAAATGGTCAGCAACAGAAACACCAATAACATGAACACTCTTCATTTTCTGTGGCTGTGCAGAGTAGGTGGGAATCCTCTAAGTGAAGAGACATTGTCAGAAGAGGGCTTTGCTGCTCTGCTGGAGATCAGCATTTGATAAAAGCAAAGAAAGCATGTATGGACCAAAGACAGCAACATAATTACTTACAATTCCATGCCAGATGAAACACGTGGCTAGCAATTAAGTACAAAAAAGCCTGTCAGAAATCCCTAAGCACATAATTTAATCAGGATTTGATGCTATGACACTGCAACACGCTGCACAACTCCTTAAGGTCTGCACAACTCCTTAAGGTCTCACTCATCTCACATCCTGCAGCATTCTGGACACAGCTGTGTCCCACAGAGGCTCATCCTTGACAGCACCCACAGCTCAAGATAGGCATCACGATTTAGCTTTTATTTGTCTGCTAAAACAAACAGATTTAACCTGTAAATCATTTCATGATAAATAAAATAATAAATAATAGTTACTCTGATCTTTCAACATTGAAAAGGTTTAATTTTATACCTGTTTTCTGTAGGATGGTCACATTAAACCTCACATATGTAAGCAAATAAAGACATATTGACATTACCAGATGAGAAGAAAGGACCATGGGTCATTCAAATTCCCAAGACAAATCTCATCTGCCTCTCTTATCTTGGACAGAAAATCAAAAATGGAGATAACTGGTGACTTACAAATACTAGTATTGGCTCATATGCCTCCACTGGAAAAACAGTAATCAACTTATTTATTTTTATGACACTAAACATAGGATTTTGAAGCTTAATTATAAAAAACCTTCCACTTAGACACTTTCAGACAATTGTCTCCATTAAAAAAATGGATATAATCAGGTATAAAAGCATATTTTTATCATGTACAACATGAAGATAAATAAGATTAAAATTTACAAAATAATGACAAAAAGTACTTAGACAAGTTCACAGTATTTACAATTTCAACACAGATCCTGCATAAAGAACATAAACTTTGCTCACTAAGTGAGATACAGCAGCCTTCTAGAGAACTTCACTGGTAAGGAAGCTGCCAAAAGGTTAAGAGATGAAATCATCTGGTTTTAGAAGGAATTGCCAGTCAAGGGAAAACTTTTCTGCTGGTATACATTGACCCTTTTCCTCTGGATTTTTAGACACTTACAAAATTGATCCATGCAATTTCAAGGTCAAAGCTAAGAAATGAACACTATACTGATTTTACAAACAAGTTACATTTGATTGATTTGTCTGATGTCATACAAAAAGCCAAGTTATATCTCAAGCCTTGCTCTTTTAAATCACACTTCGCATGGTAAGCCAGGATATGCTTAGAAAGCACTGATTTAAGTTGCTATGCAAGAGATGGATCTTTGAAATGCAGCTTGTGTGGGCCCTTTTCTTAATGAAATCCACTGAGATACTGAACTCCACAGTTAAAATTGGTTTTACCATACAAGTTTGAAGCGAATGCATTTGGAGCAGAATGTACTTGCTATAAAAAGTAAGGGGGAAAAAAGTCTTCAAACTTAACATTTGTCCCAAGAGTCACATAAAATTTCATGTCTCAGGGTTGTCTTCCAGGGAAACTAATGTTTCCCTGGAAACCTGTTTCTAAATACAGTTGCTCCACTCACATCTTGTACTAACAGTTTGTTCTTCAAGTACAGAGATGGGCTAATCAATGCTGAGCTAGTATCCCTGAAACTTGCCCACTCTAGTCAAATCCCACAATTTCTCAGGATCCACCTATTTTTAATAATGCAACATTATGTAACAAACCTAACCTGTGGTTCAAGTTACTTCCAAAAGTCAGTGCATGCAAGTCCTCATCTCATACTTTAGCAGTAGCCCTAAACTTTTTTAACCTCTGGCATCAAAATAGAGATGCACTACTAATTACTCAAGTGTGAGACAGCTGGTGCTCAGCCAGGTACCAGAGGCATTCCAGGAAAGGGAACTGACTTCATATCATGCCTGGCACACTCAAGCACACATCACTTCTAGAGGCAAGATCCAGAGCTGTACCAGTTAGGCTATGATGAATTACACATTTCTGAGGAGCTCCTGGGAACCAGTGGAGGAAATCTGTGAAGTCACCATGGTGTGTGGTTTCCCTCCCTACCCAGGCACTAATGTAAACATTAGTCCCAGTTTCCTAATGGATAAAACATAAATACTGGTGAATATTTCACTTCTAGAGTGCAAGAAGGAGCTGCATACTTCCAGCACTCCTGGTTATCCTGCATTGAACTTCTTGCCAATATCCACCTACAACTAGGAGGCAGCGCTGGTCCTGGCGTGTTTCCTAGCAAGATCTCCAAGTTGCAGTGGGTTTGGCAGAGTATAATTGCTGTCTTGTGTCTCTACCTAGGAAGAGCTGGCTCTGAAAAAAGTCAGTGGGTGATACCAGCCTTGCCCTGTTATCTTTATGCTTTACCAGAACAGAGGTACTGGAACACATCATGCTAATCTCTTGTGACTACTTACCTGGCAGATGGGTATTTTTGGTGACAATTCTTTTATCTTTTGATACAAGAATGGTGGCAAGAGTAAGATTATTTGATCTGAAGAAACTAAGATTTAGGATTTGACAGAATAAATTTTTGGTTTTGTGTGAGGTGTCTCATGAGTGGCACTGAGAGACAAATTTGCTCATAGAGAACTAAGGAACATCAAATGAAAACACCAGGGCACAGGTTTAAACACAAAACTAAGGGAATTGCCTCTTCACACAGTTGCACTCTTGAAGTCATCACAGCCAGACACTGAGGATTCAACACATTTAGTGAGAGCTTAAGGGGAGGCACAGCCACAGAGGGAAAATTGACCCATGTTGTTCACCAGCATATTCCCTCCTGGCTCTGGAAGTCCCTGTTTTGCAAATGGTTGCAGACTGGATAAGGAAATTTTGAAAACTCTTGCCCTTTACTTATACTAAGTAGGTACCCACTTTGGCATTGTCAGAGAGAGCTACTTGGCTGGGCAGACCTTTGTGTGAGTACATGCCTGCAGCACATTCTCCTGTCAGGTACTGCAGTGAATGAGTCTCAGCTGTGGGACAGGTCAGACAGAACCTGGGCTGAAGGTATGCTAACATCTTCTAGGCTGAAGCAAAAGGCCACTTTGGATAAAAAGCCCCGGGAGGTAGAGAAAAAAGGAGAAACTTTTGGTTTTTCATGTTTGTATAGCAGTGGCAAGAAGAGGCTTGGGTGTGGTTTTCCTTTTCACTATTGCCTGCTCTGTCCAGTCTGTCCAGTAGGACTTCCACCACTGCAGATAAGTAGATGATCATTACCACACCTGACATCAATTTACAATGTTCTTTGCATGACCTCGTATGGTTGGACCCTTAGATGGACTGAAATATTT
>WEIU01020480.1:376955-409665 GCA_013389925.1 Aegithalos caudatus | reverse complement strand
AAAAAAAAAATCATCGAGAAGGAATCACCTGGATAAAACAACCCTTTTGTCTTCCTGCTCCAAGAACCTTTCACTCACTTTTACTGGTAAAAACTAATACAACCTTGTTAAAGTCAACTGCTTTAACAAATTACTTTGTTAATTTAAAATGCACTAACCTATTTATAAAACAGCTGGCCTTGTTGAACCAGCTGTCAGTTAATAAAACAGCCATGAAAAATTTCTGTATGTCTTAGACAGTGTAGAGCCCATGGGTGGGAGACAAGTATTGTCATCCCAAGCTGGAGACACAGAAAAACCCCTATAGTGAGCATAAGAACCAAAGTAAATAAATAGGTCTCCTGTCACACCCTGAAGGTTGCCACCACCCAGTGCTTGCCAAGGAAAGCACATTCCAGATACAGGGCCCTTCCTGACTGCCACAATTACTCCCAGAAACAGGTCTAATCCATCAGGCTCCAGATCTCCATGGGAAATCAAAAGCCAGAAATAAAGTCAGGAAAGTAACACAAAATTATTCTCAGGCAGGTCACCACAGAGAATATTTTTAAACCAGAAACAGTCTGTTCAATGTGGACTAGAAGCAAAGAGCAGTTACTTTCTCTTACCCTCCTAGTGAGCACTCTTTCACTGATGCCAACATCCTCTGGAGATTTATTTCTCCATCCCCTTGTAGATCTGTTTATCTTAGCCTGACCCCTAATTCCTTCCTGGAGATCAGAAAATGACACTTCTGCCTGCTTTGTCTAGGGCTGTGCCTGCTTTCCCTTGGGCTGACTAGGCTGTATAAACACCCCTCTTCTTTCCCTCCCTCCAGCAGGAGCTTTTTGTAGTGAAGCAGGTTTGCTGAGCTGCTAGGGATATGGAAAATGCTACTATTTAAAGTTTTCAGAACAATGCAACTGCTTGACAGACAAGCTCACCATTGTATTTACTTGCTCTAAAAAGGAAATGCTACAACATCAACTATTTGTAAAGAAACTTGCTGCTTCCAGGCATGTCAGCACCTACTGTCCAGTGTTCTTGCCTTTGGCCCATAAGAGCATCCTGGCACTTTTGGAATAAGCTGTGGGCAGAGAATTTATCAGTTAAAGACAAGATGAAAGAATTTTAAGCAAAGAATTTGACTGATAAATTCTGTGGGTATGGTGATATATGAGAATGTTCTTTCAATTCAAAGCATCTCATTGCTGCCTCTGTTCTTTTCTGAGAGGAAAAAAAAAAAAAAAAAAGGTGTTTCTTAACTGGTATTTTTTTCAGGAATTGCGCCTGGAGCAAAAGAGAATACCACAGTTATCAAAAAGGACTTTCTGTTCTTACTGAGGAAGCAGCTCAGTCCCCAAGCGCTGTGACTCCTCATGACCTATGCACAAGGTGCATATCCAAGCACTTTTCCCACAAAGCCACCTGTGCTGCACTCTCAAGGACACATTCCCTTCAGTCTATCTGCCACCCCTTGCAGCTCCTGGGCAGGAACTTCTCACACTGTAGTCCTTAAACCTCAAATGATCTGCACTGGTCTGGACACACTCATCAGCAGTTTCTTATGGCTTGCAGACTTTGTATTCACTTCAGATATAGAAGTGAGAAGGCAGAATTGTTTTGCATTAAGGAATGCTGTCAGCAATCCAATTTTGGTGAAGACCTTTCTTTAAAAAGTTCATAGTTTTCCAAGTTGCAGCATAGATCAATGACAAGTTGATGACCAATTATGGCACACCTGAATTTTTGCCTTCAGTTTGGAAACACAAACTCATGCTTTCCCTTTAAGTGCCCAGTTCTTGCTTGAAATTGTACTAAAATGTCCCTGCAACCAAGTTATTCTGTCTGCAGTTGTCTGTACTGAAGAGGTTCATAGGTGCTCTAGCTAGCTCTGCACACCAGTACGCTCATTCTGGGTGAATGCTCATTCCAGTGAAACCCTCTGCCCTGAATGGAGTTGGTGGTATGAGTAGTATCAGACCTATCAATCCCTGGAAATGGATCATTTTTGTGCTCTACTCTGTTGCTTTAGAGAAAAAGGGAGTTCCTTCCTCATTAGGAAGTTGCAGGCACAGTGAGGCCTAACTCGGACCCGCACATCCTCTGGGTGCCCGTTTGCAGGCGCACGTCCTTGCGCTCCTCACGGCTCCTGCCAGCGTCCCACATCACCGTCCCAGATTTGTACCCTCCTGCCAGTTCTCCTCAGAACTGCAGAGGTGCTCACAGCTGACCCAGTTCTGTCGGAACCATCCCCCTTTGCTGAATCACCCGTGCAGCCACAGCGGTCGAGCCAGGCAGGAGGCGCCGGGGCGCAGCACGGAGCGGCTCCGGAGCAGCAGTGCCATGGCTGGAGCACCGGCCTGCCCCGAGCCCAGAACCCCGAGCCTGCAGCACCGGGGCTGCCCCACGGCACCTCCGCCAGCTGGGCCATGGGGGGAACTGCCCCACCTTCCTCCTCCTTTGCCCCAACCTCCAAGGATGAGTTTTACTCCATACTTCGCGTGCCGCTGTCTAACATACGCACACTGGATAAGGTGCTACTTCTTCTGTCTTCGTTAATCTCTTCGAGCTCCTTTAATTGCAGCCTGGAAGCTTTTTCCACATTAGTGGCTGGCATTATTTTATCTTTTCCCTGAAGAGTTCATCTGCCTTTGCAATTTGCAGGCATTTCTCTAGGGCTGAATTTCAATTTTTCCTGGGATATGGAATCACATGTTCCACAGATTATCCCACCATCCATCCTCCTTCTGCTTCTTGAGTCAAGCCAGAAAAAAAAAATGCATACTTCTCTCTCCCCAAAAAATACACTCTATCCCATTAAAAATTGATGCTGCATGTACTTCGAACAGCAGAAATAAATCCTGCGGATTCACCAGTTTGTCATTCGCTCCCCCATTCTACCACGAGACAATAATATTAAGTGAAGTTTTTTAATTACTTTTTTTTCCTATGGTCCTCTCTGCACTCAGGCTCTGTACTGTTCCCAGATGCAAGCAAGCATTATTTGCCAAGGAGCCCCTTTTTCCAGGTAGTTTCTGCTGCATGCACAGCCCTTCTAGTTATTGTGACTTTGCTTTCCTGTTCTATTCTTTACTTGTTAAATTGATTATTTGATCCTATTACACTAACCAAGTACCAGAAAATATGATGTTTCAGAAAAGATTAGAGAAAGCTGGTTTCAGCTCAGCTAATTCCAAGACCAGCTTGTCTTGTGTCTCACTAGGTGCACACAGACTCTTGTGGGGCTCTCCAAATTCCTCCCCTCTGTAACCTTTCTTCCTCAAATTTGAATGCAAATTGCTTCATGTTGCTTTTGAAGAGTTCTTGTGTCTCCTCATAAACATGTTACATCTCTGTCTCTTCTCCAGGTTTGATAATTTGACCTTCAGTAGGAACATTTTGAGTAGCACGGAAAAAATGTAGCTGCAAATCACCGGCACATTCATTTTTTCTTCATGCCTATGAAAGGCAGATGGAAAAGCAAGCACAGCAGACCAATACTGTAAATAATTCAGGGACATGAAAGGTTCCTCTACAGAAGCATCATTATGTTTTAAACTGCTTTCAGTTTAAATGTTTTCAACAATTAGGAAACAGCTGTGCAGGCCACTTTTAAAAGCATCACTCTCATCAATAAGCACAGTGTTCCTCAGCTGACTAAATGTTATTTGTTAGGAATTCCAAAAGGCCCACTGACTCCTGTTGTATAATTTGGGTACAACTCCTTAATAAGATTAATCAGCAGCTCAGAGCTTGTGGGAAGTGTGCAAATGTGATACATCAAAAAGAACCATGCAATGGCAGTGTGATGGAAAATAACACTTTCCATGCCAAAATGATTCTGGGGTGAAAGGAAGGAAGAAAGAACAGGAAGGATTTATGCACATTATTAAGTAAATATTGGTCTGTAGATTTAATCTTTGGAGTAATGTCAGCATCTCAGATATTTTTGTAGCTCCAAAGATGACTATCCAACTCAATTCACTGAAGCATTAAGCTTCTGTGAGTTTTGGTTAAAGTTACACTGAGCAGTTATTTTTTTTGAAAATTCAAAGTGTACTGAGTTTTACTGAATTATATCTGTTGACTTTCTAAACTAATTCATTCTCTCTACATATCAGAATGAACTTTTTTATTACAAATCCCTAAATCTAATACTTTTACATGCAAAATATCCTAAACTGTGACTAGAATATAAGACCTGCAGCCACATGTGCAGAGAGATACCTGAGACTCCTCTCCTGACACAGAGGCAGGAAAGGGATAAGGAGGTACCACAGGGAGACTGGTGGTGATCACAGCAAAGGACAGATATCCTGGTGTACCTTTGGAGCAAAAAGCATTATTTGAAGATTTCAGGTCACCTACACATTAGGAGCCCAAGCAGTGTACCTGTTGCCTAGTAAACCATTGAAATTACTCACTGGGTATTTCTTTAGTAAGCTGCCAGTGTTTTCTGGATGTGTTTATTTAATTGTTTTAAATAGGATTACTTTCATCATCTTCTATTCCTTTGTCAGTTTAGCTTTTATGCTGCATTCTGAAAAAGCTGAAGTACTTGCTTAAAGCTTTCAAAAAAAACACACTCCTACCCTTTCAAAAATGTCATTTTTAAACATTTATTGATGGTCCAAAACTCATGACAAGAAACACAATTAGAGACACTTTCATTTTACCCATATGCATTGAATTTCTCTATTCCCCATGGTAGCTTTGATCCCAAGTGTAGGTTACGTAATTTTCCCAGAAAATCATTCAAAAAAATACTCTTAATGCTGGGTAGAGGCTGTTTTCCCTAGCCAAGAGTTTGCCTCCTAAAACCTTTGCAAAGCAAAGCAAATTTTTAGTTCATTTTCATTATCTTCAGAGATAAACATAACTTAATAACATAAGCAGCAAAGAACAACACTGTAGTTCAACAGTACAGTAAATCCATCCTAAAACTTGTTGGAACCAATTTTTTTTAAAACCCACATCATACAAAATGCCAAACTAATATAATCTTAACCTAGCAGCTTAATTATGTAAAAAAAACATTGGAAGTTAACGCTATATCTCCAAGTTTTGGATCACATCAGTTATTGTCTGATGTTTTGCACCCAGCAGGTCAGTGCAGAGCTGTCAAACTCTTCACTGCACATTCTGGCAAGTGCAGCAGAGAAGTAAATGTGAGACCATGTGTCAGTTATCTCTGCATTGTTTCATTGTACAGTAACAACATACAATCTATTAACAGCAATGGGCAAGGCAGTGTTAAAATAACTCCTGGTTTTAGTGAGTTGGGGCAGTAGGATACACTTCCCACCTGAGTTAGGTTGTCACCCATCAGCCTGTGCATCCCATCCTGGCACCCACCAAAAGAAGGGAAATACTTAATGACAAGTCTGTTCTTGGCTCATCTTGTATTTTAACATAGCCAGTTGCAATCCAAACCAGGAGAGCCTCAGACTTCCTTTTATACCCACCAAGGAGACCAGAATGCACAGCAAGAAGAGCAGATTCTGTCTGTGTCATTTTGCCCTCAATTCCTCCCCCATGAGGGTCTGGAAGCAAACTAAAGCCCTCATGCCTATAAATAGGGTGGCTGTGGAACGCCTAGATCAGAGCTTATTTGCAAGGGAAGGGATGGTCTCACTGTCTTGAAAAGTAAAAAAGTTTTGTTTGCTACTTTTAATGTGGCTGTCATATTTGAATATGTTTATAACTCAATCATGTAAATTGTTATAGCCTATTCTTGAAAACAGAGGTTGTAAATAAAATATTACTACTTCTTTAACTTAGAAGCGTTCATGTAGTTGGATTCAAATCTCGATCCTAGGAAGCAATCAAAAGCAGAAATGCAGAAATGGAGAAATGCCTGCCTACAGCAGGCTTCATCAGCCACATAACATATCTCATGACAGAGCTGCAATACCCATCAGGTAGAAAAGACCCAGAATGACAATTTGCTTTTTTCTACATCCCTCAGGGCTACATGACTAAACGTGATGTGTAGTCCTGTATCTGTTTTTCCCTACCTTTATCATGGATTCATGGTTTCCATACCCAATGGGAGCATGTAGATAGATCTTGTGCAAAGACTTGCCTAATGCTCTCCATCAACTCACAGAGTCAAATGGCTGGAAGTGGGGGATAGGGAAGAGCTGTCTAAATCCTTCTGTAATTGCAGGATTTGATGCAGGATTTGATGCCAGCTAAAGTTAACCTGATGGACAAAAGAGTTTATTTTAACTTGGTCACTCGATCCAATTCACTGCACAGTCACACAAACACTTGTGCCTGTATGAGCCAAGGGGGAAAAGGGTGTGTTACAGCTCTGCCTGTCTTGGCAGCAGCACTGGCTTATTTCTATTTAAACTGTATGTTAAAGTATGTCTTAACAGCCCTTGAGCCATTTTATTTAGTCTCTTGAGTCACACATACATCACACAGATTTTTGCTGCTGTCCAGACTGGAGACACTTCATAAACAAAGCATGAGTCCTCATACAAGAGGGAAAATTATGGCATGTCTAACAAAATACTCAGTTATCCAATGGCTGCATACAATGGTTGTATTTTCAGAAAGAGTTGCAGTTTGGTAGTTAAAGCAAAAGATTGCTGAGGCATGCCACGAACATGAGAGAAGCAAACAAATGAATTTGTTTTCATGCCCCAGTCTCCCTACGTTCCATAAGCATTTTCTAAGGTCTCAGGATGAGAATGAACATTTTTGATTGCATCTCTATGAAAAAAAAATCTGACAAAACCCTTAAATTCTCGAGATTCTTAAAACCATTCAAAAATGTAATACAGAGCTGTGATAAAAACTAGGTATGTGTAACGTCTGTCAACAGGTTGACTGTCCATTCTCCCTTGTGCATTTGAAGGGTCTGCACTACAAGAAAAGTCCTTAACTTAAGAGTTTCTTCATTTTCTCTCTCCCTAATATTTACCTTTACCTATCCAGTGATAAACCACAGGAAAAAGTATACATACTGTTGATTTACAACATTAAAATTACACATTTTGTTAGCTGCTCGTCCCAGTCCTACTCCCAGTGATGTAAATGGAGGACTTTGTTTTGCACAAGTGGTTGGAGACATAAGAATCAATAACTATCTTCCTCCTTACCTGCTTTGCATTTATCATTCCTACCTCTCTATTTTACTGGTTCTGATTTCCCCATTCAGTCTTTGATCTTGGCTGTAATCTTAGCACATGGTTATCTCCTACTCTTCCCTTCCCTGTTCATTCTTTCCATCTCACAGCTGATAAAGTGGTGCAGCTCCATAGAGGTAGTTCCTTTTCCTATCAGACAACAATTTGGAAAACCAGAGCAATCATAACCCATTTCTGATGGTGCTCTGTGATAGCTGTGGTTAGAGAAGCAATACACATACCTAGTCACTCCAGCTATAACATTTCAGGCCAGCACAAGACGAACACAACACCCCTCAGGCATCTCTGCATTATGCTGCCCAAAGGCAGCAGCTGATGCACCATCTCAGGAGGCCTGATAGCAGCATTCAGTCCTCGCTCATGCATTAAATATCAGAATCACAAGAGGCTGCTACCTTTTAAATCCAGCTCACCATAAAAGGATCCTCTCTGTTGGTTATTTCATAGCTGAAGGAATGAATAATTAAAAGGCAGCAGGTATTCTTCACCGGAACTAAATCTTTAGTTAGGAGCAGAACAACATCCAGCAGATCCAGACTTTCATATATAAGAGCTTAGATGAGTCAAAGGTCCCTTGGACATATGCAGAGCAGGCTGGCAGCAGAGGTCTGGTGTGCAGAGCACACACCCACTGATCTGAGACACTCTGGCTCTCAGCTGGGGAATGTGTTTGTCACACAGGCATCCCTGCCTTCTGCAGGACTCGCACAACTGTCCTGTTTTCACTGTGTTGGTGGCACATCACAGGCAGATGAAGATTCCCTCCTTTTCCCTCCCTTGTTTAATTTGACAAGATGCTCCAGCATGAAATGTGCCACATGGTTAAACAAGAGCTGGGCTCAGGGTGTGGGATTTGACTGGCATTCACTGCAAGATGCCGTATCAGTGGAAATGAAACAAACTCATCTTGTTCCAGTGACTTAATGCTGCACAAACAGAAGCTAGTTAAATATAGACCATAGCTGAAAAATAATTTTCCATAGGTGAAGCCTACTAAAATCCCGGCTCAGCAAAGCTGTAAAGCTTGCTGCTAGCTGACATCCCTGGCAGCTTCCCTAAGGGACTTGGTGCTGCCAGCTGTGCTGGGGCACAGTGGGATGGACTGGGCATACATGGCATGATCCACACCTACCCAGGTAGGATGGGAGGTGCAACAAATGCTTCTCCAGTCCAGAAATCTCTGTGTTACAGCCTCATGATTGAGACTGGCTCTGCTGCCCAAAGACATGTGTGAGGTCTATAGTAGAGCTGGCAGCTGCACTTTCCTCCTTAACAGTCTGACAGCTCTGAAGTGCCAGTGGCACAGTCAGAAGTTCTCTTCCCTTATTAGTGCAGGAAAAGTACTATGGATATACCTCAGGCTAAGAGGTGGATCTAACATTTGAGGTAAGGATGTAAAACCAAGAAAAATAAGAGAACAACTTTGATGACAAAGGCCCTTTGAATACTCAGCTTGCTAAACAGAACTAAAACACCTGAAGGCTGATCATGGGAGAGTCCTGTCTGCCTCCACTTGGGAGTCTTCACTACTCTAGGATGAAGGGTTTCAGCATCAGTCACAATGAATATCCTCCAAGGAGTGACCACAGTGCAGTTGGCATTTGCTGGCTGTGGAAGGGAAGCCCAATGGGCAGTGGGCACGGGGCTCACCTGCAGGTCTTGGCTTCTGGAAAGAAATTCCTGAGAACTTGCAGTACTGCATATCTTCCAGTAAGAGCAGGCAGTTCTGTAACACTAAGAATAGGTGGCGTAAAAATCACTTTATTTCCTCCTTCAGTTCTTTTTTAAAATTGGGCTGTTTTAGAAAAGAAAAGTCATTGTTTTAATGATTGGTCAATACCCAATAACATTTTTCCTGCCCTAGTATATTTAACTTTTTTTTCAGGTCTCCTATGGAAGTGTAAACAGGCACATTTCAAGTAAAACTTTAGGATGAAAACATGGACAAATGCAAGTGCTCAGACAAACACAAGTGTTCAGGAATGCACTATCTCACAGGCAAGTGCCCTTCCACAGCCAGTAAATGCCAACTGCAGTGTGATTGCTCCTTGGAGAAGATTGGCCATGACTAACACTGCAACACAGAAGGCAATGACCTTCCCAATGTAACCTAGAATATGGCTTCAGTTATTCACAGTCAAGGTGCATTGTTGGGTTGTTTTCAACTTTCAGATGTACTGGCATCTTTTGGCATTCACAGTTACATATCAGCTGGACTACAAGCCACACAGTTGCTTCCCAGCCTCTGCCACTGCAAGGGGTTGGTCTGGCCAAGGTGCAGCTCCCTCATTTGCTGTTGCTACCCCTAATGTAGTGTCGTTTACACCTTTGAGGAAGGCACACTCTGTGCTGATCAAAATGTCAAGCAACGTGGACTCCAGTGGAGTACACTGCTCACTACTTGGTGCCAGCTGGATGCCAGCCCTTTGATCTCCTGGAGTCCAGCTGAGGGTGGTCCCAGCAGATTTCATCCCATCTAACAATCTGTTCCACCAGATTGTGACTGCAGTACCAGAAAGGCCATTTCTCACTGGCAGAATGTGGCAGCTTTGAATCTTTCCTACATTGGCAAAGATGAAAATATGCAGATGGAAAGAGAAGCCATGGTATCTCTGAATTAAATTTTTAAAGTCCAAATGCATCTGAGATCTGGGATTGCAAAGGTCAGCACTGAACTGTGCCACAAATTTATCAGCACAAGCCGCTTTTGTGGCCTTTAGCTTCTGAAAAAGGATGATGATGTTCACAGATGAAACTGAGATCCAGCACAAATTCAAGTGCATGTTATGCACAACTTGCAAGAACTGATTAATTCCCAATGCCAGTGACTGTGAAGCATTCTTCCAAAACCAAAGAACACCTATTTAGTGAGGCCTCCTTAACAGTTAACAAGATTACTCTTTCCAGAAGATCACAGAACTTGCGAGATCTTGTAGCTTTCAGCAAAGCCATTAAAAAGAATCCAAATCATACAATCCAAAACTGAAGTAAAAAATGGAAGCAAAACCACACTGACTCCAGTGAGAACTGGGTGTTCAGATGAAGAGATTACCATTTTGGGTGTACATACACAAATTAGCAATTAGGGGTAATTGCTTTCAGCTGCATTTTGCTGTTTTTAAAAGTATTAATAACTTGTAATTAACATTAATTTAAAAATAGATGAAAGCCCATGTTGGTGCTGAGAGTAGACACGCCTGACAGAAAACAGCTACCTCATATGCAGTGCTGGTGGTTGTCAGCTAGAATATTTCTTGTGTGTCCCCAAACCAAAATTACAACAGCTTTAATCTCTCTGTCTTCTCAGGCACTTCCTGCTCACTAATCTCTCCCTTTAACCATGGTCAGATCTTCAACAAAAGTACCATAGATGAAGAAACTCACTGAGCACAGGCTGCCAGGTATCAGGCAGCCACTGCTCCTCGGTACCAGCCCGACCTCGGGCCATGGCACCGGGCCCGTGTCAGCTGCACCAAGGGCAGGCCTGTGAGCCACACTGCCCTGCTGCATGTGCTCTTCTACTGCCACGTGAAGAGATAAACCTAGCCAACATTTAAGACTAAAATGAGTCTGCTGGAAGATTTCTTCATCATTTGCCCTGACAGCATTTCCTGCCTGGAAATGAAATCTGTCCATCCCCGGGCAGCCCTGGTTGTGTTCCCCTGCCCACCACCACGGGAGGCAAGCCCATGCACAGGCAGCAGGATGGGCAGGGCAGCCCCTTGGCCAGCCACGCCAGCTGAACCTTACCTTGTGCTTCCTGGGCAAACCAGTGAAGGGCCAGGGTGATGCTTGGGAAGAAGTTACTTGGCCATTACCGAGGTGTGGCTTCCCTGAGGTAAGTGAGGAGGTACATAGCACAAGGCACCCTGCCTGGTCAGCACTTCAGCCAAAGGCAAGTCCATCTCCTGAGTGCCTCTTCCATAACTTATAACCCAAGAATATAACTTTGAAGTTATATTTTCAAGAATTTACCTATTTCCATACTTCACTCTGTAAAAGTACATGCCTATTACAGGCTTAAATGCATCATGCTTGTTCCAAAGAATTGTGCTCCCAGCATCTGGTTACCCAAGCTATAAAATGTTTGTGCAGAGTGGTTTAGTATGCACTTTTCTGGACAGAATGCTGGATCACACCTAAATCACAGTCCATTTGACTCAGAATCTTATCTGGGTCAAATGGAAGTGGACTTGGTGTTCTCAACAGTAGCCAATAGCACATATTTGTCAATAAACAGGACAAAGGCCAACAGGGACAGTTTCTCATGTGAGCTCCAGATTCTGGCCAAGGCAAAAAACCCCAAACCTCAAGAGAGTGATGTCCTACACAGCATGTCCATTTCTATTAACTACATTCTCTCCTGTTGACTACTGTTGAATTTCTAGGCGTTTTTTTCCCCTCCCACTCTAATCAGTAGTTCTGTTTGGTCAAATGGGCAGCCTTTGACCAACAGAAGCATTTCTCAAGTTATTCAGTACTGCTTCCCTGGGCAGAATCACAAAATATTCTGAGTTGGAAGGGACCGGTGAGGATCACTGAGTCCAACTCTTATGTGAATGGCCTGTACAGGGATCAAATCTGTCACCTTGGCATTATTAGCACCATGCTCCAACTAAATGAGCTAATTCCAGGGTCAGGCACTGACCTTCCCCACTGGGGCTGGAGCTGTGACTAGACTTCATTGCCCAATTCCCGTCACCATTCCAGCACATCTCTAGGTTCACCACACATCACCTTCAGTGGTGGAGCTGAGCAGATTGAGGTCCCTGCAGTGTAACTGCTTGTGTAAGGGTCATGTGACTTAAAAAAAAAAAAAAAAGTAATTATTATTATTATGAAGCTCCAGCCTGGTATCCATTCTCCCAACAGAGGAGAAGCGCAGAGATCTCATTTCATCTCAATTTCCTTTAACTCCTATTTCTATAGTCTGAGGTCTGAGGTTTAGGAATATTAATAAAAGGCCAGTTGCTTATAGTCGCTCTGAGGGGCTCAAACAAAATCAGAATAGAATTCAGTCACTTCTATCACCAAACTTAACAGCAAACAGGTTTCACTGTAAACAGGATTGGCAGTACACTATTCAGACTTCTTTAAGCTTCTTGGAGCACCCCTCACCCCCTGCTTTTGATTGTTATTTTCAGTTTCGTTCTGGAAAAAAGTTTAAATTTTCCATGCTCCCTCTATTCTACCAATTTTGCATGGAACACCTCCTTACCTGTTACAGACCATTAACAAAGTGCCCTTTTTCTGCTTCCTCACCCTCCCCCACAGCATTTGCAGAAATGCTGCAAAGCTGTGAACCTCTTCAGACTCCACTGCCTGTTGCCCAGGAGCTGGAGAAGAAAAAGAGGAAGGTGTCCTCTGAGCAGTGGTGCAGGAAAACAGGAATTTCCCTTTAGGGATTGGCTGCAGAGAATTACCTGGTTGCTTAGAAACATGAGATTAACTACAGCTCAGTTTCCCCTTCTTTCACACATGCATTTAAGGAGAGGCTGTAAATCAGCTTGGTGGGAGACTCAGGATGGTCTGCGGAGTGAGAGGCAGGGTCACCACGCAGGGTCACCATGCAGGCTCGGGGCAGGGGCAGATGGGGGGAGGGCATGTTTTCTGCTCCCCTTCCCAGGCTGTGTGAGCTCCCCTTGGTCTGCAGTGAAAAGTTTCTCATTGCTCAGTTTCAGCTACCAGGGTAAGAGTCAGTGACGGAGTTCCACAGCCATATCGCTTATGCCAGGATTTTGGCTTTGATGACATCAGTTGAGGGAATGCAGTTAGGGCAAAGCATCTGACAAGAAGAAGCACATGAAATTTAAAGCAAATGATATATTAAGTATAAACAAAAGTTATGTTAATTCCTGCATCTCTTAGTAATAGTTTCTATGTGAGCTGCCAAAGCATCAGTGATTGGCAGAAATGAACACACTGCCTGTTTGCATCCTTCATACCTCAAGGAATTGGACAGAAAGGCTGGTTAGCAACACAGAAACCCAAGTGCTGCTTTGCTTACCCACCATCACGTAACACAGAAGAAGGAAAAAACAATCCAGATAAAACAGACGTGGACTTAATCTCATATAGTTTATGGTCAAACCAGTTTAACATGAAAAAGCACCACTGCTAACACAAACATGAGAACATAGCCCACAGTGTGTGCACAAGAGCTTTAATGAAGTCTCTGCAACAAGAATACTCTTCAAGTCTGACATAACAGGTCAAAGATGAACTGGTATGTGTCTATAAAGTATTAGAATTTGGAAAAAGATACTGACAAGTGTGCCTAATTTAGACTCTTTCACATTCATAGACATCAGCTCCCAGACACAGAGTGGAAGGGATATGTCCTGTGCAGTACATACCCAATAACCTTTTGGACAGGAGCCAGCAGTGTGGTTATCATTATGCTGGATAGTTACTACAAGCTGAGGGTTAATTATTAGCACAACTTAAAATCAAAGAGAGTTTGATCCAGACTGCATAGCTACACACACACACACACACACACACACACACACAAACACACACACACAAAGCTTCTACCCTGAGGTACTTCCCATCTCTTTACAGACAAGCTCAGCAAAGTTTAGACACGTCCAAGGTGGCACACCATGCCAAGGTAGCAGTGATAGGGAGTCTGTAGCCAGACAGCTCTTGAAGAGTCAGCACCTACAGGAATGAGCGTTGGGGGCTTTTCACTGGTTGGTTTTTTTGGCAATACCACTTCAATGGTTCTTTAAAAACAGCATGACTACAACAAAGTTATGTTTTGAGAATTATTTTTAAGTTCTACACACAAAAATTCTCTCCTTGACCTTGGATATTTTTTTCAGAGAGAAAAGACTAGAGTAGCCTTCTGCTCCACATTTGCATCCTTTAGAATGAAAAGCAATGACCTCTCTGCAAGGACAGGTTTGCAAATATCAGCACTCTGATTTTTAGAGATTATTTAGTGATATTTATTAGTGAAGTCAAGCTGGTGGGATGGGGAAGGCCAAGGGAATGATGCAACAATCAAAAACTGCAATCATCTGACAAGTTTCTTTTGTCGATTAACAGAAACTCAGATTTGGTAGAGTTGTTCTTTTCCCACAGCAAAATGCTCTTTGGGCCTACATGGGCAATCATAACCAAGAACTTTTTTCCACTTAATTGTCCTGTTAATTCAGGATTAACTTGATGGACTCAATTATAACAAATAGTTTTACCTGTGCATAAGCACTTGATATTCAATCTGCATTCAGTAAGAAAACAGGAATGTGGGTAAGCAGATCAGGTTGAGTTCAGAATACACAGTGATGGGGGGGAATCACCTCTAGCAGTCTTCACCTGGGATGGTGCAGACGTACAAACCTGGAAGTTTCTAAGGCAGACACAAGAAGCAAGTACTACATGCAACTAAGAGATGGAACACAGTCTTCTGCCGACACCACAGAAGAAAAAGAAAAGGAGTTTACCCTACCAAAATGAAATAAAAATGACAAGCCAAGCTGGCTAAACAAGGCAGTGTTTGTATAGGGCAGGGGGGTGCTCAGCTGACAACACTGCTCTTTTATGTGCTCTCATACTGTGTTTGGTGCATAAACATGAGCTGACGTGACCAAGGGCTCCCTGCAAGGAAACGGAGCAACTTTCCCCTGGCAGAGAAGGATTAGTGTTTGCTGACCCTGTCAGAAGGAAATCGGGGTGACCTCTGTCTCCCCCCTGCTAGTCCTGCCACCTCGGTAGCTGCAGGGCTTACACTGTAGCCGGCAGTGTTTACATTGCTGGCCCCAAACCTTTTCTCTGTCTGCAGAGTTACAGCAGAGGCTGAAATTGAGCCTAATTCTCTCACAGCAAATGAGAGTGCTTTCCCACCCTGGCATTTAGCATTTCACATTTTCAGGTACTGCAAACAACCATCAAACCCAGGGAAAAGTCATGGCTGCAGGGGAAGTCAACATAACCAGCTGAGAAGGTCCAACTTCCAGTTGGTTAGGGCTTAAGAGAAATGCCACCCAGTGAGCCAAAATTGTAAAGAGAGTCCAGGGAGTCTTATGAGACTGGGCAGCTAGGTTCAGGGATCACATCCAGCCCCTGCAAAGTGCCACAACTCAAAGTGTTTGTCATTAAGAGTCCCAGCTGTGAGAAAGGCACAGCTTTAATGAGAGCTAAGTCAACAGGAGGGACCTTGCAGGCGTGTAATACAAGCAGCTACAGTGACTGCAGATAGGAGTAGACTCTACTGATCAAGGAAACATTTGCTGAAATAGTTTGGAAGTGAGCAGTTCAATCTCCCTTACTCCAGTGCTGTCCCAGACATGGCTTTTTGTTAGTATTCAGATCTTGCTTTAGTAGATTAAAATATATTTTCACTTTGCTCCACTAGCCATTGCAAGAACAGAAAAGTTGAATTAAACCCTAACACTGTTTTTGGGAATGAATGATCCTGGGACAATGTCAACAGCTTGGTAAGGGCTGAGGAAACACTCAGGCATCTCCCAACTTTCACTCCTGCCTCCTCCCTGAAGTACTCCTCAAGGACTTTCCATGCATAAATAAGCTCAGGTAGGATGAACTCTAAATAGGCCTCACCCTACACAGTCAAATAAACAGGGAAAATGTATATATGATTTGGAATATTTGCATTTCAAGCAGTGAAACTTCTTGTTTTGATACATTATACATGCTGGGATTACTAGCACGCCACAGACTGGGTAGGTATTTTATGTGTTGCATTTTACCATGAAGCACAGATGGTTGACTTTGTTCAGGGACCAGGCATCACTGGGAAAACTCAGGTTATGGCAGTACAGCTAAACCGTGTTCTCCTGCTTACAGCTGTAGTTTAATTTATCCATTTACTACCTCTCAAGGCCAAATTTCACATTTTGCATCGGCAGTCAGGCTGGGCCTTGGCTATGCTGTCAGTTACTTGTTATTCTCAGTCAGTCACTGCTGTAATCTCACTTATTTGTAGCCAAGTTGTTGAACATACAATGATATACTTTCAAGAGATTGCCCTGTATAAATGAAAGAACTTAATTATTTTCTTAATGGTCACAAATTAGATAAAAAAAGCAATATAAGCAAGACAATAAATAAACTGGATTTATACAAATTAACATTGAATTTGATTGTTTCACAGTCCACAGTCTGGAAACACGACCACTTGCACGAGGCTAATGTCATTGATTTCTGTTGCTCAGATAAGCATGCCACCAAAAAACGTCTGAGGTGAGGTGGGAGTTTTTATTAGGCCAACAAATAGGATCTGGAAAAACAACAAACTAACTTATCAGCCAGCCTAAAAAAAAGGCATTACCTCTCCCTACAAACCTTGCCTTGCTTATATCATGGCACTAAATTCACTACTCAAATGTTTCTCATCCCAGCAATTAAATTTTACATTTACTAGAAGTCCAAGAGCAGCCTCAGCTTATAATTGATTTTGTTAACTAAACAAGATTTTCAGTGCAGAAGGGCAAAGAAAGCATGAGAACACTGGTACTGGAAACAGCTTGTGTAATTTGGCCAGCACAGGCTTTGAATCTGTGAGTTCCCCCACCCCCACATGCTGCAATCCCAGCATCCACGGAGAATCCCCAGCAGCAAAACGATGGGCCTTGGGACCAAATTACCTCCCAGCTCACACTGCCCAGAATTACCATCGCTAGAGTGGGTGGGTCTGCATCCCAAATAACTGATTTGAGAGACGAGCTGGCTCCCTCGCAGGCGTGCAGGACTCCTTGGGGACGCCTGAGAGGAGGCAGCAGCAAGCTCCTGAAGTGGCTGAAAGTCATCTTTCATTCCACACTACCACGGCACTGAATTAGCAGAGCACATTCTGTGAGGCTGGAGGAATAATTGAATTCTGTGGATCAGCAGAGGAACAGGTAATGTATAGCCATGGGGCCATGCAGGCATTTTCCCTGAAGCATCCTCGAAGTCTGGAGAGGCCTAATAAACTGCTTACAGGAACCACTATAGGTATATTGCTATTAAGTATATAATAACCCTGCTTTGTCAGCTGCAGAGTAAACATACCCACATACATGTGGTGACTTTCCAGCATCCTTGTTACTAACAGCAGCTCAAGCATCCCCAATGAGCTTCTTGTTGAGACAGAAAAGCAGGAAAACACTCTTGAAATTAATTCCTAGCCTATTTTTTATTTAGAATAGCCACGTAACTCCTCCTCTCTGCCTCAAGGCAATGTCAAAAGCAAGAACCAGAATTACAGACAAATGAGCCTCAGCCCCACTGCTCCAGCAGGACAGGGCTCTGTGCTCAGCCTTTTCCAGCTAAAGCTCTCCTCTGCCTGCCCCTCCCAGCAGAGCCTCCAGCACCAGTGGCTGTGACTGAGCCCAACTCCACAGGTATTGATCCTGGTACAAAGCACATGCTTGGCCCAGCTGTCTGGATTCAGGGACCCCTTCTATGCCACCCTCACTGCTTTCTCTTGCATCCACTCCTGTCTTAAGGGCTTGGGTCAACTTCAAGCATGCAATGGAATTCAGTTTACATTTAACTGGGAACAGCTGAGGCAGAGCCACCTTCATTCTCAGGGGAACCGTTACACCAGCATCCAGGCCGACTGTCAGAAAAGTTAATTCTCATTAACTTTTGAGGGTACTCATGTTGATGTAGCCTATGGTGTTTCTTAGCTGGACCAGACCAGAGTAGCAGTGGCCACGTTTATGGCTCCATGGTGCTGTAAATAAATGCTAAACCTGTGTTTTAATGGTGGCAGGTGGGCAGCAGCTGTTGCTGCTGAAAGCCCAGCAGATTGGTATTGCTCTCAGAAGCAAAGGCACTGAATAGCTTAAAGATATAATTGTCTGCAACGAGCACTTTCTTTCATAAACACCACCTGAAAAAAAAAATCAACCAGCCAACCAACTAAAGAAGTCATGTGTTGGAAATAGATGATGAAAAGACTTTCCTTTGCCCCTGCTCTGGGCACCAGGCTGTCAGATTTTAAGGGAGGGGAAAATAAGACATTACATGATGGGAAAGAGCATGTTAGAGAAAGGAAGGCAGAATAAAATGCATAATTCATGGCTTGTGAAAGCCTTGAGGCAAGACCTTTCGGACTTGCTAATTGCTTTGCTGAGGAATAGGCCAGAAGCCATAAGAATGACTCCTACAGCCAGGCAAATGAATGCATAAAGCATTGCAACATCCACCCAGGGGCTTCCATATCACCCCTCTTGCACAGGTGTGCTGCTGGCTCACCTGGCAACATGCCAACCCAGGACAAGTGCATGGGATATGAGGCTGATCCAAGTATCTAGATTTAATTCTGGTACGTGGTTCTGGACATTCAGGTTTTTGAAATGCAGGCAGATACATTTATATAAACTGGCTGCAGCCACACTGCAGCCCTTGGAGGACCCTCACTGTGTGCTCAGAGCCTTAAGCATGCAACTCTGTGCATGTGAGAGGCAGAGATGAGCAGTTTCTCCACTGCAGTAGCTAGATATAGCCTCGCTGAGCTCAATGGCAAAAAATTCAGTGGGTGCAAGATCAGATCCCAGTTGCAGGCAAAGAAATTCATATGACAAGTACGAAGGATAAAGGCAAGCTTAACAGCTTATAGTTACTGAGGTTTGCACAAGTGCATGGTTTGATGGATTTAAATCATGAACAAAGCATCAAAATCTTTTAGCTTCCTATATTACAACTACCTCCTCCTCCACATCCCCAGTGAGCAGCTTTAGATTTTTTCATCCCAGCAGGCAAAATCATAAGGTTTTGTCTACCTACATGTTCTCTCCTACTGACATTCTCTCATTTCTGACGTTACTCCAGCCAATTCTCTGATCATATCTTGCTGACCACCACCAGCCACTGCTCTTTGTTAAACCTCACCAGAATTTTGTCTTAAGGCCCTAAGAAAGGCTTTGCTATTCTATTTCAAATTCATTTCAAATTTGAATCCAATAAGATTGGATTCAAAATTGATTCCGGTAAGAGTCTGAAGAAAGATGGACGTGCCCCCAAAGCTTAGAGATCAGGCACCTTCTTTCTCTATCTGCTTGTCCAGCTTCCAGCCCCTTCAGTCCCCTTCCAGCCCCAGCATCTTCCTGCTGTCCAGTTTTAAGTGTCTTCCCCTGCAGTGTCCTCAGAGATGTATAATGCCTCAATTGATACTCTGAATCCATCAACAAAAAAATCTCATTTAGAGCCCTTTCCTTCCTTTTGGTATTATTTACTGATGTATCAAAATTACCATAAAAACTCATTAGTAAAACACAGATCTGTATCTTCATAAAGCAGCTTATCTCCTTGAGATTGTAGAAACAAAACTACTGAAAGTACAAAAATCTAGAATCTGTCCTTTAATTTTACTTTGCTCAGTCATACTACATCAATTAATTTAATGAAGCAGATTAAAATTTTACTGCTAATATATTTATTACTTAAAGATGTCCCATCTATTTCTCAGTGTCAAGAGCATGAAAAGGAAGAACTTGACAGAGATGAAGAAAGAATGGGATGATCAAAGATCCCTGGGCTTGACAGGTTTCATGGGGAAACCATCAGTACCAACTTGTGAGTATGAATGAAGTTATCAATTAATATGATAGTGGTATAAAGTTTCAGTGCATATAAAACACGGTTTTGGTAATACTTCAAATTACATAATGGTTAAAAGACAGACTGCTTTGCAATGCCTTCTATATAAGAATCTTAACTATTATTCCATAAATATAAAAGGAGTCACAATGAAGGCAGGAGAATTTAAATAGTAGTTCAGACATCAATGGTGAAGTACAGAGAAGCTGAGATCCCCAGCCTTAGCTCAGACTAAAATGTCAATCCTAGCCCCATTGGCAGAGAACCTCTAAGTTACTTGATGACTGATATGCCACATGATTCAAAACAAGCTGCAACATACCTGCCTGTAACATTTTCTCTCTCAAAGCTACTGTCCCTTAGGTTTTGACATCTCCAAGGGGCATACAAGGAATTCACAGTTTCCTCAAGGCCAGAGGTTCCAGCCCAAAGAAGCCAATGAATGTCAAAGCATAAAGAAGTGAAAGTGGGAACAACATAAAAATGTCACTTAATCTGTGAGTTCCACCTTTAATAAATGTTGGTAGCTTCCACATTGGATGTAAGGTAAATAAGCATTAGCAGTAAGTAGTGTTTGGTGTAGATTTATTTTGTTCTGTGACGTCTCCATTCGGTCCAAGAGAGAAGGCATTAAAAGCAGAATGGGTCTATTGTAATCATAACACCAAGAACAGTCTCTCACTTCATGCAAAGAATACCAGCACAGATGGTGAATCCACATTTTGCAGGAAAATCCACGTGCTTCCACATTAATGAGACATGGGTTGGAAGAACACAGTATTATATACAGTCGTCATTATGTCAAGAGTGATTTGTTGTTCAAGCTTAGGTATCCAGATGGTACCAAAAATACTCCAAACTTTCTATAAGCACAAAGCTTTCACTACAATTAAAAAATGGTTTCAGAAAATATAGTGGATTCTCTGAATATTTCTAGTTTGCTTTTAACTGAAATGCCATGTATTTTGCTTGCAGTACTTTAACAAGAAGGACACACATGCACTGGAAAACCTCAAAAGCCAGAGCTGGGGGGTAATAGCACAGGAGAAGGAGATGGGCAGAACCATCACGTTCCAAAGCGCAGAAAAGAAGGAACCAGAAAGCCAAGAGCTGTATGGTGCTTCCTTGGTGGATACTAGCAAGGTCTTCAAAAAAGAACTGGTCTCTGGTCATGAAAGATGGCACAAAAGCAAAATTACAGAACTAAGTGTTCTGCATTCAAACTATTAAAATTAGCTTCAATAAGGAAAAATGTCCCCTTCTGGTTCAGATCAGATTTAACCCTCTCTGTCCACAATGGGTTTATCCATACATTGGAGCCAAAGCAGTTGGATTTTATAACTAAATTCCATTATTAGCACATTTTATTTTCTGATAGGAGCCTCAAAAATCTGCATAAAATCTTGCAGTGAAAGAATTGCTTTTCACTTCACTCTAGCTGACTCCCACAGGTTAGACTGTATTTTTTCTCCTCAAAGTAAATTGTACAGCTTCTCTTAAAAAGCTCACATTTGAAAAAACAGCCTAGAAAACACCAAGCTAAATTCGACAGTTTTTCCTTATGTTTCAAAGCCAGGGGAAGGTTTTTCTGGAAGAAAATGACACCTTTTCTACTCAAGAAGACTGAAAATCTGCTGCAGGAAAAAAAAAAAAAAAGTGTGAAAAAAAGGAAAGAAATAAACTGCCAGGACAGTATGTGGGTGGTAGGATTCAGTCTTTAATCTGACAGATGTATGTCAGCACTTCTTCCCAAACGTACCTGTAAGGGATCTGATTGTTTTCCTCTTGTTATTGTACTGTTTCCTAATGAAAGCCCTTGTTTTTTAGGTTAGCTCCCTGCCAGTCTCTTTGTCTGAGGTCCAAAAAGTGAACAGGTTAACAAAACAAGGAAAGCTGACACCTTTCGTCATCGATGTATTTGCTCTAAGTGTCTCAAGCAAATTCATCTGAAATTGAAAATCATGTTGTCAACCATGCAGTAGAAAATGTGGTCCAAAGACAGATTTACAGACTGGTAACTAAGGAGCAGACACAGGAGGTGGCTGCTCAGCTGATGGATATAAATAGCAAAATCCTAGTCAACAGGATATTATTGTTCTTTGGGATTCCCAAAGAAACCTTAAGCAATGGATCAGCTCCTACGCACATGCTGTGCGCAGTGGGAAGAACCTGCCCAGGGAAGACTTGGGGCTATTTCAGGACTTACTCAGCACTTCTCATGCTCTGTTGGGAAGAAAGATTGAGAAGGTCGGGGGAAAGTGCTCAGCAAACCACCTGTCATTTATTCATTCCTCTTAGTATTAATAACTCACCTCTAAGAACGAGATTAAACAGCAATGCTTTCCTGTGCTCCTGCAATGAAACCAAGCCTAGACGGAGATGACCAAACAAACACCAAAGAGCTTGAGAAAACGGGAATAGAGAACAAAGAAGGAAAGGAATCTTCCAGGAGCAGATCAGATTGGCTTTTTTATCAAGCTGTAACTCCACAAGACACCAGCTTCAACTGGCTTCATATCAAGGCAGCTTACGCTCTCAGATATCGCAGAGCTTCCATTATAAACCACATTTAAAGGTTAGGCAATTAATTGCCTCATTCCTCTGTGACCTTTGCAGTAAGAAAACAGAGAATCTGATTGCTGTCCTACCTCTAATTTTGTTTTATTAACTCTCTGATTTCTTTCTCTTGCAGGACATATTCATTCCTATGATCACCCAGGACAGACACACATCCTTCGACAGATATTTCCCTACATTCACACAAGATAAATATGTCTCATCCATGCTGTCAGCAAGCTCTCCCTTGGTCTTCCTCTCTTATCCCACCAAGCTCTTTCAGAACTGTGCACAAGGCAGACAGGGTTTTGGGACAATGGATACAGCACTGCTCTCTGTTAAAATAACATTTGGATGATTCTGAGAACTGAAGAGCATGAATTCACAGAAAGTTCATGCTGGGATAAAATTTAATCTGATTCATTTATGCATGCAAGCAGAAAGCTTTTATTAGCATACATTTCTCAAAGAAAACAAATTATAGTTCCTGGAGATGTTCATCATTAATTACCCTCTTCCATCTAGCAGGAAGTTTTCTTCCTTCCCCGGCCTCACTTTATCTTCTTTCTAGAAACACATACTCAAAACAAAATAAACAAAACTTCTGTAACAAACTCAGTGAACTGAAAGCATAGTACAAAGAGCCAGAGGGAGCACAGCTAATTTGGATCTTAACTGAAATAATTCAAAAGCCCTTAGAGGAAAAAGGAGTTTCTACCTGAAGATGGTAAGTCGTAACTAATAGAGATGATCAACACGAGACATCAAAAAATACATCTTTACAAATGGGGAAAAAATAGAGCAAAGCAGGTTTATTTCATTCTACAAAAATTTTTTCCTTCTTGCATTTAAAGCACCTCAAGTCAAGCCAAACTGAAATCTGATTGCAGTTAACCTTCATACCAACTGGTGTGCACTGCACAGAACACCAACAAGCACATGCAAGCCCAGAGGGGAACCAAACATGAGAACTCCACATGCTGGGGTGAAAGATGGGTCTGTAGCTTCATGGTAATTATCAGCCTGTAAAGGTTTACTACAGAAAAGGCAGTATATATGTGTTAGAACTCACACAAATTGTTAGGGCACATTGTTAGCTTTTGCTGTAACATAGTGAAGGAGAGAAGAATATGTGAAGAAAGGAATTTGGTCAGGTAGTTCCAATAGTCACCTTGAAAAGAGAATATCAAGATTCAAGGCCTGGTCCACAAAATATTCCATGTTCATATATAGAAAAGCATGTCATTAGATTGTCTGGATAACTTTGAAATCAATCCTCTGGCTTTCACGTGTCTTTTACCCTCAAACCTAACTTAAGGGTGTCATCTAGAGAAACACATTAAAACCACGAGACACTCAAATACTAAAAAAAACAGAAATAAATCCCTGCTAGAATGCAGTAGGAACACATTTCAGTTTTAGTCAAGACAAACACAAAGCAGTAAGATAGAAAGCCTATGGGCATCAATATTATATGAGAACCAGAACTCAAGTTTGGACTCTCTCTGTAAAACCAGAATTCCTAAATGCTACTTCCACATCCAATACAGCCCCTTCATTCTTCTTTAAAGGATGCTGCATGCAAGAATACACATGTGTAGCACGACCAGGAAGCCAAGAAGTGGGCAGCCCCTGCCAATCTTTCTGTCACATGGCCATCACATTAGCACATTACGCTGTATTTTCCATGCAGCTCCTGTGTTTAGGCTCCAAAACTGATCATTAGTATGATAAATGAAATGAGTGGAAACTTTGGCTCAAAGAGCTCAAACTGCTGCAGCTCTGAAGTCAGTCACTCTTCCTAAGCTTTGGTTCATTAGTGAAATGAGAATATAAGAGGTCAAGTGAACATTCAGTTCATAATTAAGTGCCTAAATGACAAAGCTGTTTACTGGCTTGACTGACGCAGTAAGGGGGTCTCATCAGTGCTTGCTGTGGGCATCCAGACCACTTCTGCAACTGGCTTTCATAATCAGTGTCAGCATAAAAGCAAGGGACTCACTGTGACAGGACTCACTATGCATGAAAAAAAGCTGACATCCTGCATGAAAAAAAATCGCTCTAGAGCCATCTGTGGGATGGGCAATGAAATAATGCTTCAACCTTTCCCAAAATTAAAGGGTGTCAAGGACTTCAAAAGTACTAAGTTCTGACCAGTTAAAACAAATTCTAAATACAACTTGCTGTATTAATTAGTTTCCAAACAGTTTTGAGACAGAGGGATATCAGCTTCCCAAGCCTCCTCAGCTACACTGGGATCTCCCAGCAGCTGAGAACGGCCCCTCCTGGCTCTGCCTGGGTGTGGACAGGAAGCATGCACCATCCTTCTCCTGCAGAATGGGCTCCCATCACCAGGGTCAACCCACCAACCACTTCCTGACTTCACAGGAGTCACACTGGTGCAACCTCCAAATTCTGAAATTAAAATAAACTCACGATGAGTGATACTTTCAGCTGCAGCGTAGACAAAGGATTTTACAGCATCCCATAGCTGGGCTAGCAACCAGAACATGGTGCTTCCTCTCTTCATACACACAATTGTTGAATGAAAATCCCCTATCTTCTTTAATCCTTCTGATAAGAACAAGAAAACACATAATGTTTTCAAGTTTTGAAAGGCCAACATTGAATACATCAAAAAGACTGTCTACCTTCACAAGAAGAAATGCAGTTTAGCCAGTAAAAATTCATACTCTGTCTTCCTTCCAGTGTCAATAACCAAACAACTTCTGCAAGAAGACTGAGCACAAGTTCTTTTAATCAACTAGGTCCGTTAACAATTAGGTCCGTTAACAATTATTTTCTCTATAATGGGAAGAAACAGAAAAACTCAGGCAAGAAACTTCAAATTCAAATGTGAAATTTCAAATCACTCCTTGTCCTGAGAGATCTCAAAAAAAAACCCAACCAACCAACCCCAAAAACACCAAAACAACAACAACAAAAAAAACCAAAACACAAACAAACAAGGGGGAAAAAATTTAAAAAAGAAAAATAATGAGAGCAACAGGAACTAAATGTTGTTCAGTGGCATTAATCATCAGGCCAGGAAGTCCCCTCCACTGTCTGAAACCTGAGAACAAGGAGAGGGACCAAATGTTTCCCAGCTACTCTTAACTCTTACCCTGGGAATCACTCAGGTTTTGTACCAGAAACAGGCCTATGGAGTACCTTATCAAAAAGGGAGAATCAATGAGAATTTTGTCTCTGAAAGATCATCTTATTTGCACAGGCTTTTTATGTTTCACCAAGTTTAAGTATGACGTGTAAATGCTGGCCACAGTCCCTCCTGCACTATCTAGGTTTCTGAGGAACATGCTCTTCCCCATGGGCCTGCCTCTGTTTGCCTTGTAACTCCCTGGGCAAACAGCCCAGACAGATTTATGTTTCATTCCTTGTATTTAAGACAATAAGTCTGAAGTAGACATTTCATAGTACGTTATTTATAAATGCTGTATCTTTATTACGTTACAACTGCAGTTCATGTTTATCATGAACATCAGTAAGAGCCAGAAAACTTTAATCATGTGTCCAGATGCAGTCATATGAAGGATAAAATTTTAAGTTATCTTCATTGGCACTGCTTTCATTTGTCAGAGAGCCAGGTCTCTCTTGCCCTTCCCATTTCTCACTGAGCCAAGAGAAGCATAATCAGCCCTCAGTTGTGAACTACCCTGACTGAATACACCAAATACCTACTGACATACATTAGGGTGTTCTTCAAAAAGACTGGAACAAAATGGCAAAGTACTTCTATGTGGCCATTAGTGCACAACAGAAAGACAGGCCGTGCATGTAACTGCTCCCTCTGCTTTGGCTGCAGTTCAGAGCTTCAGCTGGAGTCCTGTGAAATGGACACTTCAGGCTGTGATGAGACTCTCACAACATATGAATAACACATGGCCTCCCAGTCACTGGGGCTTAGTGCACTGTTATGTGCATCTCTTGAAGAAAACTTAGGAAAAACAGGCTGGATGAGTAAAAATGTATCTGGGCCACTCCATGAGTATGGGTAAAGCATCTCTGACCTTAGCAGGGCTCAAGAGGAACTCAGGCACATGGAGCATCTAAACAGACGTGTTTCCTGGTAATGGACACTACGTAAGAGCAGCTTTGGACACTACAAAATGCACTCATCTTCATAGTCTTAATTATGATAAAATGAAGATCCAAAAGGATGAATGCATTAAATATAATAAGGACTGGAATACAAATTTTGTTTTTAAAATGAACCCTGTGACAACACATTTAATGAGCATTTATTTTGTAAACAACTGGAGTTATACTACCAATTACACTACCAAAAGAGGAAAAACATAATGAAGCAAATCAACACTAGATTTATTAGAAAATCTAGAAATTTCTCATTTCTGACTGCTAACATTAAGAGATGCTAACATTAAAAGTATAAAAACCAAGGTAACATTTTTCACAAAAATTTTAGCTCTGAATTACATTGACCAACATCAGGAGTAACTTTCAAGATACTAGAGCATAAAATAGATATTATTTATGTTTGAAATTAATTAGTGGAAAGTTAATAGAATCCCTCAAAGTATCACATTATTGTAACAAATATGTCTTGAATCATGCTCTCAAATTAAGTAATGGGCACAGGATTAGAGTTATCTTTTACGTGTTTTTGATAACATCTATTCAGATTCAGTGGGATTTCTGGTTTTATAAAGAAATCCTCTGCTTAAAGCTCACAGGTCCACAGGCATTCACTCTGTAGATATCCAGGCTGTTGCTATGATGACCATCCCCAGAAGATGCCGATTTAAACTTTTATTCATGGCTATACAGCCTCAAACTACAGCTAAAATACAGGTCAGCTCTTTGCACAGAAATATGCAGCAATTACAAAGAAGTAAAATTCATCCTGCAATCCTCCACCTACAGTCCCTGTATCTAACTGGTTGGGGAGATATAAAAATAGAATAACAGGTACAGAGACATGTAGAAAAAGACACATTTCTTATAAGGTGCTGTAATGCCCTTCACCACCCCAGCACTGACATACATCTCACTGCTTATCTGATAATATCTACTCCTGAATACATTTTTGAGATAATTTTGACTTCTACATGACAAGACAGATATTTGGCTCTTTCCCTTTAGACATATGCCTTTAAGAATCATTCTGAAACAACCGTAAGGTTCAACAACTTAGGGCATAAACAAATAATGTCTAAATGGACACTGACAAGCCAATATGCCCAAGGTTGCTTTTTCTAGTCCAACCAAAGTCTGTCTTTAAACGTGAAAAAAGGAAATCAAGAAATCAAGTCATCTCACATATACTTCAGAAGGCAAGTGACATAACTTTGAAGTTGTCCTTAGGAGAAAGTAAATTGTTTTAATTTCTATCTAAGACNAAAAAAAAAAAAAAGCAGAACTATTGAAAGTCCATTATATTTTTAAATCATCACTAGTTTTCACAAAGTGTTTTGAAGACTGTAATTTTTAAATTATGACTTCAGGCAAGTGATATGATCTGAGGTCTCATCAGCTCTCCTAATGCTGAGGCTGGTCAGCACTTGAACAACTACTCACCCAGGAAAGATAGAGAAGGTGAGGTTGGTAAGTGACACCATATCAGCCCCATGCCTCGAGTCAGGTCCATGCAGCTGCCAAAGTCTCTCTTAAGACAAAGTGCCAGTACACAAGTGAGTTAATCTGACTGTGGAACTACTGGGCATGATTTGAATTTGGTGTCATTTCATCCAATCAATGGGACAGACAGCCCAGACTTCTAATTTGTTAGAGAAATCAGGCACTAACCTTATTAAAGCTGCATGCAGAAACATGCCATCTCACCTCTTACTTCTCCTTTATCTCAGTGCCAGGGTTTCCTACATCTGGAGCAGGTAAATATTCCTTCCATTGCTGACAAATACTGCCAGGTAAAAGACTGCCCTTACAAAGACCATCCCCACTAGGACACTTAGGTTTCCAGCATTAACTTTGGCTTCTTATACCTGGATCTGAATCTTTATTTTGGGGGTTCACATTTATAATTCTCAAGCCTATTTAACTTCACTTTTATACAGAACAGGATCACTTTGTAGTTGTACAGAGCTTTGCCTAAGGGTTCTCCTGACAATTTAATCTTTCCAAATGTCACCCACATCTACAAAGAACTCCACTAAATGAACATGCCTGCAGGCAGAATGAAATCCTGCTGAGTATGGTGACAAGTTATAGAAGAGTTAAAGTAATGAACAGTTACAGCACCTTACTTTTATCAGAATGAATGGATACATTTAAAAGGTTTCCTCCTACTTGTGAAATTTCCGTGTATTTGAAAAGCATGTCAAACTATAGCAAACAAGCTGAATGCTGCTGTATCTGGTAATTAAAGGAAAAATATTACTCTCTGTAGTAAAGTGCAAAAGTCACTAAAAGTATGCCTCATACATAAATAAGAAGAAAAGTACAGAGAGAAACATTTTCAAGACTGACTATAGCACTTGCCTTTGGTCATCCATCAGTGATGCTTAAGCCCCTGAAAATCAAAGATAAATAGATACTCTCACTGCCAGAGTTAACTTCTGTGAGTTAAGCATTTGTATTACTTCTTGAGACAGAGGCTTCAGAATATGTTACCTCGTAAGATGCTGAGATTCATGTTAGTGACAATTATAGTTACTACTGTCCAAAGCTTATAAAGTCTAGATCTCAAAGATCCAAACAGGAAGACAAGCAAAATCAGAGAGTGTTGGGACTTTATGACTAAGTGATCCACCCAGAGATATAAACTATGGAAAGGAACCAACAGGGCTGATATTGATCAGGTTATTTCTTCCAGTCTGTCCCTCTTTTTCTTCATTATTTCTGCCAGTGCTACAATACACTCCTGTGTAGCCCTCCAAATAGGCCATGTACCCCTCAGGAGAGCAAGAATGAGAATCAAGAAAATAGTTAAATCTACAGAAACCAAGGAATAAACATGTACAGGAGTCTGTGAGTTCTGGATCAAATCCTGAGTGAGTTTGAACAGCAGGACCTTCACTGGTCCTCTGACAGCAGAATGGTAGAGTCCTACCACTCCGGCCTATCTACTCTATTAGAAATATACAAAATGAACATTCAAACCATAATTATTTAAAAGTTGTGTTAGCAACATTGTTTGCCAGAGATGAACAATACATCTGACTGCACAATTATTCATATCTACATATTTCATTCCAAGGAATGTAAGAAAAGATATGTACAACTCAACACACATTTAGACTACTGCAAAGAACACGACCAACATATCATCTAAAAGAGGATGAGGATGTTGCTTCTTTCTAGCAAATGCAATTCACCACATAAGGAAGTATATTTTCTATGATCTTAAATCAAGCTTCCAGTAGGGAAGATTTTAAAATATTCTTGTATTGTAACAAAATGTTCCCAGTGGTGTTATAATGAAAGAAAGAAAGAGGAAAAAACCCATCTCCTGGCAGGAAATTAATTATTGAGCATTACCCTTCTTCACAATGTGCTCCTACATTCTGTGCAGGCTTTCCATTTTTCTCTCTCAGTATGTGGAGAAATTCACTATGGAGAATATATAAACAGAACAAAGAGCACAAGGGTATCAGTTTATTAAATGCATTTAGAAATTGAACAGATTGGGAGGGAGGAACTTGATTGGTGCATCACCACACCTATTGTTTATTCCTTCTTTATATTCCTCTCTCCTCTTCTCCATTAGATTGTCACTTCTGCTTCTGTTCTCTGAAATCACCTCTGTTGAGAATGGAAGAATTGCACCTGGCTTTTAGCATCACTTAGCTGACACAGTTTCAAAATCTCACTTCCTTCTTTTATAAAGTAAAATAGAAAATCTCTTGATGGAAAGGGAAAATAGAAGTCTAAATACCAAGACGTAATTCCATTTTTTAAATAATTTTTTTCTGCCCCCGAAGTCCAGCCCATTTAGTACATTTCACCCCTGGCTGTCAGTTTCAGCTTCCCTGTGAAAAAGCTGAAAAACCTACAGAGGCCATAATTTCACTCATTAGTTACACAGTTACATGACAGAACACACAGCTCCTGAAGCTACTTCCGCAGCCAGCACATGCACTGACAACATCTTCTCAATTTGGTGGGATCATACCACTGCAAAAGCATCTTCATGAGAGCAGACACTTCCCAGTAACTGGCATCTTAGATTCTTCCTGGATGCGGAACAAGCAAACTAGAGAGGGAAGATGCAACAGACTGAAACAACATATGCTACTTTCAAATAGAATTCTATGTCAGCAATGCTCTATAGCTTTATGTCTGTGTGATTCCTGCAGAAACCTTAAATACCAGTTGGGCTGCTCAGGACCTTTTCTCACAGTCATCAGCACTTGGGCTCTTCCAGCTCTTCCAAGCTGGGCAGGATGGTTTGGACAGCATGGCTGTACTGCCTCTATCTGCCTTGCACACCTCCCATTTCTCTGGCTCTGTGCATCAGCCCAGAAGTCTCCACCTCTGCATGTAGACATGCCAGTGTTTGCATGTGTTGTTCATATCTGCAAATATTTAGCTGCTGCCTCCCATCCTTACTTCTTGGGTCTGTATTAACATGATGGGTTCCCCAGAGACCAGGAGAGGCACCTCCCCATATGCAAAATGTCCCACTGACTGGGAGCATTCTGGAATAAGACAAACCATCCACTTTGTACTCTAAACACAGCTGGTGTTACAAGAGAGCACTGCAGGAGCTGGAGAAGCAGCAGCAGATGGGGACCCTCACTGCATGAGGTCCTTCATGTGGCTCTGGGCACCAGGGCCCTCTGGGGAGCCTGATGGTGCTGATGGAAACTCTGCTGTCCTCACCTAATTTTTCATCCTAAACTCTTGACTTTCTAGCACATCAAAGCTGTTATTGATTCTGCAACAAACAATGATACTAGCAATGATTCAGATTGCATTGTTTTGAGAGAATGGATTTTGAATTATAAAGCAGAAGCAAGTTTAATTACTACATATGAGCATAGAGCATATGCTGCCATTTTACAAGAAACTGTTCTGAAGAGAAGCACCATGCTCTGCCACCAAGCTCCCAAGCGACAAAAATCACACTCTCACGAGTATCAGACTCGCCATCTGTAAAATGTTTTTCATCTCTAGAAGATAATGTGAGAACTATGTGTTACAAATCATATATTTTGTGACAGCTATTATCACTTGATTTGGAGCAGCACCTTAGAACAAATGTTTTTTTCTGCCCTATAAGAGCTCATGTGAGGCATGAAAGTTCTTAAAAACTTATTTAAGTAATGCAAGCAAGGTGATAATCAATATTTGTTTCAAAATTTCTCTTGGATGGTAAGAAGAGAACAGGAGGTTTTTTTCATGAACATAATGTCATTCAAAGGAATTTGCTCTGTAGGATGACATTCTCCTACACAACTACAGGAATTTTAGATAAGGCTGTGTGCATCTGTATACAGGCATTTTAAGTTCCAGGAAGGGAAATTAACCATTCTCTCACAAATGATTGAGCATTTCTTCTCAAAAATGCCCATGAATTAAGAATTAAACTTGGTTTAATTACTATAGTTTTGAGTAACAAGAGATCAGAGGCAGGCCAGCCACGTTTAGACAGAGAATACAAAGGGACTGAGACAGAAACCAGAAACATAGAACTACAATGTAATGAGAGACTGTCAAAACCCAAGGGGAAAGCAACCTGGAATCAATGGCCCTGACCGTACTCAAAAAGCTGAATTTCAAAGGTTAGGATGATGCAGGTCAAAATGATGTGGAACAACTCCATCAGCAGCTAACTGCATTAATACATCAGAGCTGAAAGAATGGCTAATTTGACTCTCTTTTCTGATAAATTATTTATCTTCTATAATCAATCCAAACTGAAACTAATTTCCAGCAATTGCACTGCTCTGCCAGTAGTCAGTGCCTTAATATAATTATGCATAGACAGGAAGAGATAATGACTTCTGATTCAAGTCTATTATTTTTATGGAACATGAAGATACATCGCAGTATTATGTGAGCTATTGATTAAGATCAGTATGTTACACTAAACAAGTTGTTTTCCCATAAACCACTGCTGTTTTGTCTTCCTCTTCCACCGAATCTTGCTGTCCTTTCCAATCACGAGGAGTTACCTGGTCAGGGGCAAACATAACTTTGGAGGAACTACAACTACTACTACTATCATTGATATCGATCTACATTCAGGGCCAGGTATTTGCATCCCTTCCGCCTGCACAGCCTGTGGCAGAATAGGAGAGCATCTCGTAGATGATTTATCCAAAAGCCCTGTCTATGTTTATTCAACAGCAGCTTATTAGAAGATACGTTAAATCGAGTCCTCTGATAGTCATCGGCTCCGAGTGGCGGTGCCCCGGACCCGGAGCCGTGCCCTGACCGTGGCCGAGTGACCCCAGCTGTCCCCTGGGGAGCGGCGGGCGAGCTCCGCCCGCAGCTGGGGCGCCCCGGCCGTGCCC
>WEIU01020480.1:347802-376141 GCA_013389925.1 Aegithalos caudatus | reverse complement strand
CGCTGCGGGGACCCCGCGCCCGTCCCGCCGTAGCGGCCTCTGTGCGCTCCCCATGAAAACGCGCTTATTGCCCAGGCAGGGGGCCGCGAGCAACGCCGAGCTTGTGCCCGCGTCCTCCTGCCGTACCTAGGGACCGGAGGAGGGTCGTCCCTAGAACAAGTGTCATGCACCCACGGCAGCAATGGAAGAACAAAAAGTATGAGCAGTAGAGGAGTTTTCCTCGTGGGGATGAAATCAGTGCCACTGACATTAAAAACCACTAACAGTTGCATACTGATTTAGCTTGCTCTTGGTGGTGTACAGGCTCTCAAATTTCCTTTGAGGGCAATTCTCACATTGACTGCCTTCACGTACACCGTTTTTCATCCGGCTTGGACAGTAATTGTTACCAAGGCCCTTGGGTGTCACTGAAATCTGTTCTCTACAAACCTGATGAACAGCGTGGGCATTTCATTTGCATACGAGGCGTTTCATTGCAATATTCCACTATTTGTACCTTTGTGCCGGTAAACAGCAAACTTTGACTTGATCGAGTCAGACCAGTATAGCGTCAAGACTTAGACTAGCAAAACATGTAAGCAAAATCTACAAAGTTAAATATAAACAAACTGGGATCTAGAAATTGTGGCTCTTTCAAGTCTGAAGTGTTTATGTGATCTCAAGCAAACACTCCACATAACCAGTTGTTTCACCCAGCTCAGGAATGCAGCGCTCTTCCCACAGCCTCCTCTGGTGATTTTGCCATTACGTCTCAAAATCAGATGGAGATGGCAAGAAGGCAGTCACCCCCTAAGTATGTAATAAGGATTCATCACCACTGTAACATGCAGCAGTCTGCTATCCCAAAATGCAGTCTCCAAGAGTCTGAAGCTGTCTTCAGCTGTTTATGTATCAAGACTGGAAAGTTTTGCACAGGTGTAAGGACACATGAATATCATGATGAAAAGTTTATAAACCTGAATGTAAGGAGCAGAAACAAAGAGCTTGTGGAAAAGAAGTGTCTGAACCCAGATAGATTTGCACAAATCACAGTGCCAGGCTTTGCCTTCATTTTACACTGGGAGGACCTGTTTTTTTTCCAGGCATTATCCAAGTGGGCTGAATGCATCCGTACCACATTTAGAGGTGGAGCTGGCAACTGAGCAAGTGTGGCTGTGGGAAAAACAGGTGAATGACTTCACAACATTAGTTGAAATACTGTCTGCCAGAGGCACTGGAGATCCCTAATCCACGCTGCAGCTCGAAGCAGGACTACTCCCAATACTGGATGGGGACAGCTGAGACTTTGTCCCATTGTGTGTGAGCATTCTCCAGGAGCTGGGGTGTCATGAGCTCTCTAAACAACCTTTTCCATTCTGCACTGGCCAGCTTGTGAGGCCATTTGCCATGGTCAGCACATCAGCTGGACAAAGGGAGGTAGTATGAGATGCAGGAAAATGAATGAGGAGAAGCAAACCAACCTGCAACCTTCAGCAGCAGAATCATAGACTCACAGATTTGAAATTGTTTTGGATGGAAAAGACTTTTAACATTATCAAGCTCAGCCTCAAACTAACACTGTCAGGGCCACCACAAAGACATGTCCCTAAGTGGCACACCTACAAGTCTGCAAAATACCTCCAGGGATGGCAATTCCACCATTTCCCTGGGCAGCCTTTTCCAATGCTTGACAACTCTTTCAGTGAAAAAAAAAAAAACAATCCTAATATCCAATCTAAACCTCACCTGGCTCAGCTTGGGGCTATTTCCTCTTGTCCTATTGGGAGTTACTTGTGAGAAGAGAACAACCTTCACCTGGCTACAATCTCCTTTCAGGTGGTTGTAGAGAGTAATAAGATCCTTTCTGAGCCCTCTTTTCTCCAGACTAACTCTCCCTCAGCAGCTCCTCACAAGATTTGTGCTTCAGACCTGTCACTATCTTCTTTGCCCTTGTCTGGATGTGCTCCATCTCCACAATCACCTCAATGTCCTCCTTGCAATGAAACTGAGAAGGATTCAAGGTGTGGCTGCAGTGCCAGGTACAGGAGGACAGTCCCTGCCCTGGTCTTGCTGGCCACACTCTTTCTGCTGTAACTCCTCGCTGCCAGCCCTGCCTGACCTGTGATGTTACAGCTGTGATTCACTGTTCTTGCAGATTTCTCTAGAACTAATTACTGCCTTCACCCTCATCCTTATCCTCACGCAAGAGCTGCTCAGCTCCACTCTCGTGGTGGTTGAGGGTGCAGCCCACGTCACTGACATTGCCAGGCCTGCCAGGTAGCTGCACTTGACCTGCACAGTCTGGGTCTCAGAGTCAGGTTGGGTTTAAGATGTGAATGATTAACATTGTGGGCATAGAGAAGTTAAAACTTCCGCTTAGAAAGAGGAAAAAGGCACTAAACCATTCTTACCTGGGAAAACACCTGCTCTGTGTTGCCCTGTACTCTGAAGGCACAAGAGCAGAGGCCAAACAGCAGCACAGGCTGGGGCTGCCAGTTCTTCCTGTGCCAATGGAGGCAAAGCCATCAGCCCAGCAGCCTGTCCTTCTCTTGTCAGAGAGTCAGGCAGGACTTCAGCCTGGGGTTCAGCCAGTCTGCCAGGTCTGATCACTCCAGTTTCTAACCCAGCACATCAGTACAAGCTGCATCGACCTCATCTTACATTAACACCATGGGCCATGAGATGCTGTGAATGAAAACCCTGATCCAGTTTCCCTTAGTAGGTGTGCAGCTGTGTGCAGGGAGGCAGCAGCCATCTCACCTGCATTTGTCCATCCAAGACTTTCCGGTGGCTCTCCAGCACCTTCCCCAAATCAGCTTTGTGGTTAGCAGGAGCCCCTCTGTTGGAACTCCTTTGAGATAATTGTAAAGACATTGCAATATATGCAGAACCAAGTGCTCCAAAATGGAAAGGTAAGCCTCTAAAGTTGTAAGGACATCTAAAAATTGTGAGATCAACAGGACATCCTGTATAAACATTTTTCTTTAAATTTTTAAGTTCTTCCCTGCAGCCTGGGGTCTGTGAATCATCTCAGTAAGAAAGTATGAAATCTGAGATTCTCATATAAAGCTAGAACACCAAATGTTATGTTAGTTGTTGCAAACTCTGTAAAGGCATGTGGAAATTGTCTGTGAAAATACTACATGTCTTCTAAGAAGTAACTGATTGTATGCAGTGAGGAGTAGAGAACTTCTCTTAAACAAAAAGTGATTTCAGATTTTATTAACAAAGTCCACTTGCCTTTTGATGTTAAAGGACTATTCTATAACTGAAAAAGCAGGTTAGATTTAATTAAGTCCCTTGGCTCAGTCTTGTTACTTAGGGCAATGCTGTAAACACTTGGCAGAGACTCTGAACTATAATAGCAGATTTATTAAAAAAAAAGTTTGGTCACATATGAGAAGGCAGGGAGTCTGATAGGAAGTTCATGGGGAACCTACCACTCTTCTGCATAGCCTTTATCTTTTTTTTTTTTTTTTTTTTTTTTTAGTGTATGCAGACTAAAGATGTTAAAAAGCTTTTCGTTTCCCATCCTTTACCTATCTTACTAGTGAGTGTTTTAATGAGTTGAATTCTCAGTTTGAGAAGAAAATTTACACTTGAAGGTTGTGTAATAGTAGAGACAAAGCCATCAAGTTCTACAGCTCAGCTTTGCACCTGTCCGGATGGAGGGTACCTTGTGATTCCTGCTAAAATGGCAAGGGAAGGTATCTGACAAAAAGGAAGCTATTTCTGATATTAAGGAAGATATTTGTGCCATTGTAGCTAATTTGCTTTGCCTTTCTAAATAGAATTGTCCATATGAACAGTCATTCTAAGAATGGATTTTTTTTTTCCTTTTTTAAAAATACTTCCAAACTAATGGTGACCAGAAAAAGGTCTTGTGAAAAGGTGAAAATTGCATTTCAACTCAAACCTCGAAGTGTAACTTCCTATCCACCCATGCCTCAGCCATCCATGGCTGCTCTGACCAGACCTACAAAAACAACTTTCCACTGATCCTTTCTAGACCTCCCTCTGCCCACATCCCCAAAACATCCTTGCTGAATGCCACAGGTCTGCGAGGTGTTTCTCTGCTCATGACAAACAGTGTTTTGGGAAAGCTGGTGTGCATTTGAGACCACATAGTGCTGGAGTCTTTGCATGTGCTTCTGACTTGTTAAAGGGGCTGCAGAGTATGTGAAGATCTCACTCAATTTTTAACCCTTTTTCTGAAGTCTTACAGGAAGAGGACTGAAAATAGATGCTGTCTTACCTTATAGCTGAATGGGAAAAAAAGGAGGGAAGTTAAAGTCTGTAACACAGGAAAGTAATCCACATTCTTATTTAACTCTTGTATTTTACAGATATGTTACAACAGACTGACTTGAGTGGTCACTCCATTTTAAGGCAATAATCATGCCAATCTAGGTCTCATCAACATTTTATTTTCCTTGCTTAGCCCATATCTGAAATACCAAGGAGGGCCAGCCCAGAGAAAAGACTCATTAGCTCTCCCAGATGAATAGGTAAGTGAAGATTTATTTTCTATTACCCTGTCTGACAGCAGCCACCCCATAGTCTGGCTCCTCTGCCCACACACATGTAAACAATGGGAGGGGTACCATGTAAAACAGATTTTCAAAGCAAAACACCAAAAAAGTTGGGAGAGAAAAAGACAGTCTAATTCAGCCAAATCAAGAGGAGACACTGAGAAAAATGTAATAAGAGGATTAGGCAACTGGAGGAAGTAAGGTCATGTGCAAAAAACCCAAGTAAGATATGAAATATAAATGCTTTATGACTTCTTTAAAGGAAAGGGAGTGTACACTAAAATGTGCGGCCTACTTGTCCAACCAAAGTGTGATCACTAGCAATGAATTAATTTATAAAATGTATATAATCAATAAAATGAATACCAGCTTAGAAATAGGAGTGTTGTGCCTCACTAGACCCATTTTCCTCTTAGTCCCTTTCAGATGGTAAGAGAGGAAGAGGAGTGATGACTCTTGGCCCTGCCTCAGTGGACCACTGAGCATATTTACAAACTCTGGATGTTGAGCAGCCTCCCTCTGCTGTGTCCTCCTTCTCTGAGTCCCAGAAGTCCACCACATAGGCTGCACTGATGAACCACAGTGATTCACAGCTGTTGCCACATACTGGCAATAAATAGACTATGAAAATTGCTGGAAGGTCTTTATGTGCTATGTGTAAGTTTCATCACACAGTCCATGAATAATGCCAGGAGTTATAGTGGCTTCTAACTTGGAAGGTAAATTTGTTTTATTTGCTTGCTACCAAGGTAGGGTTGTTTGGACTGACTTAGTAACAAAATGCACTTGGGTATTTTCAAGTCTGGGTCTTTTGGAGTAATGGGGTGGCATCACAGGCACAGCTTTCATGTGCTAGAGCTCTAGAGGTGAGTTCCTTCTGATTCATCATCAGGACAGCTGGTGTGGTGTGGTGGGAGCAAGGTTGTGTGGGTCACTCTCAGTCCTCTGTTGGTTTTTCATTTTCTTTGGTAAGTGTGGTTTATTTTAAGGTGTGATTTATTGAGAACATGTGTGCTTTATTTGACAGAGGCAGAGGGAAAAGGCTGTTCTCTGGCCTTCAGGCTGGTTTTCTTACATTCAGTTTGGTTTTCTGCTGTTCTTTCTTGCAGATGAAAGTTGGGAGAAAAGAGAGTAGTTATGTAAAACTCATTTGAATATTATGTACTTGTGGAGCTGATTTCTTTCTGTTGCCATGAGCCTTTCATTCAAAATCTTCCCTTAGTAGGGTAAAACCCTTCCCTGATTCAGAGAGGACATGACACAGAATAAGTTCCATCTAGTTTTTGGAAACTTGTTTTTTTCCCCCTTTATTCTGCTTCTATTTTCCTTCTGTTTCTGATGGATGCGGATGCAGTTGTCTCATCCATGTGACTGTATTGTGTAATTCTGTGCCTTTGAGCCTGACTTGCTCTCACTCATCTGTGACCAGCTCAATTCAGGACCTTCATATTCCCATCTGTGTGCTCCAGCACGCTGTGAAGATTTGCTTCCCCAGTAGATACTGAACAAAGGTTGCAATGTTTACCAGTAAATGGATCGTTTTTCCAGCTCTAGATGTTGTGTGACACCCTATAGGCCAGGGAAAAGACCAAAGAAGCAAAGCTTTCACCTTGAGAGCATCTGAGCATCTCCTAGGCGTTTCCATCTCTTCAGAACCCACTCCCATAAGATGAGTTTCATGGATTCATTCTGTCTAATCTCCATGCAGAGGTAGAGATGCCAGCCTGGTGCGAGCAGTGCCTTAAACAGCAACCCAGGAAACAGAGGGGCTACTCCTGTGTCAGGGCTTGCTGCACGGAAGGAGAGAGGGACAACAAGCAGTGGCTTGGTGTGTGGATGTCTCTGCAGATGATGGTGGTGGCAGTAGGGTCCTGCAGAGCAGTGTAAGCTGGTGAGGTTGTGCAGGAAGAAGCAATCCAGCTGCTCAGGGGTGGCCATCCCTGCACAATGCTCAGCTGGTTGTCACCCTGGATAGCCTGGTTACCTTCTGCCTGAGTTATCTTGCTTAGGGAGACTTGTGGTACATTCACTATATACCCCAGAGATACAAGTCAAGGCCTCTGCAATAGTACTTGCTGGCAAAGACTATTTCTGGACATAACTACAAATATTTAATATGGGGTAAATTATAAATCAGCCTTCTCCAACACCAACTAGAAGTGAATGCTTCAAGTGAAAATGGAGATTGCCTGGTCTGTTTTTTACCCCATGAATATTAGGTTTGGAAGCAGGGCAGCAGGTAATTAGTAGTGTTCAAGCACTGCAGTTGCAGTTGCTGTATAAATAATGCTAACATTGCTGACTTTTATACACAGCTTTCCATCTGCAGATTTCAAATCTCTTGTATATTACAATTTTCTGTAATTTCCTGGCATAAACTGTCTGAAACAAAATCTACAAGCCCTTAAATAATATTTGGTATTACAGAAAACAACCAGTATATTTTTGCAATAAAATGTTTGTGGAGGAATGAATTATGTGTGATCTATTCTGCGTACTTCACCATAGTAACAAAATGAATTGGTTTCTTAGAAGCCAGCAAGCAAGAAGGCTTCTTTTGAACAGCCTGACCTCTTTCACAGCACTGAAGATGTCAAATATTCTTCAAATGCAACATTCAGCTAAACTGCCTGTCAATGCAGCACCCTTCCGAAGCAATTCAACCTTTTCCTATTTGTTTGTTTCTGTTTGAAGAAAGGTTTCAATTTTACATCCAATGTCAAGTCAGTTTGTTATGAAAGAGATGTGAGAAAATCTTCCTTCTCTGACCTTCCCAAACAATATTAGCGTGGAAAGTAACAGAAATATATAAATGCTTCAAATGGAGGGGCTGTACCCTGTAGCTGATAAATAAACTGATAATTTTTTGAGGTAAGAAATGGATGACTCCGATGCATAAGCTGCCAGACGGAGGCTTTTGCAGTATGAGATGCACTCACTAATGATTCCAGGCTCTTTCAGAGCAGGCATTTTCAAACCTTACTTATATTTCACTGAATATTTAATGTCACAGTTCTGCCAGAAGCCTCTGAAAATAAGGAGAATTAAAACCCATCAGTCATTCCTTAGCAGAAGGAAGTTGATGATTTAGAAAGTTTCTCTTTATCATGTTTCAAAGTGTGACCTTGAGGAGTGCTAGGAATGTCCTTGTGGTGCCTGTAGAGGCAGTTTAGAAGCCATGGTTGGTGGTATTTCACCTGAGCATAGTTAACTGCAAGCATCTGTCAGGGTTTGCCATCCTCTAACCAACATGCCCTGAAAGACTAATCACTTAAAAGCCATGATAGAGATCACACAGTGGAGCCTTTACTTAGGCAGGTTTTGATGTCCTTGCCTTGCTGTGGTCAGCAGGGCCCACAGTGTTGGTTTGGAGAGCAGCACCCAGCCAGGAGGTGTTCCTAGTGAGAGGTGGCTGCCTGCTTCCTTCTGACATATTCTTGTCTTCTTTTCCAAAAGCATTTTCCAAATCAAGCTCTGGACTTCAAACCCATCCTTTAAACAGAAAATTCTGGAATCTGGAGAGAAAACAACAGCAATATCTTGTGGGTATGGAGTACCAAAAAGAACTTTCTGTGCTCAGTTAGTAGGTGTTGGTGTGTGCATGAGCATAGAAATGCAGGCTGAAATGACAACTTGCCCATGGCTCAGTATAGGAATTTCACTAATGTTGCTTTTCCCCATGTCCAACCTCCCCCTGCATCACCCAGTCCCTCCTGTATCAGAGAGTTAGGTTGAGGGGATTAAAAAAGGATGAATTTGTATGTACTTGTGCATTGTTTTCCCTGTTATAATAATTTCTTTGCAAAAATGAACAACAGTTAACGAGGAAGGCAAAAGTATGAGGCATCCTCACTTAAGTCAGCTTTGATGGAAATGTACTTTGCTTCTGATAGAGGCTTAGGAATACATCTATTTATGTTTCAGCTCCCTTGACTTGAACTGGCAGATGATCATAGATACCACAGTACAAAATTCAGCTGGTCTAATTTGAGAAGAAATGTTGGAGATTGAAAATACCCTTAATTTCTCCCCTTCAAAGAGACCAGAGAAGGCATTTTGTTCAATCTCCTACCTCTCAAAACCAACACAGTTGCAAGTGATGGGTTTGAATGGAAGTCCCAACAGCAATATTTATCTCCAGTACTGCAGAACTGTTGGCATAAAAATCTGAAAAATTTCCCAATTTTTTAAAGTTCTAGTAAGACTGCCAAAAGGCACAAAACTTGAAAATCAAAGATTTTCTTTCTTGTGTTTTTATACAAGTCGATGGCTTATCCTATTTGATCCAAAAAACTTTTATGGGAGCATTTTGATATTCCAGGATGAGGTAAAAGTGTGACCACATGTAGGTGTGCTTTTATACTCTGTGATTTTTACCAGCATTTACAAATCTTGCTGCATTTTATTGCACAACTGATTTTAAAATATGTATATGTCCAGGAGCTCTTCTGTATGATCTCTGGTGAGAAACATCCCTGAAGTGTTTGATGAAGAGGCAAACTGTTCAGGGCTCTTCACAGACATAGTTAATTTCCTTCTCAAGAAGAAAACACCAGGCCTTAAAGGGTTTTAAAATGCACTGGGGACAAGAAAGACAAAAACCAATGGCCAGAAGCTGAAGCCAAGATGAATCCAAATGAGGAGATTTTAATAGTGAGTCAGTCATCCAGAGAAATGACGATTTGCCAGCTCATAATGTCTTCAGAGAGTGTGCCTTTCCAGACGATGTGCCATACTAACAGTACAGTTTATTCAAAAGTGGGTTAATTGTGTGAACTATAATGACTTGTAAAATAAAAGCTGTATCAGAGGATCTGCCTAATGGTCCTTTGCCTTTAGTTTTGCGAGGTTTATCTTAAAAGAGTATTGCTTTTCTTTTCGTTTTTCCAGCTCTTGCACAGACTAGGTCAAAGTATTTTAATTCCATTCCTTCCAGATTTCTACCTTGGAAAATGAAGCCATTGAGCAAAGCAAAAGTCCTAATAGCAACAGTGAAGTGATAACAGTTTGCAGTTAGTGCTCAGTCGGTGGGAACTAATTCACTCATTCACAAAGCTACAAAGCTGCCGTCAGACGGCTTTTTTTTTTGTCACTATCAAACAGATTGTGATTAGATCCACTGACAAAGGTGAATGGTTTGATAGTCATGATTTAATCCTCTTCCATCATTTCAGCAAGACAGTCACTAAATCACACAGTCTATTTTTGCGAGGTTATCCTGAATTTATAGTCAATGCCACAGTATTTGAAAATACATATTGCTAGATGGTTGTTATGGCACAGTTCATACCCATGCGTATACCTAACCTGAATGGCCTGACTGCCACATGTGTGTACAAAATTATCATGTATGTACCTGTATATACACATGTATGAAATCAATAAATATGGGAGTAAACAGAAGAGTGTTGTTGGTGGAACATGAGCATGTGAATGTCTGGTTTGTTCAGCACTATTTCTGTGAGTCGCACACATCTGTGCACAAGAAGCTACTGCCTCCCGCTCCTCTTATGTAACTTCATAAAGACTCATAACATTAACACAGTATCTGCAAAGAGAGGCTCAGGGAGTCACTGGGTGCCCTGTTACCAGGTGGTACTTGTCAAGAGTTCATCTTCCCCATTCAGGCATGTTTTGAGAGGTAAAACACAAATAGTGACACACCTACAGAACGTTATCAGCATAATTTATTCTATTCAGAGCACCTGAATTTGAAAAGTCTGGATGGATATTAGTTTGGCTTTGGCTGTGGCTTAGGGCATACATGATCATATGTAAGGAACTTTATTTCTGAGTTCATATTATTTATAGGACTGGATGCTCTTGGTTTACTATGCCCTACTTCTCCCAGCTCTTTTGAACTGCTACACTCAGGTGTCTTCTTGTGGAGGTAGTTTCAGGAAAGCTATGTTGTTTCATTATTCCCTGTATAAACAGAAAGCAATGCCTGTATTTTGGCTGCTAAAAGTGAAGCAACAGTGATCAGAGTTTTTATTTGTGCACATTTTAAGGTAGGGTATCACATATACCCATGTTCAATTCTCTTTTATGTCTTCTTTTCCAGTATCTCAGTTGGTATTGCATGTGCTTAACCCCTCTGTGATCACCAGGAATGGTTCCAAAGTTCTTAACCTACGGTTGTCAGTGCAGGAAAATGGTGTAATCTCCCCAGATTATGGAAAGGGTTACAAACCCAGTACCAGAAATTCTCAGATTTCTTCTCACTGCTGTTGCAAAAGATATTTGCTTAAAAGTCCCTTTTCCTGCTGGGAAGAAAATTTGGGGGAGAGATGAAGTATGGTTTTGCTCCAACAGTATTGGAAGAAACCTAAGAAAATATGCTCCAGTTGTATCCTAGAGGTGAAAGGGCCAATCAAACAAACAAAGAAAGTTGTGCTTATTGCTTTGAGACATCTCATAATTTCTGAGCTGATTTCAATTATTTTTGAACAGCTGCAGGCACAGGGATGCTTTGCCTTTCCTGAACAGCTGAACAGGTGATAATATATGAGTTTTAAATAAGTTCCCAGCTGATAGGGAAAGTTTGCAATCTGCTTAACAGTGCTGTTGCTACAGAGAAGTAGATGTCATTTCTGAAGGAAAAAAATATTGGAACCAGTGCTGTTTCCTGAGACCAAAGGAGACAGGCCTGTAGCCATCGGTTGTATCTTGGAGCACCATGTCGTGTGTGCAGGCCTAACTCCACAACAGCGGCCTTGAGTGCACAACCACAGCCAGTGTCAGCTCTCACCTCATGCATTTTATGTGCTGTAAAAGCCACTGCTTTATTCCCAGTCTTCAACTTCTGCCAGCGCCTCTTTCTGGGAAAGTTGGAGCAGCAGCACACAATGCACAATATAACACCTCTCTCCCTGTTTCTTCCCACAGACCAGCCATTGAGCACTGGTCAGGAGCCCTTAGCACCCAGTTCAAACAATGTAAATTCTATGAGAGCTCATTGTTTTTGTAAAGATAGCATGCAATCTGTTGCCAAGCAGCCTACGCAAATATTTAAAGCCTGCCTCTTTCTTCACACAGTTAAAAAACACCAAACCAAAACAAAAATAACAAGAGCTTTTACTTTGTACAGGCTGAGGCGGAATTAACCTCTTCCTGCACAAGTACCAGACACTGATGTGATGGAATTGTTGACATGTGCATGCATTCCATGGGGATGATGCTGGAGAGGACTTGACTTGGAGGCTGGCTATATATTTATATATGTACTGTTATATATCCTCCATGTACAAGATAGGTCTTTCTATTTCCCTCTTTTCTTGAGAGGTAGCATTTTTCTGGCTAACCCTTATGTAACCCAATTTCTAAGGATGACCTCCTTATCCCAAATATCTCCAGGGTCCAGGCCCACATCTGATCGTGTTTTTCTCTCTCCCTCCATTCCCACCATCGTTCATATCTAAACACAGGCTTAGCTGCTTTGCTGAAATCATCAGACAGGAACAGTGTCCATTCTGTAAAAATGTTATAGCACTGCCAGCACTAGATTTCTGTGTAGAAACTTGGAAGTTGACACATATTTAAAAATAGTTGTTATTATTTTTACTCCTATCACACTTCAGTCTCACCAATATGAGTTATCAGGCTAGGTTTTTCTGTCTCTGGGAACAGTGTCCAGGCACGGAGCTGTCTGGTCAGGCAAGAATTATCATCAGTATCACACTGGAGAGACTTCATGAAAAAACAGACCAAGTACAAATATAAGCAATGGCTTGAATCCCAGCAGCCCTTTTCCATAGGAACAAGCCTTCATACAGTATGTACCTTTGTGTGTGCAACTGCAGTACTCAGGAGGAGTAATTTCCCAGCCAAAGGAAGCCTTTATCAGCGACTCCAGGGTCTGATTGCCAAGGAGACATCTATGATCTGTGAGGAGTCAGGATTATGAAGGAAATTAACATGCCCCTAAGATCTGCCTCAGAAGTTTGCCATTCATTCATGCCATGCATACCTATCCCATAAGAAAAAGACTCTTTTCAGGATATTTTCTGACCACCTCTTTCTTGCATTTGATTTCTGAGGTTCAGTTATTATTCTGTTTTTTGAAACCAAAGTTTCATATTCAGAGCAGAATCACATAAATGTGATCTGAGCTCCCTGAAGTTGTAGAATTTCATTATACATCTCATATAAGCTCTAAATCAATTCCTCCAAACTGATTTCAGAATTGCCTGAAACACCATTTAGTATGGCCTGACCTATTTTTGCTAGACAAGCTTTAAAACTGGTTGGAAAGTATCCCCATTTTAGCAATGACCTTGTTATTTATAACCAGGTCTTGATCCTATAATATCTATTAATTATAATAATTTTCCTCAAAATGTCACTTATCCACACATTCATAAGGGCATAAAATCCTGCAACTTGCCTAACTAAGGTAGAACTGCAAGACCTTGTTGTGGTTTCTTATTGCGGCTTTCTATAAAAATGCAAATACCCACAGCTAATGTCCCACGATAGGATTATCAGGGTGGTAACATCAATTATATGCATAAATGTTTTCTGTATCGACATTAATGTGTAAAAGCACAAACAATTTTCAAGATTTATCTTACTTTTAAATGTATTTACTGATTGTGATTTACTATATTCCTTCTATGAGCAGTGTATGTTGCAGTGTGATGCACCAGTGATCATGGTGTCCCGGGAGGTTCGTAGACAAGTTTTCCTTTTGTTGGCAGTTTGCTTCACCCGTTACCAATGCTCACGCATTACCGATGAGATCTGCAGTACACACAAATGAAAAGGATCATTTAAAGAAGCAACTGAAAGTAACCAAGTAAGAGCTATTTAGAATAAATTGGGTTGGAAGTGACCTTCAAAGGTCATCTAGTCCAAACTCTCTGCAATGAGCTGGGACAACTTCAACTAGATCAGGTTGCTCAAAGTCTAGTCCAATTTAGCCTTGAATGCTTCCAGGAATAGGGTATCCACCCACCTCTCTGGGCAACCTGTGCTAGTGTTTCGCCACACTCATTATAAAAATTTTTTTCCTTATAACCAGTCAAATCTACCTTCTTTTAGTTTGAAACCATTAGTCCCTGTCCTATTGCACCAGACCCTACTAAAAATTTTGTCCCTCTCTTTCTGGCCTTAAAGCCTGCGTCCCCTTAAGAACTGGCTCGCACTGCAGTCGGGGTATCGAGGACGAATGCCTGCGTGTCCGGTGGCTGATGTGCCGTCTGACCGTCACGGGCAGCGCGAACCGCAGCCAAGCAGCACCTCTGAGCCCTGACGGCGAAGATCNCCGCATCTCGGGGTGACCGCGGGCCCTGCTCGCTCCGGGATGAGTGGGAGCACGACAGCCTCACCGCAGGGCCCCTCGGCGCAGAACAGAATGAGGTTTCCTGGCTATAACCCAATTTACAGGTAACTACGAAGGGGTGCGAAAGTCTGTGGCAATAAAGATGGTTTCGGTGCTTCCCTGCCTTAGCGGACCAGTCCCATCCCTGCTCCCCTCCCCACCTCCCTGCACTCCCCAGCGGAACGTGCCGGGGTGCCTGCAGCCTGCTGTCCTGCACCAAGGAATGCAGTAAATGGGAGAGCTTTTCATTAGTTAGAGCCCCTAATTTGGGGATTGTGTAAAGCTTATTCCCATTCCTGTAGTTAACCTGAAACCTCTAACACATGCGCTGCCAGTCTCAGTGGAAAACAAATCAAATGTTGAGTGTTGCAATGCTCCACAGAGATATCGGGGAGAATTTGTCAGCCCTGGACCCTAGAGATACACAGGGCCTCTTTATTATTTCAACTTTGAGCAGTCATTTGTGACTGTGTCAAGAGAGCATAAAACTGCCACATTTTCCAGGCACTTTGCATAGGCACCTTTGCCTGTATGAGATGCAGGGAACTCAGCAGGGTGCTGCATATCGGTCCCTGCTGCTCATCCTCTGAAGTGCAGGACTTCAATTATTACCACGTCTTTTTTGCCACATCTCTCCCTTTTCTCGTCTGTCTCCATTCCTGGGGAACTCCTGAGGGTAGAAGAATGCTGCACACCTGCAAAACACTCATTGACTTTCTCTCCAGCCAAGCTCATGTTCAAGGTTCCTGCCCTGGCTGCGGCAACTTTCCCTTGCAATACAGGGAATAAAACAAAGAGAGATAGGAAAGTCCTTCAAGCCTTTCTCTGGCCAGGGGTGGAACCACATGAGGAGGAGCAGCCTGAACATTCAAGAAAGATCAGAGGAGAAAGGGAGAAAAATTCCAAATGTGGTACGTGGCTCTTGCGAGCACCTCACAGTGCTAACCTGCTGAGTGGTAAAAGAAGTGTTCTCCATTCCCTCTGTTTTTATTTTCCTTCTCAGGGAACTTTGCTTAGCTGGAGGAGGAAAAGAAAAATAATTGTCTTAGATATTATTTCAGTACTTTAATTTCTGTTTCAACGAATCCAATTTATTAGCAGCAGTACCTGAGATTATACTCACCAAAGAAATTCTCAAAGGAAGCCTCACCATCTAGGTGTATTTTTCATTATACAATAAACTCTGAACTCCACCAAAGGTGTTTTCTCGTAATGTTAAACTCAGTGCCTGACAATTATTGTCCAGCTCCATTTGGTGCCAGAAGTGCATTCAGTGGAGAAGTAATAAATCCTTTCATGCTGTTTAATAAAACGAGAAAATGTGTTGCTCACACTTGGATGCTAGACTTTATTACACAAACACAGCTAAAAAAATAAATGGAGTATTTCCTGTTTAGAAGTGCCTACAAGTCACATGATGTTGATTTTCTCCAGGTGTTGCAACTCTAAATGAAATTTTCACTTAAGTTATTCTTAAAGAAGTGAGTTATTTCAAAATGCAATAATCAACATGTTGTTAAAGGTGCAAAAACCATTGTAAAAACTCCCAAAACATTCAATGTGCTGTAATGAAATTAGATGTGGAACACTGTGGTTGCCAAATTATTCAAGATATTTGTGAGACACTTTGCCATTCACTTGAGTGCTTTTCTGAGTTTCTACTGGGAGAAAAAACAAAGGCAAGGAAAAATCCTATGAGGTCTGAGAAACCCTTTCAACTCCTTCCTGATTTCATCTTTTTTTAGGGAGCTGGGGCTATTTTCTGCTCTGGTCTTGGTTAGAGGTGCCACTACCATTGTAAAGTAAATGCCTGATATAAATAAATACCTTCATCAAAGTGAAAGTGCTAAGTGGAAATCACTCCTTAAGCAGGATTTTCTATTCCTTCATTTCCACTAATTTAAATGAAAGAAAAAGTCAGCCACACATTGTCTTTTAATAGATTAATCCTTTGGTACTAGATGTATTCCGTGCTGCTCATACTCGCACAACCCATGTGAGCCTCATCCAGTGATGCTTTGAAGAATGATGAATATCTGTCATGCATGCCTTATTCCTCCTCTCTCTTGCCTTCCATTTACAGGCTTGTGTGGGTGAATCTCTCCCCTTTGGGGACTTTGTGGGGGCCATTTAGAGGTGCTCAATAGTCTGTATTTCTGTGGGAGATGTGGAGCAAGAAGCACTGAGCATTAGTATGGGTCCTAACATCTTGCTGGAGTTCCTCCCACAGCTTCTGAACAACCACCAGAGTGGAGACCCCTGCCCAGAGAAGCTTTATGCACAGTGTAAATTCCCTGCACACTTGAGAAGGATGGATCTCATCCCAAAACTTCAGAGACACCTAGACAAATTCTGATCCCCTACCATCTGTTATTCCCATCCATGATGATTTTTTGATATTCCATTATATGAACTTAGCATTGCCTCTTTTGTATTTAATAGCTGCAGTTTTATCTCCCTTCTGTTAACCTCTTGCTCAAATCTTTCCCAGTTTAAAATGGCTGAGCACACTTACACCACTGGGGTTAATTATTCCATTGGTGTTTCTTACAGAAAAAGCAGATCTCTATCATTGGGTGGCTCATGCCTTTTCTGTAGAGTAACATTGACCTAAATATCCATAACAGGCACCGATACTGCCTACACTGACTATAAATGTCAAAGAACAACATCTCCTTAGATATCATCCAAAAAGCTCTTGTACCTGAAAGAATGACTCAAACAGCCACGATTTCATACACAATAAAACAGGTCACAAGGGACTGCAAATACTTTCAAATTGACACAAACTTTATAACAGGCCCTCAGAGCACATGGAGTTTCCTTACCAGCTTGACCAGCTGATGGCTCTGCAGCCACCAGAAGAAGTGGGATCACCCTGTCCTCCCACCCCTCCGTTTTGTGGGACAGCACCTGCAGTCATATGAGTCAAGGAACACACCCATCTGAAAATTATTGGGCGTTTTGGAGGATTGTTTTTGGTCTAGACCAGTTTGCTGATGTAGTTGGCCAAACAACATGGTTGGTTGCTGTGCTGGGGAAGCATTGCAGGGAGAAGAGGTGGGACATGCCTTTTTAATAGCATCACAGTCATTAGAAGGCTGGAAGGGCTTGTGAAACCATCTCACAGGGTTTTGCAAGCCTAGTTGTGGTGTGCATCTCCCTGGGGCCCTTTTCTCCCAGAGGCCCGAGTTCAACGTTGCAGTTAAATGACTGAATTTCAAGCTCATGAGTAGTTCCCAAGGCTTTTCGTATTTAATTTCAATTTAATTGTATTCTTAACTTAGATTTAATGATAAGCATAGATTTACTCGTATGTGCAGAGCTAGGTATGCGTCCATGTCCTTCTCAGGAGGAATATCACAATTGTGTGTATGGAAAGTAATTGATTTTTCCTAATGGGTGATTCAAGTTATGAATTTATTTGGCTCATTAGTTGAGAGCTGATTTATTCACTCCTTTTCTTTACTGACAGCAGCAAGTTTCCTTCCACCTGGGTGTAACTCCAGGACTCAGAACTTTCCACTTAAATCCCTCTGCAGATTTAGTCAAACTCCCTCTTATCAGAGTTGGTCTTACAAGAGGGTTTTTGTTGCTTAAAAATTTCCAAACTCAGCGGGATCAAATGTAGGCTTTTAAATCTGCATTTGAGCTCCTCCATACACTTTGTGGGCTGTGAGCTTCCCACGTCATCTCCAATGAGAGAAAAAAAAAAAAGCCCCAAACCTCTGAGTCTCTCCCTGTAACTGTGGGAACCAGAAGGACCACTTTGCAGCAGTCCTTTTTCCTGTTGGGCAGTGGGGTCATGGCACAATGCAGAGAACATCTCTGTAACCTTGTGAGGTCAGATGAGCACAAGTGACGTGGGGAACAGTGATAATAATAGAAAAAGAAAGGTGAAAATAGTCGGGATTTAAAAGGGATTTCAAAGACACTCCAGGAATACTAAATATTGGTATTACACAATTAAGTGAAACCTTCTGCTGGTCTAAAATACATATTAAAAAAATAAGTCTGTCTGAGTTGAAGTGTGATGCCATGCTGCTTACATTATATATGAGTAGTAATTGGAAACAGGACATCTGCAGAAATTAACCATTAGCTGTTGAGCACTAAAATCTCTAATTGAGTTTGTAAGCCCTTAATGGCACAGTTAACCTTAAACATAGCTCAGTGCACGCACTACCTGGTTAACACTGGTTAATAACTCTAACAGCTGATAATATTTCACACCCATGAGAGCACCAGATTAGCAAGAGACTCGGTGGAATGAGCTCAGCTCGCTGCTCTTTTGGACCACAGACATAACAGTTTAACCTTTCTGAGCTTAACCTTTCTGCTGTAACTGGTCTTTTTGGGCTTTCTTCCTTCCAGACCTGCGTGTGATGAGAGCACCCCTGCACGTGTGGCTTGGTGAACTGCAGACACCACCGTGTCCTTGGAGCACTTTGTGGTACAGCAGCAGATGGAAGCTGCATGGATATGATGGATAAATCCACCTCAGGGCTGGAAGAAGTGTCTGTAACTTGAAGTGTATTTGAAAGGGAGCAACACTGTAAATTTCACAAGAAGGGCAAGTTCTACCCCCAAGTATGGATAGGAACCAGAGAGACCAAAGCTGTGAGGAACAGCTCACTACATGCTTGGCTGGGCATTCATTCATAAACCTTAATCCCACATCCTCTACCATTAAACCCTCTGCCCAGGAAACCCTAGGACTGTGCAGCCCAGGCAGACCAGCTCAGGAAGGACAATTTTGAAAGTGTGGGTGGTTTAAAGTGATTGGTGCAAGGGGCAGAGCTGACAAGCAGGTGGAAGAAGTGTTACTGAAAAAGCACATGATTCTTTGTCAGCAATGAACAGTAAGCTTGACAGGTGAATCCAAAGCACTGTCAGCTTTAGGTGTCCTAATTGTTAAAAAAACACTTTGTTATTGCCAACTTCCAGTACGTATCTAAGCAAATTAATTCTGCAGCTGTTCCAGAAGAAGCATATGTATGTGTATATATATATATATGTATATATGTACATATATGTATATATATGTATAATATTTTTTTAAGAAGCAAAACCCCTAAATGTGGATTGAATAAATTTTTGAAGAGACACACAAATCTCTGCTGCAGACCTGTGTTACTGTGTGTGCCACAGCTCCTCTGGGGCTGGCATTTACCTGGAGAAAACCAGGTGAAGTCTGCACCTTGGGTTGTCCTGAGGGCATCCGTGCAGAGCCCAGGCAGAACTGCCAAATGCTGCCCTCGCCCACTGATCACCATCAGAACCAGGAGCAGCACAGAAAAGCGTGTGTGCTGGGCTTCCCCCCACAGCAGGGTGTGCTGGACTGTCAGCCCGGCCCTGTCCTGTCCTGTCCCGTCCCGTCCCGTCCTGTCCCGTCCTGTCGTGTCCTGTCCCGTCCCCTGTGCTCCCAGGCCGGCACAGCCCGACATCGCAGCTCTCCCTTCACCTTTCCACGGCAATTGCTCTTCTATGGCTCTGACCTGCAGCGTGTGGCTGAAGCCAGGAAATGAGAATCACCTTCTTTTCTCAATTTACTCACTTGCCTTAAAAATCGTGCTTTTTCTTATGAACCCTTCTTTTATATAATTTTCATTAACAGTACTTAACATGACAATGACTTTGACGATAATTGCCCATTTTTCTGGCTGCTTTTGTGGTACATGAAAATTCACAATAAGCGGGTGCAGATTGAACCTTTGAGCTAGCAGATGTCTCTGAAAACAATTTTTCCTGTGCACTTATGACAGAAATTCTCTAGCATTTTTTGTACTTACCAAAAAGTTTTGCTGACCAAGATAAATAAAACAAATGCTGTAGCTCCGTGCAATGTGGGGTTTGGATTTAAAGTAAATCTTTCTCCCATGCAGAGATTTAGCCCCTCCGAGGCTGCTGTTTTGTCACCTTTTACAGCCTTGTCTCCTAGGCACCCTCAGAGTTTACTGCAGCTGACACGGCTTCCTGTGGACTTTCGCCTACACACTGCCCTTAGGTACCTGCAGGAGTTGATCACTTTGCAGCCATTACCCTTTTCCTATTTTCCCATGTGTTTTTACGGCAACTTGTGGTGATTTTCTGGACTAGCTGGGGTATCTGGGACTTCTTTGTGCCTTTGTTAGATGTTTTGTTTTTCTTTCTTTTTTCCCCAATGGCAGTTATTTTATTACATCCCAGCCTGTGTCTCCAGGCCTCATGCTCTGGGATTCTTGTTTGGTTTTCTCATGGAGCAGCCCTTTTCCCTTACCATTTCCCTGATGCCTTGTATTGCATTTTTATTACAGCAGAGGCTGTGTCTACAGGTCCTTCAGGCTATTTGTTCTGAGACTTTTATTGGATTCTCAATAAATATGTTTGCCATTGGGGGTCCTTAGCTGGTTTCCTTACCTATTTTTATTGAAGCTGTGCTTCCAGACAAAATGTTAACCAGCTATTTCAACAGCAATCTGGTTTCTCTTCTGAGCCCTTGCAGAGTTTCTTACATGTTTGCATTGGCTGAGCTACATGTCCTGCTTTTTTTTTCTCTCTCTTTTTTTTAAATATTTCCCTCATGTTTAAGACCTTTTGTTGATGCAGTCTGGGTGCTTTTCTGCAGCCGTCTCCATTTTACCTGGCAGCACAACTACACCTTTGTGGCAGGCAGCAGGTGGAATGAAACCAGTTCTCTGCAAAGCTGAGAAATCCTAGGATTTGGGTAAACAAAGACAAGTAGGTCACATTCCTGCAAAAAGCTGCTGTTTGCTAAATTGACCTGATGGTTTTTGCTTGGGTAATCCGTGCTTCACCGAGGTGCATCAGGGTCCATCATCTTCATTAAGAGAAATGGATTTGGTGCCTCACGGGGTGGCGGGTTTGTTGTCCTGGGGAGGGTCCTGTGAGGAAAGACTGACAAACCCTTGCAGGCACATCACCCAAGTCCTAAAGCTGGAGGCTCTCAGTGGGCCCTGCCATGAGGATTTTGATCCAAATTTTCACAGAAATTCTGATCTGAGTCTTGGTTTAATCTCCTTTCCATGATTATTTGTGATATCAGTATGTATAAGTTAGAGGGCAGTGGCATTCCCTGGAGAGAGTCTGTGGAAAGGATGATGTGGCAGCCTAGGTACAAGGGCAGGACTGGCAGCTTTTCCTCCCCAAAGGCAACAGTTTCATCCCTGTCCTAGTCCTTTTGGAAATGGGGTTGTGGTACAACTGCCTGGTGTTCATGTCAGAGAAACCACTGCCAGGGCTGGTGGGTTACCCTGCACCCCATCAGTGTGCTGAGCCCTGACAACAAAACACTGATGGGTAATACTGGAGAGGAGGAAAAAAGCCTCTTTCCAACCTAAGCCTAAGCCTTCATCTTTTAAAGTAGTTTTTGTGTATTTAATTGGTTTTCTATTTTTAACGTGGGTGAAAAGGCCTATGTGGTCAATGTATATGTGTGTATTTGTGCATCTCTAACTGCTCTTCTCATAGTAACTTTTGAACTTATGGACCAGTTTCAACCAGATTTGACTGAGAAGGAGAAATCACAAAGATAGGATGCTCCTGCAATTTCTGTCTTAAACAGCTGGGTAGAGGAGACAGTATCAGAGAATCCACACAGGAAAGAGCCATTCTAAGTACTTTAACTGCAGGAAAAGTTTAGATCACAGTTAATGTTTTATTAGACATAAAAATCCACCAATCATTCAAGTTGTCATTCCTGGATGAAGACCATATCCTGTGTGTAGTAGAAGGTAATTCTGATTGAGCTTTTTCTGCTGCTATGGACATTCATAAAGTCTTCTCTCACAAACACATGCTGCAGGCTTAACATAATGCAGTTTTAAAAAAAGAATCAACCGCAAGAATCAAATTCATTTGAAACCAGGATCTGCTCCTTATGATACAGATAGACATTGCTATTTGCTTATAGGTAGTTATACAGCTGTGCAGTGGCATTTATTTTATCAGAACTCTAGAAAATATCAATAGATATTTTCCATTTAATGTGACACATACATTAATAGCCCTATTTTTGAGAGGGAGTATTTTTATTTTGGGACCAGAGCATTTGTCTCAGAACAATAAGGCATTGATGACAAAGAAGTGAAGACAGACCATATCAAACAAGTCCACTGTCTTACCTTGGAAGGCTATTTCTCCTTCAGCATGAAGCTGTTTTCCAGGCACAGAAAAAGGTGGAGCTATCTAATGCTACACTATATTTTACCTCAGAAAAGGAAAACTGAGACACAGAGAGACTGATACCCTTGACTTGTCTGGAGTCTACAGGTGATCTGACTGAACCATTCCCAGGCCAGCAGTGAGACTGGAAAGACCGTGGGAGTCACATCCACACAGACAAAGGTACTGGGACAATACTAGTAGGGAAGAAGCTCATTAAAAAACCTCATTTATTTCCCTATTTTGGTCACAAGAAGTAAAACTTGAACTGAAAAAAAAAAAAAAAAAGAATGAAAACAGAAGGTGTAAATTCTTAATTTTTATCCATTGTATTCAGAACAACAGGGAGAACTTTGTGATGCGCTGTTGGAGACTTGCTTGGCCCAATAAATCAGTGGTTCTTCAATGTTTTGCCAGAAACCCTGCTCCTGCAGAAGCCATGGGGATTGCCTTTTAATTCCCTCAAGAGAGTCAGAAACCAGGTTTGTTTTGCCCATGGCTGGGGGAGATGCAGGCTGCAGTGCAGCACAGGGGGCAGGAGGATTTGGCATCCAGGTACCACATCAAGCATCTCCTAGAGCACAAACTGCCCGTCTCCCTGGGGCAGCATTGGCTCCAAAGGGATGCTAGGCTCAGGAAAAGCTCTCCCATGCCAAAAACTGGATTTCTTGTGAAGATCCCATCACACCAGATTGTCATTCTGAGGTCCTTGAACTGCCAGGTAACCCCCTGCAAGGCAGCCCACGGCTTCTTGTCCCTCTGTAAGTGGGGACAGTGACACAATCCTTGAAGGGGATCTTCTCTCAAGTATTCATGATCATTTCCAACAACATAAAGAGCTAGGCTGGGGTTACTCCAGGTTCTGCAAAATAACCTTCTGGCCCCATCTGCAATGAGAATTTAAGAGCAGCCTTAATCATGCCAAAGACAAATTATTTTCTGCTGAAGTGGACTGTTTGTCCACATCCAGCTTCATTTGTCCACCATGTTGAACAACAGCCTTGACTTGTACTAAAACATGCTTGGATTTTGCCCCCTTTCCATGTGTCAAAAGGATGGGTGGGAGTTGAGGCTGGAGCTGGGGAGAGCCACGGACTTCAGCATGGTGATGACACTGGACTTCTTAAGCCAAGAAAAGCCTGAAACATCTAATGTGAGTACATGCAAAAGTTCAGCTTATTTTGTGTCAGAATTTGGGGAAATCACAAAATGACAAGGGTAACATGACTTTCTCTTGGAGCATGGTACTTGTGGGACAGCCATTAATGGCCCTGGTGTGAATGGGGGGCACTCAGTATTTCAGCACACTGGAGAGGTGATTGTAACTTCACAGCAAGAAGCATCTCTTTAAAAAATCAGAACATTTCCCTGCATTTCTTGGACTCTTACATGGCAAATTCTGTTTCTTTTTTTAAAAATATCTTTTGTTGCAAACCTGCAATTGTCTGATAGAAAATGTACCACACATGGATGGTTCGTGTTCTGTTCATGGGACTGAAATGCCTGAATGCTTTACAGCAACAATAAAAATCTGAGTACCATTATGACTGAATAAAGTTTGGAGTACAATAACAGTAGCAATTTTAATTTTTTCTTAAATAAAAGCAAGTTGCTGTATTATTAAAGGCACAACTTCAATTTATGAGTTATTTTGAGCAAACAAAAGGCTCACTCTCTTAGCCAAAATAGTGGATACTTGCTCACTCTTTACAGAACCATATTCTTCATTGTATCACTAAATGTGATGCAGCAAAGCAAAGTCCTCCAGGTTTTGACATCAGAGGACAATAGACTTACCAGAATTTGAGATTCTGAGGTGCATTTATAGTACTACTTTTTGCAGTGACCACTCCCACTGCATAGTCATGTGTGTGGATAACCTGTTGGGATGGTCCATGGCCTGGCTGTAGTTGATGCCAACCAGCATCTTGTAGCTGGGCTAGAGGGAGGACTGGTCACAACTGTCCCTGAAGGCACTGGGGTGCAGCCTCCACATTTCAGATTGCTTCTAGCATTTGGGGGTTGTTGTTTATCAGGAATTACTGTTGTCTGATTTCAGCCTAAAGTTATTCCCTATCAGAGACCCAGGTTTCATGCTCTACAGTACGGTTTGCCAGGAGGACTTGATGTAGGATGAACTTTTAAATTAGTTTCTAACTTTCTGAAGTGCTTGTCCTAAAAGCTTCTTTTCTTTTCACTGATGATTTCTTGCAAAAAGACACTTCAGATGGTGTGAATTAGAATAGCTCTGGAGAGACTTAGGCTCAAAAACTATTGTCCCATGCCTTTGTGGCCTCCATTAAATCAGCAGCAAACCTCAAATGTATTTTGGTGAGAGAAGGAGCAAGCCTAACACTTCCCTCACTGGGGAGCAGGAAAGCAATTCTAAAAAAACTCAAAGTTTTGCTTACTGAAGTAAATTTGACATGAACTACTGAATAAGCAGAGTCCTATGACTAAAGGCATCCTGAAATGTGATAAGGGAGACAGAAAAGAACTTACTGTTTTTCAAAAGAGCACACTGGAACTACACAAGCAGAAAATGTATTACTTGATAATGGACACGCTTTTTGGCAGGAATATCTCATGAGTCTACAAGGTCATTTATGTTCTGCAATAGTTGCTTTATAACGAAGAGGGGGAAGAAAAGAGTAATTAGATCCCCATGCTTCAGGAAGGCAACAGATCCCTCTTTAGTGGCAGATTTCAGATTCTTTTATCCTCTTGTGAGTGCCTAATATCCTCACATTTCTTTTATATTAAGATTCTTCTCCTCATCCCTTCCACCTTTTTTTCTTACAGGGCAATGCACACAGAACTTCTATCTGCTTTTGTCTGAGCTAAGCAACTTGTTTTCATTTTTTGTACTACTGACAGCTGTGCGTGACACTCCATGGTTTTGGAGTGCATGGAAAATGAGGACTCCATCCCACAGATTATCTGTGACACTCTCAAGAATTAAAGTAAACACTGTTTTGCTTTGCTATTTCAAACAAAGGAAGAAATAGCAGCTGGTTTTGGCTGGTTGAAACAGAAGAGGTTTTTCACGATGTAATGGAATTTAAACACAAATGTTTCAGGCTGTGGTATAAAAGGGGCAGAGGAAATGGAGTCTGCCACCTTCCCTTGGGAAGCATGCACAGCCTCGTGTGCATGCACACACATGTGGCCCAAAAGAGTTTCCCATAGCAACAGTGCAAATTAGAGATATAAACTAGGAACTCCATTGCATCCAAGGTTAGCACATGGGGCCTTCGAGGAGGGTCCTATCAGGCAAGTCCTCCAAACAGAAATCCTTAAAAAGTCAGATCATCTCTTATTCTGCAGCTCATAGTCCATTCCCAGCTGTTCTCGTTTTGCAGCCTTTTACTGAGTGAATGCCCAGCACTCTGGGATTACACTGCTCTGGAAGGGATCTGTGCTCCCAGGTGGGTGGCCCCAGTACACAGAGCTCAGGGACTTCTCTGCTTGTGAAACTGCCTGGCTTTTCTCCCTGCTGCCCCCGCCAGGCTCCTCACGGGTGAGATGTGACACAAATGGATTTAAAACCAGAAGTGATCCTTTTTCTGCCAGCTGCTGGCACTACTACCTGCACTCATCTGAGCAGGGAGTGAACAGCATGGCATACATGTCTGGCTGTGATTTTTGTTAGATTTTAGAGATGATTTAGGTGCCAGTAGGTAAGTTCTGGCATTCTTCGCTCTCCAGTATCAATAAGTTTGCACAAATGCAAGAGCTGTCTGTGCTCTAACACAACTAGTGTCCATTTTTATGGAACCCAAGTTTTTCCTCAATAAAAGCAAAGAAATCCAGAGGAATGTGACATCCAGACAGCCATAACATGACACCTATATTCATGATAGCTACCTTGAGTTACCAGCTTCATCCAACACAGCTCTCCAGGATGCTGACTTCTGTTTTCCAAGGCTGGGATAAAAGTGGTTCCAAAGAAAATGCTTACATTTCTCCTCCTGCTCATCACAAATCTCTTCATTTTGACCCTGTTTTTGTCATAATAAATTAAACCCTTTTTGCTGTCCTGGAGGAATCACCCAGCAATGCACACATTAGCCATTCCCCTCCTACATGACCCATCTGCCAGCTCACAGGGTCATGCACTCTGCCATGTGAGGTGACTATGGGACAGCAGTACCAAACACACCACTGAATATTGTTGCACTGTGTCTGGTTCTTTCTAATTGCTGCATTTAGCTCTTCCCACAGCAAAACCAAGGTGATTGACAAGTGGTTAAAATGCTGTAAAAATAACTCAGACAAGGGGTGGCTTTTATCAAGGACAAATACAAACCATTTGTCACTGTCTGAAAGGGCACTGCACACAAGAGCAGGAATAGCTCTTCTCAAAATCTGGCCCCAGGAAGACAGCTGTGGCCAAGACTGCTCATTCTCGATGAAACCTTGAAGTGCTCTGAAGTAAAAGGAGATACCCAGATTCTCCAGCTTCCCCTCCAACACAGCAGGCAGGCACTAGCAGTGGTTGACTACTTTCATACAGAAATCTACCCTTACTCTCCTCTAACCTTTCCCTCTAGCCTTCCTGAAGCTTTGCCAGGTGCCCTGTGGAAAGGACTGTGCTGCTGGCAAGCAGCTGTGTTGCCCAGCACTGTCCAAGGTGGCTGGAGACAGGCCAGGAGGCAGAGACACAGCAGGTGATTGCCCTGTGGCAATGGACATGGCCAAAAGTTGATTTTGGTTGGTTTCTGCCTTCAGTACAACACTGTTGAGGTGGTTTTGGGGGGAAAATGGGTGTAACTGCTGGTTATAAGGATCCCTGGGTAGGAGTCAGTTCTGCCAAACGTCTGATGGGGACCATACTCATGGGTTCCCTGCCAGCCTGCCTGCACACGGGGCTGGGGCCAGCTGCTGTGCAGCCTCTGGCTCCTCTGCAGGGGATTGGGCATTCCCCTGTGCCAGGAGCACTTTTTCCCCACCAGCTGCCATAAGAGAGCTGGAGAGCCAAGCACAGCAAAAGAGTGACAACATGGAAGAAGAACAGTTTGGAATATCTTACCATAAGCAACATGACTCTTGACTGGAAGAGTAATTAAAAAGTATCTCTAGACGTGATTATTAGCAGAATGCATTTGGCTTTTCTGGTCAGTGCTGAGGCAACAAGCTCAGCTCAAGCAGCAGCCTGGCAGGGCTGTGCCCTTCCAAGCTGATGGCTGTGCCCAGACTGGATCCTCACTGCCTGAGGTGGTGCCTTGCTGCCTCCTCTGTCCTTGGGAAACCCAACATGCTTCAGGGCACGGAGCTGGGGTGTGAATTTCATAAGATCCATAGGCAGGTCTGACTTATCCTTTAGAGCCCTTATCCCCTTTTTGCAGATCAGCTCCTGGAGATCTCACTTCAGCTGTACAGGATGGATGGGAGTTGGCATCGGCATCCCCCAGCAGCACCAGGATGCAGCTTCCATGTCCAGTGGGTCACATGGTTGTGCCCAAGATGGTGCCTTTACTGCAGCTCTGCCTTTTATTGGTCTCCTGCAAGTGAGGTACCCACAGGTGGTCATGGAAAACATCACATTTTCCCCAGTTCCTCTCCACTTATTAAAAGCCAAATCTCTAAAGTGTGAATTTGCCATTGCACTGTGAAATGAAGGAAAGCCAAGGGAAGTTCTGGCAGTAACTTCCTGGTGTGAGTAGGATTTGTCCCTGGTTCCCCCTGTGACCAGAAGCCACCGATGACCCAGCTGGAAGCAGACAGGAATCACAGGCCCATCCGGTGCCTACACAAAGGGTATGTTGGGTCTTCAGCCTGTCACCTCTGTGTCACCCTCCCACTGGAACAGCCTTGTGCTCAGAGTCTTGTGTAGCCCTATCCTTCCTGCCCACTCCCACTCCCACTCCCTGCCAGGTCCCTCCTCTTCCTCCACCCCACTTTCCTCTTCACTTTTTTAGAAAACTTCCACTTCATTCATCATTTCTGGTTTTGTGTTTTCCGTACATAAATGATATTATTCTTTGCTTTTAACCTTACTGCTGCATCTTTCATTTCCATTTTATTGTTTAGCCTTGGAAATTTGGGTGTTGAATGATTTTTGGTTTTTGATGAATATGGTTTTAATTTTCTGGGACCCAATTGCCACCCTGTGTAAATGAAGCAATAATGCCAAAGCAATCAGTCACATTGCTCACCATCATCTCATTTTTCGAATAGTAGCACGAAAGGCTGAGACAGAGAGGAGCCTACACTGGTTGTATTTACTAACCTCTTGTCTAGTCTGCATTCAAGACAAGCCTGGCACTACAAATTTTGCTGATCATTATGTACCCTGATCAATGATCATCAATGCTGATTATTGGGTATCATTATATATATA
>WEIU01020480.1:319086-347662 GCA_013389925.1 Aegithalos caudatus | reverse complement strand
ATATACATATACAGGCATGCAAAAGAAGACTGTTGTATAGTCATAATTGCACTAATAATACATTTCTGCCAACATCTTAGTTCTCCACTGGAAAAATGAATTGTTGAAAAGATACAGTTCTGCTGGTGTGTACCACGTCCTGTCACTGAATGTTTAGCCAGTATTGTATAAAAAAAATTACACTCAGCATTGTGGGCACTCTGCAAGGTATTTTGTCTGCTATAGATGGGAAGGTGTGAGCAAAAAAGAAATACAGTTGTCATTTACTTCATCCTTAATGAGATGTGATGGTCGAGTTGAAAGCAGTAATGCAGCCTTATTAACATTATTTGGCTCACTCAGTGCCCAGGCAAGCACACTTGGCCTGCTTTGCTCAACTGAGGAGCTTTGACTCCTTCTCCAGCGGCTGGAGGCTGCACTGTTAATGCTCAGCTCTTCCCCAGCCCTTGCTCACTCCAGGCTCCACAGCGACCATATGAGTCAGGCAAGGTGAGTGCATTTGCCAACCTTTGAAGAAGAAGGAGAAGAAAGTGGTTGTGAATGTTTTCTTCACTTCTGCACTGGCTCAAAGGAAAGATATTTGAGGGCCTGATGCATTGGGAGGAAAAAGTTGATGCTGATTCCTACAAGTGCCAGGGGCTGCAGGTGAAGGGCTCAGTGCAACACATTCCATTGATTTCAGACTGATGGCAAGGTAAGCTTCTCCTCCAGAGCCTTGCTCCTTCTCTTACCTTCTCACTTCTCTCTGCTCCAACAGAACCCTCTAATTATTGTGTGGAGGAGACACAATTCCTTCCTCTGCCAAAACTCTCCATCAGATGTCTGCAGAAACCAATTTTTAGAAGTTTGCAGCATTTCCCTCTTCTGCACAGCATCACTCTATGAAGAAAGACATGACCTGGTGCAGAATGAAGACCCTTCAGTGGGTACCAGCATGACCTGCAGAGTAAACATGAACCCTGCCAGCTGCCATGGACCAAATTCATTCCTGCTGCAGCTTCAGTGACATCCTTGGAATCACTCAGGGAGGAAATATGATGCTTACAGCCACATAACCAAATAGCTGTCCATGAGGATGTGTAACTAATTACAATTACTGAATGTTAACAGCACTACAGAAATATTGAGAGTGCCCTATATACAAAAATATTTTTGTAGCAGCTAAAGTCATAAATGAATGTACTAATTTCAATTTAAAAGCAGAAGCCAAGGGTCTGTAAGTTTTCTGAGAGGCCTCTTGTGGTCTAACACAAATGAAGTAGAGGCTGCTGGCACTTGGAAAATAACAGATGAAGAAGAAAGGTAATTGCTAGTCCTGACTTGTCAGAGCTGCTCCTTTGTGCACCATGTCCAACTTCCCCTTACATTTCCAAGTTATCTACAGCAAATTTTCTTCCAAACTAAACAAAATCAGAGGCTTTTAGGAACTTAGAAATGTCTGCTTAATTTCAGTGTCGATAAGCCCCTGCTCCAACTCATTCTTAATGTATCAAAATTAAATGTTTTAAACATATTTATCTAGTTGCTATGGCTTTGCCTGGTGTGTCAGACACTTTATCCATCAAATATGACAATTGAATAATATTTTTACTTTTAGATATGGATCACAGATCCTTCTCATCATACTATTCCCTTCCCCCCTTTCCTGAGTTTTGAACTCACTGTAAAATCTGTTCCATAATACAGTGGGTAAATGAATTACAGTCACAGATGGCCTCTGGAGATTTCATACATGCTGCAATTCATTTATTCAGGAATGGAGAAAAAAAAAAAAAAGGAGACCCTTGTCTTATGAGGGTATTATCAGAGACAGCAGATCAGACACTGTAATGCTGCCTTGCACTCTGGATTCGACCCATTTCCTAAGCTTTTATGACTCGGCATTTACTATTCCTGGATTTGAAAATTTTTAGGATGAACGTCAAAATCCTCAATGAAAACGATAAAATGCAAGGAACTGTGGCTGTTACAATTTATTTTTACAGTCCTGAGTGAAAGTATTGTATGTTGTTGTAGAGAGATGCTCGAGAACAGCAATCTTCACCCCTGGCAATAATATTTCAGCAAAAAGAACGTAATGCACAGACGACTGTTGAGAATTAGTCAAACCTTGCAGTGGGCCCTGAGATGCTCATAATGAAAATACTAGAAGAATAAGAAATACAATACAGAAACCAGTATATAATGTTACTGCTTGGGTGTCTTGTTCAGCGTAAGTCATAAAGCCTATTTGCAGGCAAGCATTAGGGTCAGGCCCCAAGACTCACTTCTGCCTCTGAATTCAGGCCAGCGATTATGGGAGAAAGGGATGGGGTGGTTGATACATCAGCCATCGGGGAAAAATTAATCCTGCAATAAATGCAAAGAATTTTCCTCAAGAGTGGATCAGACAAGCTCATTTCTGTTTGTGCAATGATATAAAAATACTATGTGGTTAAATGTAGTATGGTGATTTAACCATCTGCACTGACACACCGCCGCTCCATTGCAGGGTCAGGCTGCAACAGGCTGAAAGAAAGGGACCATTTATCTTTCCTTGATATTTATTCTGCTCTTGTGAGACCCCATGTGGAATCCTGTGTCCAGCTCTGGGGCCCCAGGATGCAGACCTTCTGGAGTGAGTCTGGACAGGGGACACAAAGATGATCTGAGGGCTGGAATACCTCTCCCATGGAGACAGGCTGACAGAGTTGGGGTTGTTCAGCCTGGAGAAGGCTCCAGGGAGACATTTTGGCACTTTCCAGTACCTAAAGGGGGCTTATAAAAAAAGAGAGAAAGGGATTTTTTATATGGACAGACAGCAACAGAATAAAAGGTAATGTTTCTAAACTGAATGAGGGTAGATTAGATATTAGGAAGAAATTCTTTACTCTGAGGGTGGTGAGGCACTGGAACAGGTTTCCCAGAGAAGTTGTGGATGACCCATCCCTGAAAATGTTCAAGACCTGACCAGACAGGCTTTTGAGAAATCTGGTCTAAAGGAAGGTACGTCTGCTCATGGCAGGAGCAAGGGTTGGATCAAGATGATCTTTAAAAGTCCCTTCCAACCCAAACCATCCTATGATTCTATGAGTATTTAGCTCTTTCTGAGGGACATTTCACACTTTCATCTCACCCTGCAATTAGGCCTCACAGCTGACACAGCCCACAGGGTGCTCTAATGAAGATATTTGTCCAAATGCCAGATAAACCAGCCAACACTGCCACTCAAGTGGAACAGCATCGGCCAAGAGGCCCCACTCTGTGCCTGGAGATGCATTGGGTTGGAAAGAAACCTCTCAAAACCTTCTTCCAGCATGTCCACAGGCCTGAAGGAAGACTGCACATCCCCCAGGGGGACTCCTGACCGCCTCCCCACCTCTGCCCTGTGGATGGAGATCCCTATGTGGAGATGGGTCAGCTACATCCATCCCTCTAGGAGGATGACTAGACCTGCTGCTGGAGATGCAGCCTGCCCACAGGAATGCTTTCACTCATCCACTTCAGTGGGAGTTTAGGGAACCAGGGGGTTAAAATGTTGGCTGAATCCTCCCAGGGCTGCCATCCCCCTCCTAGTAAAGAAGCAGCAATTTAACAGACTTGTTGCCCTGAGGTTTAATGGATGGCTCAGGCTGCAGTGCTTGGGGACCCTCTGACAGGGCGCTGTGAAAGGGCAAAGGGGGACTAATAGCTGCTGTGTTTTCCAGCAGCCCCAGCCAGAGATAGCTCTGTATATAGCTGACAAGCAGTCAGCGTCTGCTCCCTGTCTCTGTTTGCACTTCATCGAGTTATCTCCTTGCAAGCAAAGAAATCCCAGCTGATTGAACAGCACATTCATCATCTGGATTTCCTCCATATCTTTTCCTGTATCAATGGTGCCATAAAAAGCCCACCAGAAAAGTTGACGGAAATCTGCTCTATCTTCCATTAAAAGCTTTTGCAGACATCTGAAGTAAAGAAACAAATCAAAACAAACCCAAAACTTCTTTTCCTCCCTGAAATGTCAATCAATGAACATTAAACAAAACGATTAGTTCTGCTCTTATTTGTTTGTAAAACAAAAAGCATGAAATATTTAGCAGTATTGTAATGAAAAGCAGATGGGAATAATGATGGCTTTCAAGGCCGCTGGTAACCACCTCCTTTTCATGCCGTGGCAGCAGCAGGACGAGGCAGGCAGCCCATTAGGACAATTTATGAACTGGACTTCCACAGAGGGAGTTCTAGCAAGAGGTCCACAGCTCGTACAGAGCAACCCTGATAACATCTGTTAGGGTTATTCATTGAAGAGGATTATATTACAATCCCTCTTAATACTACGAGTGCTACAGTAAAACCGGATGAACCTTCAGTTTCATTTGCTCCAGCAATATGTGTTTATCAGAGCATTTTTCTGAAGTTGGAAACCTGGGCTGCATTCTTGGTATGTCACAGAATGAAGTTTAGAAAGCTTGAAATATTAGCCTAGAAAAAAACCTCAGTCCCTGCTTTTAATCTCTCATGGCTGTATTGCTCAGCTTCTATGTGCAGCATCAACACACCATCAGCCTTTTGCCATAGAAAGCCACTCCCTGTTAACTCTCCAAGGCTGAGATTGATTTTATTTAAATAGTTGTCACTCGCTAACCTTGCTCCAGCCTTTATTTAAGACTTTGCTAATGATGTATTTTTTTCCCCTTAATTTACCTAAGCATATAATGAACGCTCACATCGGAAATGACCTCATTATACCAGCAAGGACTTTGTGCGGATACGATTTAGTGCACAGACATAAGGCAGAGAACTCTCTAAATGGAGAGTTTTTAAACATTCTGTAAAATCCCTGTTGACTACAAGCCAGGTTCTTACTGCTGTAAATTGACTTAGTTCCAACAGCTTCAATGAAGCTGCACTGATTTACTCCACTTGAGGGTCTTACCCTATTATTCTTATTTATTGAACTTGCCACCTTTTGCTGCTACAACCTAAACTTCCATCCTCTAGCAGCAGGGTTGCTATCTAAAACAGGTGTTTCTGCAGTAATATATGACTTAAGAGATCTATAACTACCTTGAGTATTTCATTGTCCTCTAAAAGTGTTATAATAATTCTTGTTGACTGTCCCAACTCCCACCAATCAGCTGTTGAGTTGTTTGCAGACTGAACCTGATCAACAAAATATTCATTCCCCATATAAGCATGAGCTGCTTTATCTCTTCATAGGCACTTTTTCCCCCCTGCTGGACAAAGGCCTTTCCTGGTCTCTGTGCAGTGTCTGGGACAAAATGGAGCCCCAAATTTTTTTGCTGGTTCCAGAAGAACAGGCCTGACATACACAAAGCAGGCTACTTTCTGGCTCCACAAAAAAACCTGCAAGATGAAAAAATGCATTGCAAAGGAAAAACAAAAACCTGTAAAACCAGGAATTTCATTTGTGCACCAATTGTAGCCCTAACAGCAATGTGACTGTCCCATCATAACAGTCTGCTGTTCCTACAGCCCTGGGCTTATTTTACCCCGTTCTTTCCTGGGAGTAATTTGGGCTGCTGCTCCAACCTTGACTCAGCTATGATCAGCTTAAGTGTCTGCATCTGTACTTTTGGGGGTTTAGCAGGAGACAGCTCATAAGAAGGCACAAGATCACATGGTCCAAATGCCTGAGAGAAGTCAAAGACCTGCATAAAGCCCCGTGTGTTCATAAAAGCAACAGGGAACCTAACCCACAGCTTCACAAAAAAAAAATGTAGTAATTTTCTACTTGTCCAGAAATAACTGCCTGTGGAGCCCTTTGATATCAGGGATACTGGCAGACTTTGTCTCATAGAGACAAGGGAAAGAAAGAAGCAATTACCTGGATGTTAATGAGAGTTGTGCATCCATACATGCTATAGTGATTGCTCTTCAGAGAGATCAGTAGTGGTTACATTAATAAACTGCTATCTCACTACATGTGATTCATGTTAACTTCAAACCCAAGGTTCACAAACAAACTCCCCTTTATCTTACCAGGTTTGGGATTGAGGAGAACCCCACAGGGAGTGTCAGGGGCAACACCATAAGAAATCATACTGATTCATAATATGATTTAGGAAATTCACATTTTCTTTAGGTCCGGTAGAATTATATTTAAATAACTTACGGAAAAGCTGACATTTTCTGTTAAATTTCAAAGGACTAGAATGAAGTAGCTACATTTAGCACAGCCATCTTCCAGTGATACCTGAGTAGAGAGGCAGGCAGCAGCAAATATTATCCTTGCTTCACTTGTTCTGGTTGTTTCTAGGTCAGCCCAAATACTCTGATGGTATAAAACAAGCACAGCAAAAATGTGTAACCACCACCCAAAATAATCTAAAAGTCCTTAAAAATAAATGCACATGTTTATTTACTGCATTGTAACTGCAACATCAAATACAACTAGATTTTCATTTCAAAAAAGGACACATGCAATAAAATACTCTGATTTTATAATCCAGTTCAACACAGTTCATTGGTAACAGTGGAACATCACAGAACAGGCAAGGACTTGGGGTGATGAATTTCCAGTCTCTTGATCCTACTTGGAAGCAGCAAAATCACATCGTATTATATTTTTCATTGAGGGATAAACTTTTGGAATAATGTGGCTGGATCACAGAAGGTTCCAGCTGCTCCTTAAATCCCCTATGAGTCTTGAAGAATCAGATTTTTTACTTGGGAAATATTATGCTTTGACAAGGATGAGGAACAGACAGTATTTTTCAAGCAGAGAGCAGAAATCCTTTCGTGTTATACCACAGCTGAGGTACAAAACAAGGGCCTCTGCTTCACAGGTGCAAAGAAGCCAAGGCTGAGTTACTTTAACTATTGCTCTGAAGAATGGAATCAGGCCATTTTCTGCAATATTTCACTGCAGCTTTCTATATGTTCATCTGCTCATGGGGCTTCAATCAATTTAATCTGGCATTTCAGCTATGGAATAAATACACAATACACAGGAGGAATCCACAGCTCAGAAAAGAGCACAGAAAGTTGTCCTGACATACTCAAATCATAGCCTCTTAACTATTTAAAAGGCCCTGTTCTTAATTAGCAAAGGTCCTTATTCTATCATAGCTATTCACACACAATAAGCTTTTATTTTTAATATTTCCCATGCAGTTTCATGGGACTGATTTTGAAATAAGGTTCTAAACTGTGTAAAAAGCCTACAGATTCAGGGCCTAAAATGGTACCATTTCTACCATAAACTCTCCTGACTTTCCTCTGGGACTTTTTAGGCAGTGACATAACGCTGTCCAGCCTTTCAAAACAATGACCTGATTTCTTTTTGTACATCTTGCGTGGCATAACACTAAGGATGACTTAGCTCTAACAATTTACATAAAACACGAAGTCTTTTGATGCAGCTGTGTTTTTACAGAATTTCACAGAGCCAGTATACAGAAGCTTACAGCTTTTTAAACTAATTCTAGCAAATAGAAGGATTTATCTATGAAAACAAAGAGTACATGGAAATCTGTAGAGCAAAATATATATCTCTATATAATTTCCCCACACAAGCAATAGGCAGTTTAGAAAAATATGTTTGTTACAGTCTTTCTGAACCAGAAAAGAAAGGATTTAAAAAATAAGTTCAGCTTTTCATAAAGCCGTATTTTTAATAAGAAAATAGAGTGGTCCACATTTCCCTGAATAAGCCTGAAAGGTTAAAGAAAGGTCCAAGCAAAGCAAAGAGTCTGACTTGGACTTGATATCAGCTGTGATAACATGCACATGTACAGAGACAGCTGCTTGGCTCCAGTATTGTTTACCTTAGAAACGAGCCTAATTTATCACAATTGTATTCAAAAATCATAAATAACATGACAAAAGTGGAACTGGTCCCCACAAGGCAAATAATTATACTCATACAAGCAAAAAGTGAGATCAATCCAGTTATTTTCTTGTGACAGTTAAAAGGTATTTTGTACCCAACTGTTACATTGTACAGCACATGTATAAACACAGATTATTGCAGACTTTGCTATCAGCTACTATACATAAACAAGAAGAGATGTTCATGCTGTAATTGCCTCTAACGTTTTTGTTCTACTTGATTATTAACATTTACAACAGCTGAGGTGGAGACCTGAATTCAGGCCAGGATTTCAACATGCAAAATGACAGGGTTCACAGGAAGGTTTTGTATCCTCCCCATTATTGACATTTGGAAGTGGATAGGAGCTCTGAAGAATTTTAAAACCATTCATAATATGAGTTTCTCTTGTGAAGAGCCTTTGGTTTTCCCTGTGCCCATAGGTGGGTGATCTAACATGGGACATTCTGGTGAAATTTAGATTCACAGCAATAAACCTCCTGTTAAGGAGAATTCACGTTTTAGTTTCAGGTCACTTCTAAAAGAAGGTGGCAAAATGTACCTCAGTATTTGCTGATTTTTAAATTAAAAGCAGAGAACAGTTTGATTGCAGAAACTTTGCTCCAGGCTGTTCTTAATAACTATTTAATTTATCAGTTAGAACTTATTAATTCTGTTAAATGTGAGAGCAAATCCCCTCATTTTGTTGCAATTTTTTTGAAATAAATGGGATATTTACTCACCCTATATGGGAGTCTTAGCACATTCCTTTAAACTTTCTTCTAGCTTGAAGCTAAACAAAACCACAAAAACTGATGGAATCAAGATTGATGGAGTGATGGTGAAGGGATCCAAAACTGTTCAAAATCCAGGCTTATTAAATTTGGCCTGAGACAGCCTGCTGCTCTGAGGAGTGAGGGCCTCTGTAGGAACACTGGATATGGGTTATATTGCCAGTAAACAACAATGCAGCTTCTGGGTCTCCTAACACTTTTCCATGTCAATGGAGAGTTATGTCTTATGAAAGGTAGAGACAGAAAAATGCAACACCTGCATTATTGCTTGTGTAATTGCTTCACAGTGGCCCAGTACATTCAAGTAAACAAATAAGAAGGTATGCTGTTGAAAGGGAAGCTCTGAGGCTGAGCAGATGGAGTGTGCCCTCCTGGAATCACCTGATAAACTCAGTTAACACAAATTAAAAGGGGAAAAAAGTTGAAAGAGTCAGACTGATCAAAGGGGAAAACATCTACTGAGGCAAAAATTACCATCAGGGTCTTGAAGCAAGACAAAGGTGTGTCTTTTGCCTTCCAGTCAAGCCCATGTACAAAACGGAGGCTGGAGTTTGAGGATGGACACACGTGTAGCAGATGCAACACCAAATACCTTCAAGAAGAGCCAGTGTTCAAGCAATGTTTCCCTTAAATTCTTACAGAGTTTGATCCGGGAATGTGATGGAAAAATCATCTTGGGTGCTTTTCACCCTAAAGACTGAAATCCAAACTCAAAGCTTATTAAATCTCATCAAAGCTCATTATAACATGTACCTCTAAACTCTTCCAGCTTCCCTTTAAGACATGGTTTCTCTTAAAAGCTGCACTTAAAAGTTACGCTGAAGTGGAATGTCACTTTTCTTTAAGTAGAACAATAATTATGCTACCCATTACATATGTGTGTGTATATATACATATACACACACACATATATAGATACATATATATATATTTCATGGCAACAGTAAGTACCATACAGAGGCATTTATTCATATCTGTAGTGAAACAAATTCTGTGGTGTTCAGTGTTTATTAGACTTGACAAAAGAAATAATTTTATTTTGAAGGTAGGGATTGCTTCAGGAGAAAAAACAGCTCCTACCCCTGAGCTCCAGTGGGAGGCCTTCCAGCAAAGTGCTGCTGAGGGTGGTGGCACTGCTCTCCAAACTCACCTCTCCCTTTTAACACACAGCTCTTCATGGAGCAAAAAGGAGCTAAAATAAATGGCTTGCTATAGGCCTTGATAAATGAGTTGTGAAATCAGTTTGTTAAAAGTGATCATTTTAGGTGGGTTTTTTTTTTTTTGGTTTTTTTTTTTGGTTTTTTTTTTGTTTTTTGTTTTTTTTTCCCAGGTCAGAAAAAAGGGTTCTGGCTTATTTAGGGTCCATAACCACAACAGTGGAACACTCCTGGCAGCTCAAGGGCACAGACCCTGGCTGAGCAGCACTTGCAAGCTCTTACCCCAGCAGGGACAATGCAAGGGTAACAGAGCTGCAGCTGAACCACCAGCCCTCTGTGCTGACCGAGGGACAATTTTCTGCACACAGTAATTGGATTACACATCAAAACCTGCTTAGAGAGGAGAAGAGAAAAAGGCTCTGGGCAGGCTGTGAACAATGCTAATAGCAAGGCTTTCATTATTAATTATTCTTTGTTAAGTGACACTCTCACACTCCTGTCTGCAGATGTAACTATTAAGGGCAGTCCGTGAGCCAAAACTGAAGGCAGATGAGGGCAGGACATGCCCAGGAGGTTTTCAAGAGATGGTGTCCAGGACTAGAGTCCCCCCAGATAGTGATGAAGGCTGGTTTGACACAGGGGACAGCAGAAACAGAGCATCTGCAGGAGGAACTGCAAGAGGGGAAGGAATTTCTGGATTTTAAACTTAATGAAACTGGACCAGATATTTTGCTCTAGGTATTGAGGAAGAACAGCCACTGGAAACAGTTAAGGTGATAGGAATGACCTAGGTTGTGGAAGAACTGCAACAAGGAAAGAAGAATAAAATACTGGGATAATTTTCTTTGGAAAGGAAGCAAAGCCATATCTCCTCTGCCCTCATAAAAGAAGGAAAGACAAAACATGGCCTGGAAAGTGTAGTGCTGGTCCTTCTGCTTCCTTGGATTGAACACAAAATGGCCAAAAGAAGGAAAATCAAACTATCCCCATGACCCAAACAAAAAGTTTCTGATCCAAAACCAGTTCAGAGGAGTACCTTTTTCATACAACTTGGAATAATGTGGAACTTGCTGATGTAGATGGCTCTGAAGCCAGAAAGCCACTAGCATTCAGTAAGGCACTGAATAGGCTTGCCCCCAAAATCCCGAAGACTAAAAATAAACACCTGACATTTACTTGAAAAGGAACAGAAAAACTCCCACTTCAGTTCTACAATGTATTTCTGCCTCCTGAGGATTGAACAGAGACCATCATGACTAGCTTTCTGTCTATAATAGCATTTCCTGTATCTTTTCCTGGAGCATCAGCACCCACCACCTACCATTAACCTGTCACTGAGGGGTTTTAATTTAGCAGTTTCTTCTGTATTTAATGAAAAGAAAAAAAAAACACTTCCAGGGCTCAAATCTCAGCTCATGTGAATCACCCTGAGGGAAGCCTCCTTCCACAGTCAGGGACATGAAACTGAACTGTGCTGACGGCCGCTGTCAAAATTTTGTCTGGCAGAGCAGGATGGCAAGCCCTTGTTCCTGTGTCATTAGTCCTGGACTGCTCTCATTATGCCAGACCTACATGCTCCTCTCTTGCATCAGGATAGCAGGCTGCCCTTGAAAGAACTAATGTCTCCTGCTGCTTCCACTGGGATGCTGCACCTTAAGCTGTGCAGTTTCACCTTACCCACACTTTACTAGGAAGAAGGTTGTTATCTCACAGGTACAATGAGGTAAAATCTGACATCTGCTGAAGCAGATTAGGGAACAGAGGTGCCATTTAGGCTACAGCTTGAACTGGTATATTCCTGATATATATTCCTTATTTTCCACTTCTACTGATAACTCTCTGGTAGACACATATTCATATGTTAAATTAGATAGAAAAGAGATAATAAAAAACCAACTGTGTGATAGATTGTTCCATTCTGCTTTGGGGTTTTTTTGTTTCTTTTTAATTCAAGAATATTTGTTTTCTTTTACCATTTAACAAGCGTAACATTATCTCACAATTCTTAAATGGGCATGTACAAGTCAAAATGCCTTGTGCCTAAAACATCCTGCAGTTACCCAACACCTACAATTAACCTGTTTATGTTCCAGTATAATCAACAGATTTTTTAAACTATGGCAAAAGTACTAAGATTGATCTCTCAATGAATCATGTTGCCTGCACTAGAAATATTATCTTTAGTATTTTAATAAACTGGTTTCTGAGGGTTGCCAACCGCTGACAGATAAATTAATGCAATAAACTTGTAATGGCTCAGAGCAGGTCAATGATCTGGGAATTGCTAAGAATATCCTCAACAGCTCCCAGTGATTCTGGCAGAAGCTGGTATAGGTTCTCTGGACAAACTTGTTTTCAGCTGCAGTCTAGCAAATGATACTGTCCAAGGGGTGGTAAAGTCTCCAAAAGCAGCTCTTACAGCCAGCTGGGTACATAACTGATGACTTGAAAGACATCTATGATGCCCAGCAAAGACACATTTATTGGGGGGTTTATACCAGCATTTCTTAAAAGGCAAAACTGTTTTTCCAGTTTCCTATGGTGGATAATTTCGTTTCAGTCCATAACCTTTAGTTATTCCAAAAGGCTTTGTTTGATCTGGGAATCTCTGTCACACAGCAGTTTTGGTTGGTTTTTTTTCTGAAGAAAAGAGGACAGTGTACTCTCTTGTCAACACAAGTTAAAAGAATTATTGTACATGAATTCACTCTTCAATTCTCTTTAGTGCTAATGAGATGTGCATGCACACATATCAAAGTAAAACATTCCCTATTTAAAATTGAAAAGGAGATCAGATGTAGCAAACTCCTGACATCTAGAGCAACTAAAGAGAAAATACTGTTTCTTCTGATGTGCAGAAAATACTGTCTGTCTAGGAATGGCCATTTTTTGGAGACATTTCTTCTCTCCAAGGTCTACAAATACCCCAACAAAAGGGATTAAAGAGAAGCATAAAGCCATTCTAAAAGCTGTCCAAATTATTCAGTGATCACTAGGTGGTTTTATTAGTTAGCCTACTAGCTTTATTTACAGCCTCAAATGTTTGAGTTCTCTAAGTCTCTCAGGCACTACAAATAAAGTAGCAGTTGGTAGAAACCATGACTGCTCTGGTGGTAGAGTGCCAGCAGAGGAATACAACATTTTTAATGTGCTTAGAACTGAAGATATTTTTCATACAGATATTTCTGGAGAGGGCATATATAAATAATATTTAAAACCATTTAAATTGCTGGCTGGAATCAGAGAAAGGGCTGTTAATAGACATGGGGCACAACAGCCCAATGTATTGCTGCCATGGAAAATTCTCAGGAAAGCATCAGGCTTCAAAATCAATTACAGTTTACAAGGGAGGCTTGCTTTGATGCCAAAGGTTGGGTTTGAAATGTGCCTTAGGGTAATGTCTCACTGTAATGCATGGGCAATGGTGTGCAGGATTTTGCCTTCAGCACTGCAGGGTCATTGATGTGGTCAAGCAACTCCTGGGTCCCACAGTGCAGGGAAGAGCCTGGGCAGAGCTCTGGGAACAGGCTGGGTGTCTGCATGGAGTTTAGGCCAGGTGCACAAACCACTCACAACCTCAAACATATTCAATGTGTTTTAGAGGGTTTTAGCACCCTTTGACTGTGGCTGCTAAAACCTGGATTGTGGCAAAATAATTGAAGTCCTCAGTTGCAGACACATCCAAGGCTCAGTGCATCCCATGTTTTGGCAAGGGAAGGCTTAAGGCAGTGGCCCCAGTGTGAACCTGAGCTATAACACATCTCAGTTACATCTGGATGTCAGAGATGTATGAGCTGGGGATTTTATAGGCACAAAAGTGAGCATATAACCACCAAATCATGTGTGAGCAAAGATGAAGAACTGTGCTCGAGATTTTCAGGACTGGTTTGGAAACTATGATTTAGTTTGTGTTTTGAGGAATCTGAGCTTTGTACAGTTTCCTGGAAGCTGGAGTGGGCAGTTTGTTTTCATTATTCCAATTACTGACTTGATTAATATTTACATACACTTCCAGGAATCAGTATCACAAGCTTTTCAGAAAAAAAAAAAAACCAAAAAAAAAAAAAAAGGAGAATAAAAAATAAAGTAAATTTTGCATTTACATTTCAAACTTACTTTTGTGATTGTTTTTTGTTTCTTTCTTTGCCAGAAAAATCTCACACCTGCCTTGGAGAGGTGAGGTAAATGACATTATGGAAGACTTAAATTGTTTTCAGTAATAGGAACAATAAACTCCTGTGCTTTGGATAGTTTTCATTGCAAAGAAGTAGAAATATTCATCACTTCTGTGAGATATTCAGATTATTTAAGTTAATGAGAATGGATTGACTGAGATTTAAAGCAAAACTTCTCAAGATTACAGACAGGGGACTTAGAGAATAAACTGATTGCAAACCCAACAGCAAAAATGTGTTTCTAATGTAGATGTTCAGTTATTTTTAAATCTGCCACAAACTGAAACATCAAGGTGATGACACAGTTGTTCTTGTAAGATTCTCTGTGCAGAATTTTTCTCCCTGTTACACACTCCCATGGTGTCAAATGCATTTGTGAACCTATAAAAATCACCCAGATAGAAAAGCTTGGCGGAAAGAAATCTGATGTGAGATTTTGTGCTTTCATAGAAAAAACTTTTCTATCTCCCTACTGATTTCCATTTGCAGCTTTATTATTCCTCACTATTTTTACTGTCTTGCTGGTATTTTACTTTCATCACCTAGAACAGATCAGCAAAACCCAGAGAACTGTAATGTAGCTACGTCACAGAAAGGTGTGTGCACACCTACACACATCCACAACCACACAGAGCAGATTTTGTTCCTGCCCCTCTTCCCCCACACTTCTTTTCTAAAGGAAGATTTAATTTGACGTGGAGGTGTGTGTGATGATTAACTCCTTGCTGGGCAGCCACAGGGGTTTCTTCCCCCAGGGCTGGCAGCAATTTTTAGAGGAATGTGCATGGCACTTGCACAGCTAATCAGGAGAGGAGGAGGTATGTCCTCTGCCACCAGAAAGAATGGTTGCAAAGAAGGAATTATTATGCCCCATTCTCTGACAAATTATAGCTCCCCTCCATCTGGCTCTTTCATGAAAGAAATCACAGGCCTTCTTTCACTTCCTAAAGTGAATGTTTTAGTGCTCAGCATACATGGACTCTCCTCACATTTCTGCTTCCAGCCCCTTCTGCCTGCTCTAAGAGCTCTTGTGCTACCTCCTGACAGTCAGGTTTTTAACCCACATCAGCTCAGCTCCTGCTCCCCTTGCACTTTGTCTAATATCTTCATCATCCCTGCTGTCTCTCCTTTAATTTCCATTCTTCTTTACACTTTTAGCAGAATTTTGCCATTTTAATCCAATGCTAGGAAACCTAGTATAGACAGAAACGTTTTTAGGAACAGTGACAGAGCCCTGGTGATGCAAGAGTTCTCCTCAGAACACTGCAGAAGCCCTGTTACTCACCCCATTTTACACCTTGAAAACTGAAGAAAAGCCATTTAATATGCTATAGTACCAATACTGTAGCAGGGAGGGAGAGCCAAAAAGATTCTGAGACTTTTTTTTCCTCCATAGAGCCTCTCTCTTGTCCTCTGTGTTAATTGTGACTCCTTTTCTAAGGCTTTACAAATTGATGGACACCTCTCTTCTCTATGTTTAGCTGCTCCTCTTTCACATTGCCTAATCCTGTGCCTAAATCGAGCTCTGTGCTGTTATGCCTCCTGATTCTACTCAAGTTTGCTTCATTAACAGAACTTTAATGATTTTGTTAAATAAGTGCCTTCATCCTTCAGTCTGTCAGCTACAATATTAGTTTTGACCTTATGTGGAAAACAACACCAAGTACCCCATACTGATAAGCAGAAGAGAAATTCCTCCCGCAACAGAGCCAGGAGAGGCAAAGTAACTGTTTCTTCTGTTAATTTTTTTTCATGACTACTGCTGTGTCTAAAACCATGAGAAAATAAGGGCTAGCTCTCAGAAATGGCAGAAATAGAAATTACCTTTTCTCTCAGGAATTAATTAGGTAAAACACCGCTAAGAATGGCCTCATCACTCTGAAGTGCGAATTGTTTTCACATTAAAAGGCAATGTTAAAATGTACATTCAAAAATTTGATAAATCAGGGATAGAATTAGGTAAATAGATTACAAATTGCCATAGATTACATAAAAGTTTAGATTACATAAAAATCTATGCTTGACTGTCTTTGATACAATCAGTTTACACAATTTCAATAAACCATTAATACAAAAGAATCCTAGGTAGGAATCTCGTTTCCAGGATGGTATAAAGTACTTCCAACTTTTGCTTTATTGACACTGAACCAGGCTGCATCCCAGTCTTTATAGTCCATTACCAAATGCCTCTTTATAAAGTAAAAAACCCAATAAACCAAACCACAAAACCCCATAGACACAAAAAACCTAACAAAAAAACCTACTCTTTTTAATAGACAAGATTGGTGATACAAGATTTTGTTCAGTGCTCACAAATTTGTTCAGAAAATTACAACCTGATTTTAAAAGTTCTTCTGCTAGAGAGTTGCTAAAAAAATATATTCTTTTTTTCTAGCTTTCTTCCCACTGTATTCCACCTCTCCTGATTCAGGTGGGCTGGAGAATACAGCAATTGGAAAACTGGTAAAAACTAAGAACAAGAGGAGGTCCACCCCCACTCCTACTGAAGTCAGTAGAAACATTTCTATTAGCTTCTACAGTCCCTGTATCCAGATACTGAAAAACCAGCTCAATATTTCAAAGACAATAGTCCAAATCTTCTTTGGGCTGAATGTCAACCACTCTATTCAAACATGATTCTAGTATGCCTGCTCTCCATTTTACACTCTGGTGCATGACCATATGTTCTCATACTTGCTCTGACTTCAGCTGTAAACAAGAATCTGATGTTAAAAATCACCCAGAAAATCCCACACCACCACCATCCTTCAGTCCTGCTTGCTGAAAGATGGCAGAAACATTGCAGAATTATCCTTAAACAGTGGATGAGTAGATGGTGGTTGTTAGTTTGACCACAGATATGCATTTATATATATATATATGTACATACATACACAATCTCTATATACATATTATAAATACAATAATAAAAAAAACTGTAAAAATATTAATTTTGCTCAAATATCTGATTAGAGTGGATTAATCTTATGTTGCAATTATGTGATCTATCCAGTTGACATGATGGCCATTTTAGAAGCTCTAAAATCTACAACAGTTGCAATTAAAAACAAAGAGTTGCACTTCTGCCAGTCACCTCGTGCCACGCCAAGAAGTTACGTTGGAGGTGGGCCCTCGTATCTCAGCATGAGCTTGAAGGAGCGAGCGAAGTTGTTGGCCAGAGTGCAGCTGTGGGTCTCTTCTGCCAGGGGCAGGAGGAAGGCCAGAAGCAGGAGGAGCAGGAGGAGCAGTTGCAGTGGTAGTGCTGCCCGGCACACACGATGCAGGTATGAGCACACGCCTCCAGAGCGCTTCTGGAAAACACAAACCAAAGAGCAGCTCAGAAAAATAAATTACTGGGGAGGTCTATTTCAAATACATTGAACTACCAGGGAGAAGGTCAGAACAGCCCCTGTTGTCCTTGGCCTAGGATCCAGCCTGCGTGCTGGGCACACTGAACCTGACTGATGTTTTTAGGAGAATATTTCAAGAATCATTATTTTCAAGAATTCCTTGCTGGAAACTGTTGTTTTCTAGAAGGAAAATTCTGCTGACCTAGAAGAAAATGATTGCTTCCAAGCCCATTTTCCAGTTACAAAGTGGTGATTACACATTCTCATACCCAAGTTGCTGACTGGTCCCCTCACAGTCACCAGATAGCACAGAAGGTCTGTGTTTGCTACTCTCCAGTCAGTAAAATGAGAGTTCTGGTGCCTGGAAGAGAGGAAAAGCTTCTGCTCTCCTTCAGCACAAAGGAACTTCATTTTCAGCTCATCCAGCTCCTAGGCATCTGCCCTGCAGCACCATGCACTGGCTTTGGGGTCTACAAGACTGGAGGTCAGAAAAAAGGTCCCACAGTGCAGCCTGCCTCAGTATACCTTGTACCTTACCAGGCCCAGCTTAAAACTTTATGTGATGCAAAAGAATGAGAGAAACACAACACTGATAGTGAAGGAGAAATTAAAGCCACATTTGTTTCTGTGCAGCCCTGGGGGATGCACACAAAGGAGTCCCATTACACCTTTCTTTATGCTGGTGCAAACCTAGAGTAGGTCAGTTAACCTTATAAATTTGATCTGGTTTAGCATGAGCAGAAGAGAATATATCTAGGGCTACAAAATTCAGAAAAGATTAATTAAGAGGGGAGATTTCCACTGGCAAGATTCCTGGGTAACTCCTGCCAATGAGCTGAACTGTGTGAGTTTCCAAAAAAAACCCAACTCTCTTGAAAAGAAATCTGATAAAAAGGGCTCAATAACCCACTTGTTTCATCAAACAAGGATTTATACAATGAGCATAAATGCAGGGCTTAATCAGCTACATTAGGTACCAGCCTACATCATAAATGTCAGCACAGAACATCCACTGAAGTGGGACCCATTTTCCACAAAAGGAAATTAATTTATTTTATTCAAGTCACAAGCAATGTCAATCCTGCAGCAAAATTAGGGCTTCTGCCCACTATGGGGTGTTTAACAGGCAATGCCTTTGTCCAACTATAGCACTGTTGCCTCTTTTCCCAACCTGGAAAAGAAACCTGAGATAATTTTAGTAGGAAGGCAATATAATGAGCATAAATAGTCCATGGGAAACATCAGCAGAGAAGATATGGAGGAGATTGATGGAAGAAGCAATTATGCATTTCGCTATTTTTAATGATCTCTTCCACTGCTTTCTAAATTACTCAGTCCCTTGTAACTCCATATAAATGCTTAAGAATTAATTACAAAGGTAAATATACAGGTGCAGTTACATATCACGAGACAGTTGTGCTGCAAAATCCTTCTGTTGTAGTTGGTTTGCTTCCATTATATTGAATGGCTGATGAGATTTAATTATTGTGTCAGGCAGATGTAGAGGCAGCAGAGCAACAGCTGCTTGCTCTATCATTTCTGGCCCACAGTATGTGGGTTGTAATTTGTTCGCTGAGGCCAAGGAAAACTCAGATCCCTGGACACTGGAAGTGTCAGTGGATGAAGCGTACATGCCAGGGTGTGAGTGGGACTGACTTTGTGCACCACTGGGTAAGTTCCCTAGGTACAGTGATTATTTTCCCATTAAATCAAAGCTTCACCAACCTGGCTGCCTTGCAGATGTCATCTGCTCCTAATGTGACCTGTTCTCAATGTACAAGGCTTAAGTAGCTGCACTAATGAGACTTTCCCTTCTCTAGTCCAGACCTGAAACCTTTCTCCATGCCATGCCATGAAACAGCCACTTCTTGGTGCATTCAGTATAAACCAGTGCACTGTCATTCACAGCTCTGTTTGCATTGACAAGGATTTCTTATTCTTAATTCTTCATTGCATTCATAATATGCAGCAATATGACACATTTATCAGAGTACCCTAACTATAAGGAAAAAGACCCTTGCCAGATTCCAGAATCCATGAGCAAGTTTGTTTGTAGATACTAACAGGTGTAGTTCTGTCAGTGGAAGATCCAGTTTGAGTTAATTCTTCATTGGGACAATTCAAACCATGCTCTTTGTCCCATCACTAAGCACAGTTAAGTCTTAATGCTGACATTGTTACAGGGTAGAATCCTAAGAGTGAGTGTTACACCTGCAATCCTCAAAAATGTTCTCACAAACTCAAACTGGGACTTAGAAATCCAACTCTCACTGACATAATTGTGAGGACTACCAGTCTTCCTAGCAACACCTAAAATTTTTGTTTTACTGCTGTCAATCCTTTAGAATTGGTTTTGAAAGCTACTTCAAGCTGAAACTATTCTTTCATTGCCAGGCCAGCTGCAACATCTCTCTTCCCTGTTACATCTTTCTGCCTATGAACTGGTGGGAAATGTGTTTCCATTTGTGCCTTGTCTCTGTTCCTGCCACAGCCCAGGGAGCAGTAATCTTATGGTCACTGTCACTGATTTCCTATGATGACCACAGTGCCAGTTCGCCACTAATATTTTTCCTACCCTGATTCAGAGCAGTTCACTGACTGCCTGGATTTCTATAGCAAAGACTATTAATGCAACTCAAATAACATTTCAGTCTCATCCCATTTCTCAAAGCGTCTTGCTTTTAGATACACTGGAAGAAGCTCTAAAATAGTATTGCTTTTCACAGCTCATCCTCCAGAAAGAATTCATGCAAAATGGATTTATTAACAAGCTCTCATTTGCTCTGCCTGGAGCTTTCTGCAGAGGAGGACACTCAGACCAACCACAGCAGATCCTAGCATTAGGAAAATCTGTGGAGGGACAGTTACCTTGAGGCAGAACTTCAGAGAAGGAGAAATATTTTGTTTTCATCTTCTGCTTCTCTCCTACCTGCTTGCTGAGTTTAAAGGTATTTGCGTTCAATGAACTTTTGTCTTCGATGCCCAGCTTCTCTGTTTTGTTTGATCACACAGCAAGGTCAGATTCTTGTATTTTAGACTCCATTTGTTGTCATGGGAATGACTTAGCTATAGCAAACATAGTATTATGATGCCTCTGCAGGACTGAAAATGAGGCCCACAGGAGCTGTGAGAGTTTGGTGTTTTCAGCGAATTTGCAATGATAAACCCTTAATAAATGAGGGGCTCAACCTGCAAACACTGAAATCCACAGGAGATTTATCATTAATTTCAGTGTCTGCAGCAGGATTATGCACAGGAACAACTAAATAAAGTCAGGATCGGGAACTATTTGTCTGTGGAGGTCAGAAGGTATCTTACAAATGGATTCATTAGTTATATGCCCAAATTGTTGTGACACGAAACCCACAGTAGTTCCATTGTTTTGTGCTTGCTGGAACAATTGGTGGGGTTTTTGGGGGGAGGTTTTGTTTGTTTGTTTGTTTTTGGGGGTTTTTTTGTTTGTTTTTTTGTGAGATATTAAGAGATTGTGCTAGTTTTATATTAATTGATTTTTAGTGAGCAGGGAAGAAGCCAGTCATGGAAGTGATTTTCTAAGAGAAGCTGCTAACAGTTTCTTCTGTGCCTGAAAAAGCCAATCAGTGACTAGTTTTGAATATTGACACTTTGTTAAACCACTAAAAAGCTGAACACACCTCTGTTAACACACATGTTAAAAATGAACAAACCCTGTGAAAAGTTTTCTTCTACTTCTGGCCTGGGAACAGGTAACAGGCCTGGCATGGCCCCCTCCATGTGGCTGGGCTGGGCAGGCCCTGCCAAGGGGCTGGGGCTTTTCCTGGGGAATCTGCCGGGCCCGTCTGGGCCAGGCCAGGCTCCAGCAGCTGCCAGGCAGGGGAAGGAGAGGCTGGGGGGCCCTGTCCCAGCCAGGCCGGGCTCCAGGGGCTGTTAACATCCTGCCACCGGGCTGGTTCTTCCCGGCCTCCAGCATGGGCCTGGCCGGGCTGTGCCGGATCGGGCCCTGCCTCAGCCGCAGCGCTGGCCGGGCCGAGCCCCCAAGATCCTGGCACAGCCCCAGCACAGCCTGAATCCATCACCACAACTGCTTTGGCCACTGCCCCCCAGAAACCATCGTGACCTTCCACCGGCCAGGGCAAGATATTAACTCTTTCATTGCACAGATGAAATTTGCAGAACATCCATCCTCTCTCCAGTGAGAGAAAAAGACAGAGTGAAGGCATGTAGAGAAACAACATGAAGACACCAAAGTCGGTAAAAAAGGAGTCAAGTCCCAGATGGGAGGAGAATGAGGAGATGCCTTAGTCTTAGGCTGATATTCTTTTATAAGTGATGATGGTCATGATACAATAAAAATATCCCTTTAATTCATGGAAACTGTATGGGGAGATGGAGTGTTCAAATTGCAGTCTGAGCAAAGGCATTTGTGCTGAAGCAAGTAAATGCTGAAGTAGCTGTGATCTCGTGAGAAACTTGAACAGAGAGAGGAAGATCAGAGTGATGAAGACCCTTTTCCCCCAGGGAAAGAAGAAGAAGACCTCTGTTTCCCAGAGATGAAGGTGACCTCAGAGATAGATGAAATGAACCTCTGCTTTTGAACAGCTCATCCTTAAAAATAGTACTCCATGAGTTTGACGTGGCCCATGAACACAGCTGTGGGAAGGCTGCATGAGAAGGGAGGGACTTCACAAATGCAGATTTCTGGGTGGTTGATATCCATGAAATTGAAGCCACAAGAGAACTGTTTCTTGTGGAGAAGTCTCCGTAACATAGCAAAAGAGACTCCTCTCCCTAAGTGAACTGATGAAAGACTATTTTAGAGGTAGTAACTGACCTAAGTCCTAAGTTTTGTCTCTGTACATTGTCAGTGGGAAAGAAAAGAAGCTTATGGAGGACGAGAAGTGTTCTGAAGGTTTTATTCTGATTCTTATTTTTCTGCTTGTCTTTCAGTTCTGTTTAAATAAAGTTTTCTTTATACCCCTTAAAGTTTTGAGCCTGCTTTGCTCTTTTCTTTAACCCATCTTGCAGCAGAAAAGGAGTGATTCTAGTGGGTGCCCTGGCATTTGGCCGGTGTTCAACCTACCACGGTATTTTGGTGCATTGGCCAGGAAACTCAAACTGGCGAAAACCACTACACTAAAGTGGTATTTCAGCCCAGTTTTGACCTGAAACTGCCACAAGGATAAAAAAAAATTGAAGGAGACATAGTAAATTTTAATAGGAAAGATGATACATGTGGAAAAAGCATGGAAAATTTGAGGCACTGAGTATGAAAAAAATAGCACTTCAATTTTAGTATATCAAGGTATTTTTTTAGATCTGTGATGTGAAAAAGAGATGCTTTCAGGATTTGGTGACCTGAGACCATGACACCAAGAGGAAATTCAAGAGGCCAAGGTTCAAATCTCTGTTCTACTGGACTCAAAGTGATAGGTATCCTGGAGTCAGGACACTTCCAACCCTTTAGCACATCATTCAGGGTTAGAAAAGGACAGCCTTTTCTAACACAGTTCCACCTTTGCAAGAGACAGTTGGAATATATCATTTCCATATGAGATGGAAGGTTGATGATGAGAAAGATGAGAAGGTTGGAACCACAACCCTTGCTACACAGTGGAATTTCCCTTTCCCAATCACTCCAGCTTACTGGCATCAGTATAGCTACCACCCAGCACCCACAGTGCCTGCAGTGCATATGTCAGATACAGCCTCCACTAAATATTCTGAAATCAAATCTTCCTCTGAGAAAAATTGGCAAAGCTCCAGTGAAGTCAACAGAATTTTAATTTCCACCATCTTACAATAACAGCTGGAATACCTGGGTATGGAGCCAAAGTGTCAGAGACATTTTTGAAACACACATGGAAAAGGAATAGGTTGGCATTTAAAAAGAAAATATACTTTTAAAGTTCAACATCAAGAATAAATGTCCTCTCCCTTCTCCCTCAAAATACAAGGACAAGCAAAGACTGTCAAGTGGTAAACTGCTGTGTTATGTGTAATGCTAAATGCATCCTTGTTCCAAATGAACTGCACTGGCTGTGAACATTCACATTTGAACGTGATTCATCTTGGGGCATTTGAATGACAAGCATCAGTTTAGATGTAGGGAGTCCTCAGAACTAAAATCTGTTTGCAGTTAATAACTCCTTGCCAAACGCACCGTGAAAAATCACTTGGATGGGAAACAGCAGAAAAGCACTTTAGAACTTGCTACATAATATTCCTGTATAAATTGCTGAAGTATTTTACTAANCCCCCGCCGGTTTGCTATTGACCACATTCCAGGATATAAGAAAACACACAGTTAATCTAGCTATGTGAGAGAGCAGAGCAATATAGCATCTTATACCAGCCTCATTAGCAGGGTTTTGCTGCTGCCTGTATGTCACCAGCATGCCTGACAAAAATCATACCTGCACCACTGAGTCAGACCCAGCAGAGAAAAAATATTTAGTCTGGATTTATTCCTCTTACCTCAGGGTATTTCCTGAGAAATGTACTGCTGCCTGAAAACTCCTGCTCTACCTAGGGATAAAGAGACCAGTGACTCCGTGTCCTACAGACACTATGCACAGACACCAGCAGCCATTACACTTTGTGCCAGGGCTGTACCCAGCCCAAGTATCCTCTATTCTACAGCAGTTGGCACAGATGCACAGGAAGTAAGGCAAGCATAAATAATTTCTTCTTAATATTCTCAGCCTCCGGCTACTTTCAGTTCAGGCAGTTTCCTGAGCCTGATAGGACTTGTTCTTCTGTTTAACATTCAGGGAATTTTTCTTCCAGATACTTGTCCAGTTTCCCCTCAAACCTACACAAACTATACAGAGCTCTCAATATTCTTTAACAAGGAGTTCCAGCTGGCATGGAGAACACATCCTTTGTGTCAGCTTTGAATCTGGCTCCTAGTTCATTCTACAAGAAGAGATGGAGAGTCAACCATCATCTACACTCTCAGCACAATTCATGATGATGTGAAACCCTAAGTTAAAGGCTTAGGCAGGATCAATCCAGACCTCCACAGTGGGAAGGTCACAACATATTGATCTTAAACTACAGCAATAGGGACAGAGAAAGAACTTCTCAAAAGGAAGAATAGATAGGCCTTGGAAAGGATCACCTACACAGGTAAGGATTCTACCACTTCATTATTCCTCTGAGAACAAATAGAGCTGCCAGGAAGGCTGAAACAGCTTGCCATACATTCTTTTCATCCTGGATAGGAGTATGCCTGGAGAGGGGCACCACCACTTGTTTTGGTGAAGCAGCTGCCTTATCAGTGGCATTTTGCCTCTGAGAGGCACTGTGTTTCTCCCACTTGAGATCCCACTGAGTACTTACTCAGCTGTCACTCACAGAGGCAGGTTACAGACAACAAGAAGAGATCAGTTCCAGGGGGATCACAGGCTGCTCTCTCAAACCAAAACAAATTGTTTTTTTACCTCAGTGTGAGATAGTTTGGAGCTGGGCTTCTCATCAGTTCTCAACTCAGAGCCATGAATGTCCCTCTCCAAGATAAACAACAAATTGCAAATCACAGCTGGCATTTTCAAGAGGGAAATAATTTAGGGGAGTTGGATACTACTGAGCCACAGTGAGTTCACCACAGAACTGAGCATCCAACATGCTCTTGGGCAAAGCATAATCCCATAAATCACAGCAGGAACTAAGATCAGCCTCTGTTGATTACAGGTTATGTGGCCTCTGCAAAAGGACAGTCAGACATAGAGTTCAGAACTGTATTTTCCCAAAAGCAAACACTGCCCAGGGTAGGAAACCAGCAGTGAGGAATGAGTAAGGGGGGCCTGGGACCCCATTGATCCCTGTGCTTATCATTCTCCTTTGCATAAAGAGCTATCAGAATGAACCAGAATGCTGAAGAGAGGTTAACTACAGTCATACAAGCAATTTTAGCTCTGACATTTTCCATCTTCAGATTGCTTGCCTTTGCTTAATGCTCCTTTCAATTCTGAAGTGCATAAGCATATGCATGTAAATAGGTAAGTATACAGGCAAATTAAAGATTGTTTTCTTCCACAGGGAAGATTCTGGAGTACCTTTACATGGCTGGGGGACAATCTAGAATCTTTGATGGAGGTTTAATTTAAAAGAAACAGAAAACAAGGAACAGCCAGCAGTTCATATCTGAAGTTTCAGCAGCCACATATGGTGAATATTTCAGAATTTCTGCTGTGAAGTCACTAAGAACTAAGCACTGTGCCATATCCTACTGTGACACAAATGGATTTATGAAGGTTACTTTCTGCATGCATATACAGCGTGACATGTTTCCACGAGAAGCATATCACAGGACAAGAGCTACAGCCTGATCTCTTAAACTAGCACTGATTTCTATAATTCTCCAGACCTAAGCAAGCAGAAAAACACCTCAGTCTTCTATATTCAGGAAGGCAGGCAAGTAAAACAACTTTTCCCAATTTCCAACTTCCACTCATCCTTGCAAGTTGAAATAAACTAATTAAAATAAGCATAGAAAGAATAAAAACTGAAAGAAAGATGAAATGTTCTGGAACTTGTAGAAGTTACTAACATCAAAACCTGGTTTATCATGTCAACAATGTGTGTTTCCAGCTGCTTTGCCAGTGACTTGTCTCAAGTCAAGATCAAACTTTTCTTCTTTCAGCAGTCACATAATTTGAATATATTTGCAAAGTGTGATGGCTTACTTTTAAATAAATAACAGGTATAAAAATTAAAGGTAATGATTAGAAGAGTTTTTCTTATAGTGCCTTTTACAGTTGTGTTACAACACTTTCAGGTATACACTGAAAATTGGTTGCATTTTGCTATTGCTCAACAAATCTCTCTCTCTCTTTCAGTTAAGACAAAATTATATCTGCTGAGAAAATCATTCTAAGCTATTTCCTTGGTGAAAATCTGAAAATACTTCACAACATCTCTAAACATAAAGCATGGAGCACCAATCATGTCTAACTAATACCACATGAGCATGAAAAGAAAGTAAGAACCAGGTGTCCTGAGAAGCAGGATGTCCCCTCCTTGCACCAGCAGAGAGCAATGGCAAGGCACGGGTATGACAGGATCAGATAAACAACAAAGAGCTCTAGATATCTAACATTTGAGGACATAGTAATGTAAATTGGAAAACAGCATGAAACCTACATAAATAAGAGCACACGGGGAGGGAGTCTCACAGGTGCAATAATGTAAAGAGAAGCTTGTGAGCCTGCTGGAAAAGAAAGGGGTTGCTGCTGCCTGGCTGCCTGGGTCTGAGTTAGGAATGGGACATAAGAATTTTTCTGGAGGTGGTGGTTTTTTGGTGTTTTTTGTTTGTTTGTTTGTTTGTTTTTGTTTGTTTGTTTTTTGTTGTTTTTTTTTTTTTAACCAGGTTTCCTTTCTGAGCAAACATTACTGTAGGGAGAAGATAAGTCTGCTAGTTTTTAATGCTAAGATGTGCCCTTCATCCTTTCTTTGGGTAATGGTATAATTCCTAAAACAGGTAAGCACAAGCTCATAGGCAGAATGATGAAAAAAAAAATGGAGAGATATTATCTTTATCTATAAAAGAGGTATTGAAAACTGAGGAAAATATACCTTTAAATAAGTCTTTTTCATTTTACTAAGACTGTAATTGTACAGAAGGTTTTAAGTGGGTAACATGTAGCAGGACTTGAGGAAAACAAATGGGCCACACACTTTCAATAGAGAGGCACCACTACCACAGGCACTAGCACAAAATGCTGTGCTTTTCTGCCATGAGGAACTCCCATCATATTTGCACCTGGGCAGAGCAGACCACATTACTGTTTTCTTCCTGGCAAGCTGTGGCAGCTCTTGCTTTGCAGTTTCCTGAATGACTGCATTAATTTGATTGACTCCAGATCAATGGTGTCTCTAAATAAGATTAAATTACGTGTTCCTTCTGTCTGTATGTTACAGGAGATTACTCTTAGCAGAATCTCAAAGGAAGCAATTAGCTGACCACTGATGTAATGAATTCTAATTATTTTGTTTGTACAAACAATAAAGCCAGATCATTTGTTTAGCAAGGAAGTGTAATTACTCTGAGCACTTGAGAAAATAAATCAAACAGCGCTACCTAGACCTGTAAATAATGAGCCTTCGACTTCCTATTTATGCTAAGAATGCTCATGGAATATTTTCAGGTAGCTGGGAGCCAACCTTTGAAAGTAACATTTATCATAGTTATTATTGAGCACTTGCTTGATTATGTTCTTGAGTGTGCTAGGTACCTTGCAGAAATATCCATCTACATTGGCTGTCACTGGCACCTGCTCAAAATTTGCTGCAGCCAGTGCAATTTCCTGCAACTGTTTTTTGTTAATCAACAAGAAGTTGCTCACATCACAATTAGGCTGTTCTGCTCCTAAGGGCACTGGTGACAGGGGCATGTCCTTGGCAATGGATGAGTGATCAGAAAAAAAAGCACATTACTATACATAGAGCAGACTCTATTCTGCCCAACATTTGGCCATGTAGGCTAGAAGTGGAATGAAATCAGAAGGCAGTTGAATGAGAATGGTTGCAGCAGAATCTTCCCCTTCTCTGTGTTGATCTGCTCCTGCTGCAAAACATTCATAGCTCAAACAGGAGATAAGCAGAGTCACTGGGGACCTTGTGCTGCAAAAAGCAGAGATTAGTCCAAAAATACCTCAACTTCTGCTGATTTTGTGTTACTCAAGAGCATGAGGGAGCTGACAGAGATAACCTGATCCTATTTTATGTAAACTCACTGGTTGTTGCAAGCACAGTGATGCAGCCATCTGCACTTCCTGCAGATACCAACTCCTGAGATCAGCCATTCTCTTCAAAGTAGTTAGCTTTCTTTACCATAGCTTTGAAAAAATATTCATTCATACAAAAATATTTTGCCTAATCTTTCTTCCGTTTCTAGCCACTTTTTAGGTGTTAAATCTGAATTTAAAGTAAAAGACATAGCCTAGAATTCTGCAGTTGACCTGGTTTTCCTCTTTTCCTAGGCCAAACAGCAATACACCCAAAAGGGATCAACATTATTTTCTGGCTCTCTTAAGTGGTGCTCAAAAATCTTATGGCAACACTGTCTCACATCCTGATAAAACCTGAATGAAAAGAAAAAAAAGACACTTCTGCTTCCAGCAGCTGGATTCTTGTTGTAGTGATACTGTTTAAATAGAGAATGAAAGCCCTGAGGTCAGCAAAATCTCACTGAAGTGAGCAGGGTATAAGTTACAGCAACATCTGTACTGGCTGAAGGGAAACTGCAAATCACTTGTTAGTGCAATGGGAGCCATTTTCCTCCTGCTTATGAGCTATTTCAGTTCTTCAGCCTCTTCCACCCTGA
>WEIU01020480.1:275351-319078 GCA_013389925.1 Aegithalos caudatus | reverse complement strand
CCACCCTGAGCTGTTTCTCTTTGTGTTCAGTAGCTATTAAAAACTCAGAGTGGGGTTTTTTTTGTGCTCTTGCTGTAGGCCTAATTGACAAATGTTTGCTGCCTGCCATTACGTTATGCCAGTATATTTGAAAATTAACTGACGACTTCAGTCTAATCTGGAGAATTTAAGGGTGAATAAATACCATGTACCCCAAGGCAGGTGAGGCAGATGAATTAAAAATGGCATCTAACTGTAGTGGAGACATGCTTATGCCTAAAGCTTTTGTTTTGTTTTTCCCTACAAACAACTTGACCCAATCAAACAACATGAAATCAGAGAATTCCTTGGTCAGTCTTCTGGAATATCCCTGTGAGCCTCTTCTAGAGAAAAGAACTACTACCAAATGTTTGGCTGCCTCTACACCAAGTATTAAAACGTCATACTGTTTTTCCAGCCTGAAAAATTCTGGTGACCTTACTGGATGAAACAATTAAGGCTGAGCCAGACAGGCAAGAACAGAAAGTCTTTGGGGGTCTTCAGGAAGGCTAAACTGCAGCCAAAACTGTTGAGGAAAGTGTGAAAACTGCCTTAAAATTGGTCAGTACTTTGCTGGGTAAAAATATTGGAACTGCTACTCCACATTTGAGTATTAAAGAAATATCTCATCAGAATGAGGAAAGTCTTGATTTCTGGCCATGCTTGAAATGCACTATACAGCACCCTTTAAATATTGGTCTCTTCTACAGAGGTGTTGCAACAGGAGAAATCAAGGGTGTGATTTACCTTAAAATGACTTTGATTATGATCCTGCAACACATTATTCATCCAATCTCTTTTGTATTGGGTAAATAGAGCCTTATTCTATTCCTTCTAAAACCAAATGGAAAGTGAGATGACAGTACAAAGTAGAACAGCATCTATAAAGAAAGCAAATGTTGACAGAAAAGTTTGCTGACTTTATGAAAATGGGATAAGAAGTGCTGCTTGATTTAATAACAAACTGTTAGTGTTTTGTTTTCTTTTAGCTTCTCCTTATCTCCTGTACTGCTTCTGTTTCTTATGTCATCACTTCAAAAAGAAAATCCAGCACAGGAGGAATTCTGCTGCTTAGAATAAGGATTTAATCTAATAGCATTAGACAAATATCTTGACTTTTTCTGGCTTTCTGCATTAGACAGAAGGTGGGCAGATTGATCCAAAGCATTTTTTTTTCAGAATTGTCTAAAGAATCAGAAGTCCCATTTTCAAAATTATTTTAGGCATTTAACCACTAAATCCTTTAGAGAGATATTTTGGCTCTTCTTTAGTCTCTTTTGAAAAATGAATTAAATTCATACAGCATGTAGACATAAAAACTGAGTTCCCCTCCTCTCCCAGGAGATGGATATTTAGCTTCTAGAAATACAGTAAGCCTAGTTCAAGAGTAAAAACTTTGTAATATTTTTCCATTTAAAAATCTGGATAAAATCAACTAATTCTTTAAGAGTGGCTCTTAATAAGCAAATTGATTTCAGGAATCTTTACAAAAGTTTTAAATAATTTTCTGCAAAATGTCAGAATGTCTGGTCAAACATTTTTTTAGCTTAATAATAAGAAACTGTCTTGCCTTTCTGAATCTGTCTGGTTCCTCCAAAGATCCAGCACTCTGTTTAAAAAAAAAAAAAAAAAAAAAAAAAAGAAAAGAAAAAGAAGTATGAAGTTAAGATCCCAGAGGAACCTGTAAATGAGTATTCACCACAGAGGAGATGTTTCTTTCAAACTCATGGTCACCTGGACACAGTGAACCAGCAGGAGATTTTTAATGGGCTTTTTAACAACATTAGGCAGAAAAATGACATGTTTCCAAGCTCTTTACTTGAATCAGATGAGCAGCTCTCCCAGCAATAGCTTTGACTTTACTGACACCTATTGACTATGTTAATGCTTACAGAAGGTTTTGGTTAACAAAGCATGAGTCATTACAATCAATGGCAAACACAGAAATATGCCCTTTATTAATAAAAGTCATGCTTATCTTCCATGCATTTTAAAGGATTCATGTTCTAAATAAACTTTGGACTTCAAGACAAGATTTCCCAAGGCAGAAAATTTAAAAATGTCTCAAGTTATAGGTGTTCAAGTTCAGATACCTTTGAAAGCACTCATATCCAGAAAGTACCAAATGCAAACCTACAAATTCTAATCCTTTGGTTATGGTATCTTGAAGCTGCTCAGATAACGTGAGTAGTTAAGCTAGAAAAATATTAATTAATAATTATATATATTTATGCTAAGAACATAAGAACATATCTTTAGCATGCCCTGGAATATCTTATATATGATGATGAATTTTGCCATCCTTAGCATATCTTATCTCTAACAACCTGGTAACTTCTTTAATAATTTGGATTTTGCATTAAAATGCCTCCTCTTTATTTCATTCCAAATCATTAGCCTATAAAAAGTTTCAAAAGGGACTAGGTCCTTCTGTGCACAGTTACTTTGAATCAGTTCAGTCAGTGACTATTCTGTCTTACAGCAGGAGACATAAATAATGAACAGTGAATATATTCCTACTGCAGGAATTGTCAATAAATAACTCTATGGAGAATGTTGTATGGAGAAAGGGCAAAAAATAGAAATCCATGGGCCCAGAACCAGGCACATATCCAAAATATTCACACACACCTCTCAGTCCAGTACCCAGCTGCATGCTTCCGTCATCTATTATTCTGGTTTGAAACTTCCATCTCAAGAAATATTTTGAGCACAGCTTACACAGGGAAAAAGTACACAACTCTTAATTAAGCAGACACACATGTATACTGTTGAAATAAGACCAGCAATGTGAAGCAACCTGCAAGAGCAAAGGCAGAGCTCAGCAGCTGTGGATTGTGTGTTGTCACTTACCGGTAAAGCCATGGACTCTCTCAGCTTAGATTTGTAGAGCATCCATCGGTAACGCACGTCCTCCAGGTCTTCAGAATTTCCAATGACAGGATGAAGATGAAGGAGGTCCTCAAAGAGATGCTGACCATGAGGCACACGAGACTGCAGCCCCTAAAAGATAAAGGTCAGCTGCAATTTAGGATTCAGGAAGGCCTCACTTTTTAAATTAGCACTTGAAAAATCAGTGGTTACTGAATAGCACATTTATTTTTGTTATTGCTTTTTTGGCCTGAAATGATATGAAACACCTGTAGGACTCCTGTAGCCTTGGATATTTCTGTGTTTAGTTTCTAACAATCAAAAAAATCTAACAAATTGCCAAGGCATTTGGTTATACTCAACAGGAAGAATGAGACCAAATACTGATTTGATACTGATTTTAATCAGCTTCTTTTAATGAACACCTTTGCCATATCACACTGGAAATTTCCAGCCCAACAGCTAAATGCCAGGTGCTCCCTTCCCTTCTACTCTGGTTCTGGCAGACCTTTCTTAGTAGAAAGGATGAAATTTGTCCTAAATTCCTGAGCTTCATCTACTCTAGAGTCTCGTAAAGCAGTGAGCAGAGTGCTTGAATTTTTTGTCTATTTGTTCTTGAGGAATTTGGAGAGGTTTTTAAGGGGTGGCGGGTTTTTGGTTGGTAGGTGAAGTGGTTTTGGGTTTTATTGTTGTTGTTTGGGGTTTTTAATTCTGAAAAAAATTTGCACTTATTGCAATATTTTTCTCCATTCACCCCCTGAAAACTAACCTCAAGTTTGCTCTGTTGTGCCTTAATTTCCTCTGCGGAAGATGGAGTCCCAGCAAGAATTTTGGTCAGTTCAGCATTTTCTCCTTGTAGCCACTCTTCAAAGTCATGTAGAAGCTTCAAGTGGCTGCTTGTACTTTGCCCTTCTCCCATCTTCTCCTAGGATACACAACAGGAACAAAAAAGCCCTTACTGTTATGTCAGATGTTTCTTCTGAAGGCCTGACTGTGGAATCTTAACCTCCAACTTTGTAACCCACAGTATCAGATGAAGGCAATGAAATTGTTCTTGTGAAGCCAGTATGAAGGCAGACACAGTCCCCATCTCACCTGCTTATGGTTGGGACCGACATCAAAAAGGTGGAAAGCAGGCCTAGACATCCATCTGCTGTCCAAAAGTGCTCTTTTCTTCTTCTTGTCAGCCACTGGTCTGTTTAACTGCCACTCTTTGAGGAGCCTTGAAAACACAAAACCAGAGACATCAGTGCAGTGGACATCCACATTTTGATTGGGGCTATGGGAGACAGCTCTGGGGAAACAGCACTTGTTATTATTATATTGTTATTAATACCAATAACACTATTACTATTGAAGTTATTCCCAACTGGAGTATCTCACAGCTGCACCAGGACTCTAGACCTAACATTCCCAAGTGTTTTGTTTAGTTTTATTTAGGGGACCTTGGCAATATACCTTTCTTTCTGGCTACAGGAGGCAGCACAATCAAGCCGCCTTCAATTTTATAATTTAATTTTTGTGCCTATTCTGACAGGATGTATGAATACAATCATACATGCAGCACATCATTAAATATTAATACAGACTAGCAAATATGAGCAGCATTTCAACACTACACAGTGGAGGCAAAATAAATTAAGTCTTTATTTCCCAGCTAAAGAGATGATTTTTAGCTCTGCTTATACTTCTGCGGGTTTGCAAAAGGCACAAATCCCGCTGCAGATACACCCTCCTTGGAGGCATCTCCAAGGAGAAAAGGAAGATGAGACAGAACAACACAAGTTACCCAATCTATTCCAAATTTCCTCTGACACAGACTGGCAGTACGAGAGTGAGCCAGGTCAGAAGACACTGCCTACTCTGACACAAGGTAAATGAAAATTCCAAGACACTGTGGTTCGCGGAGTATTAAAAAGGTTTTCTTAAAAGTATTTATTTTCAGTTTGCAAACAATTAAATAAAACCCCATCTTGCTTCTAACATTGTGGTATGGCTGTTCAGTTTCACAGCAGAGAGCATAAAGCCTCAAGTGTGTCTGTTCTTATAGCAGTAAAGAAAACCCCGTTGAAGGGGCATAAGGGAGACCTACATGAACACTTACCCAGTTGCCATCTCCTTCAGTGATTTCCATGACTCCTTCAGCTGATCCAGCTCTGCCTGGACATGGGCAGTCTCCTCTGGAGAAGAATTCTCCATGACCAACTGGCCATGAGCTTCCACAAGGTGCAGCTGGATCTCCTTATCTGGAAACTCAGCTAGCAATCTCTGAAATGCAAAGCCCTGACAATTACTCCTAGGTATGCTGGGTAAAGCAGAGGCTGTGTCAGACTGAAGGCCACGTTCAGTCCAGGACTATGCTGGTTTTGTTGGCACTAGCTAGAATGTACCCAGCAGGAAAAAAAATATGCTGTGGATGCTTCCAAAGAGACAACATGGGTCAAAGAGCTGATGGGAAAACTTTGAGGGTGCAAGCTGTCAACACACCTCCTTCTGTAGCGTTCCCACTAAAGATTTTGGGCTTCCATATGAAGGCAAGAGCTGCCAGCTGAAGTATCCTACTAGAGTGAATTCAGCATGCAAAGTACTGCTGTCCAGAGAAAAGCTGGCAGCTTTGGAACAGCCCAGTTCAACAAGTACAAGGCCAGTCAAAATGGCAGGAATTTTCAATATACTGATGAGTACACACAGGCAAAGGCAGGTATTGTTCAGAGAGATCACCCTGACAGGAACAGAACACCTATCCTTGGATAATACTTTATCCATCTCAACACTTCTTACTCATTTTCACTGCCCTTGTCTGCTACATGGCCCCACATCCCACAACACAGGGCAAAGCAGAGAGGCAACAGCAACCAACAGTTATTGAAGGAGAAACACACATCATTACTCTCCTGAACCAGGAAATCCTCACTAGAAACCCTCACTCTTAATGTCTGAATGCTGCAGTGTGAATAATTAACATCTTAAATGAAGATGCTTTTCTCACCTCCAGGTCTTCCAGCCTGCCCTCAGTGTTCTGCTCTCCATCAGCATCCTGGCAGGAGTCAATCTTCTCCCTGGTTACTGAGATCCACTGCTGGAGGTCAGACAGTTTGTCATTATACACCCAATGCTTCTGAACATGGTCTTCACTCTGCTGTATCATCATCTACAAATGACAAAAATATGTCAGCAATGAAAGACAGACAAAAAAGCACATTTTTTACTGGCTCTAACACTATGATGGCCACAGAACCTCATGGGCAAAAAGGAAAAAAAAAGCAGCTATTAATGAAAGACAAAAAAACCTATCCATTTAGCATCAGTGGTGTGGAAAACGCCTCCAAGCTCCTGCAGGCCTGAATTCAACCACACGGGGGGGTATTAAGAACTAGAATAGCTCCCTTCCTTCTCAGCTGAAAGGGAATAAAGGATACACGTCTGGGGTTTTTGTACCCCAGTCAGTCAAATACATCTTACACTCCCTGAATCAGAAATGACTATACAGACTTGTTTGACAAAAGTTCAGTTCAGTGATAAATGGGATGATTGAGATTGAAACTAGAATTCCACAGTGCATGTTCAGGTAACAGTTTAACACAGTATTTTATAGTGAATTACACAGCTAAGGTAACTTTATGAGCTCTTCTGAGGTTGCTCTGGAGGTCACTTTATAGGTACGTTTGCAAGCTACAAAATACCTCAGGATAGAGCAAGTATTTATGCAGTTGCAGCACTTTTGTCTCATTACCTTTAAGGTCACAAAGCCATAAAAACCCCAAACACAAACCCCCTCTCCATAATTGGCATGCACTACCATGATAATATGAGTTCTTTTGGTCAGAACTCTCAGGCTCACTCCAGAAATAGTTTATATAGACATAAAATTTGTGTGGATGTCATCCTATTCCCAGGGGAAATCACATTAGAGATAATCAGAGAATCCTGGAAGAGTTACCAAAGTCATAAGAATTCCATGCCTTCTTCCCCTGAAATGGAAATAACTGTCGCTCAAAGCATGTAATGTCATATGCTCAAAGATTTTTAAAAATATTTTTAAACAAAGGCAACTGACAACTCCCCAGGCAACTAAAAACTTCCTGATGTTACCTCCAGTGATCTCTTCAGAGCCTGAGAGTCAGATGAAAGTTGGTTCATTTCATGCCTGTGTGTGGTATTTGACTGAACAAGCTTCTCTACTTCCTCCATGTGAACTGCAAGCTCTGCCAAGTCATCTTGGATCATCTGCAGAGAAAAAGATAGATTCCATGCTAGGTATGGCATGGACTTTCACAAAACATACACCAAAAAGTAGCTTCATTTGACAGCTTGAGGACAAAAAAAACCCAGCAACAACCACTGTCATTAAGAAAATGAACTGTTTCAATGCCTAGGAGTAAATGTTTCTGAAAAAAATAGTTGGATGTCCTTTACATGTTACTGGGAGATAACAAGAAGGTAAGTTGCTGAGAAGTGCCAAAGGAGCCATAGTATAACCAGCAAAGAACTGTGGTGACAACACCCCTGTGGTCCCCAAGGATGAAGTGCCACAGTACTGCTGGACAGTCACAGCTCACCATGGCAGTCACATCCCCTTCTCCCTTGTCCTCCTGCTCTTCTCTCCCCTCTCCCAGGCATGTAATTCCACTGTATGCCCTGACCAGGTTCTACTGCATGTTGGACCCTTTGCTGAACCAGTTCAAAACACTAACCAAAAAAATGATCACCTTTTTCTGTTAGTTTTTTTTTTTCCTTATCTTGGACAGCTGAATCAGCCTGTGGAGTAAATCCAGCATGTGTCACAGCTAAGTGACAAGGTAAAGAGCAGAAAGAGGAAGATACAAAAGGAAGTGGAACAGTGCAAACTCTTTTGAGGAAGTTAACCTGAACCCATGTGTCTTGTGCAGTTTCACTGCCAATGGGAACTGTCAGGATACATTTTCTTTAGCAATTAAACTAGCCCAAGAAGGTAAACAACCAACAGCTTCCAGCTACCTCTTCCTTCCTTCAAGCTCAGTTTGCCAGTGCCTCATCTGCACTGCTTTAATTTCATTCACTCATGCTGTAAACTGGAACAAATGGAATTATCTAACACACAATTGAGGGGAAAGGTACAATGCTAATAAAATATGAACAAACAGGAACCACAGTTAGCTGAGGATAACATGGCCAAACAATACTGTAATGTACCTGGAGTCTCTGGAGTTGTGTCTTTTTACCCAAGAGGTCAGGCTGTGGTTCCTTCTCCAGATCTAATTTGGCTTTGATGGCAGATAATTTCTTCAGCAATGGTGCAAAACCAGCATCAAAGTTCTTATGTTGCAATATCAAATTCTAGATGGAGAAATAAGAAAACAGGTCCAGCACTGAACATTTATTCCTTGGCATTATCTTCTATGAATATCTGCTTCATATTCAGAACAAACACTGAGTTACACTATGCAACACATAACAAATTTATTTGAATATTTGTTCAACCTAGGAAAAGGGATTAGTACTAAATTTATATGTTTAAAACTGGCTTAGTAAAGACTTGATCTTTGTCTTTATCACAGGCAAAAACAGTATATGGGTTTCATAGTTCACCTGGAGTTTGCTCTTGCTTTGCAGCAGACTTTTGTGTAGAATTTCTCTTTCTTTTGAAGCTTCAGCTACTTCTTGAAGGAAAGACTCTGCTCTTTCCTCACCAAGAACATTGTTTAGCAAATCTTTCTTTAGCTGTAATGTCATCAACTTCTCTTTGATCTGGGAGCTTTCAGCTAGAGCAGCCTGAAGGAGAAAAGTTCTTCCAGTGAAATCATACCAAAAAAAAAAAATCATATAACCATATTATTCTCACACAAGTCATACAACCAAAGCAGTAACAACAAAGTCAGGTAAAAACAGCATGCTGGGCCGACAAGGGGTAACAGAAGGTCCCTGGACAGTGCCCAGTTAAAGGAAAAATCTTCCTGATAACGTTGAGGCACCAGGGCTGCATCCATTTTGTGAACAGAAAGAGAGGTAAGCTGTACTATGGAAAGAGTTGTCTGTGCAGAGAAGAGGCCTAAACAACCAACAGAAAGGACAGCTTGAATGCTCATCCTGAGGATAAATTCCATCCCTGTTCACAGACACATTTATTCTGGAGATCACAGGGATGACAAAGTAACAAACCCACCTTGCTGGGCACATGCACGAACTGTGCATTTTAATCCCATGTCTAGATCACAACATAACTCTTTATTACAGTCCACAAACTTCCCATCCAGGGAGGTCTGGGCTAATGCTAGACAATATTATTATCATCTTTGTTAAAGATATCTAGCATTTTATGTGGCCTACTCAGCTGACAACTCCGGTTAACCAAATGGAGGGCAGAAAATAAGCCAGTGTGCTACAGCTGGAGCTAAGTAAAGACCTCCATCCCTACTGTGGGTTTTCCTGCCACACTGGCAGGACCTTCCAGCTGCTGCTGCCTGGCAGCTGTATGCAGGCTTGGTCAAACCCACATTTCTCAACTTAGCAACAGCTTTGCTACCTCAATGTGAGCCAGTTCTGGCTCCGGAGTCTCCAGGAGCATCTGGACCGATGGCTTCCACTGTTCAAAACTTTGCAGGGGATTTTGGATGAGTCTCCTCAGTTGGGTTTCTGTATCAGTACTCATTTTAGAAGTCTTGCCTCTAACACTGTAAGGATAAAGTGACAATCGAGAGAAGTATTATGAAGAAATGCAATCCCAAACATTCTATTCTTCAAGGCATGAATTAACACAATACTCGGGTGTAAGCCACATACAACACAAAAGCCACAGTCTGTTTTACTGCCTGAGCCTGGTGTTGCATACCAACAGCTGCTCTGTCAGTCAGAGACATCCGAAAAAACTTTATTTAGCTGCCATGGGACACATTTGTCTTTTGTGCAGCTGTGTATCAGGAACTACTTTGCTTTTCTAGCAGCCAGCAGTCTCCCTTGTACGTGATCTTTCTTGGCTGCTGTCACCAGTGTGATTTAACAAATCATATTATCAGAGCAGTCTCACTGACTGATGGGAGGAACAAGTCAAGAGTATCTCAAATGTAACTGCAGTTGCCTGTAAAAAATAAGGTTTTGGTCCTTAAAAAAATTACATTAAAAAGTCTTTGATAACCTTATGTAACACAAAAAGTGAAAAATACATTTTTAGTTCAGATATAATTCTTTAAATTTTGCAGAACCACTTGAATTTATATTAGTACATAGAGGTGATTCTGATAAAAGCTTTGTATTTATGTACATGTATCCACATACATACACAGCTCCATTATTGGAAAAAAATTGAATCAGCAAACCTTCGATGAATACTCAGGCTTCTCTGAAAAAGGCTTATCCCAAACACAGCTGAATGACAAGGCCCAGCAGTGACACACCCCATGCAGCTGCCTCCTGTTTTTCCCAGCTTGCCTGACCTCCCAGTTAGCAGAATCCTGCCTGATATTGCAAAATGCAGCTTGAATTTTATACTCACAGGGGAACAGTATCTCACAAACTCACAGACAGGCAGGTGAGAGCAATGCCAATCAGGATCAATACTGCCTTGCTACAAAACCAGAAACAACAATCTTACCTGTGTCACTGGGCCATGACGGGGCTAAACAAAGGCAGGTTTGCAGAGGCCAAAAGCTCCGCAAATAGAAAGTTCTGACTTTACACGTCCTCTGCCATTTGCTCTGCTGCCCCTGCCAGGCTCAGTGGGAAGCTGCCAGACTTCCCAAAGAAGCTTTAGAGAGAAGCTGGCAAAGAAGCAGCTGCCATTTTCTACTCAGAGGCAAGTCCCCTGTCTTTCTTGCTCCTCTTTCAACATTACTTACTTGCTAGTTTTTGAACTGAAATCCTTTCCCACAATGACCTATAACCCTTCCAGCAGGACAGCATACTTTGCAGAGAGGGAAATAAGCTGGGATACAGGAAAAGAACTGACCTTCTTTTTTCCCTTAAAAAAATGATCCTTTCTTCTAGTTTGCAAAATTTGCTGCAGCTTCTTTACTTCCTGATTCCAGGCAGCCTGGAAACGGAAATACTGAAGTCTGGGAGAGGCTAAACTTTCAGAGTTTCCAACCCAAGGCAAGTTGAAAACAGGAACATGCATATAAGCTGCCAGGAGAAGGGGAATAAACTCTGCCAAATAATTGCTAAGGCTGGTGAGTCACCGCAACAAACTCAACAAGGGAGGGCCATAATTCTTCTGAACCGTTTACTACCACAGCTCCTGTCCTGATTTTCTAGTTGCTGACATGAAAGGCAAGCAAAATACATAAATTATTTTTATAAAATGCTAATTAGATAAAACTAGCTGCCGAAAATCTAATTTTCTTCAAACCATACACAATTAATGATGTAAGATCATTGCTTGAAAAATGACCAGGAGCCTCCAGCTCCCAGCAAATGGCTAAAATTACAGCTTTACTGAAACATGGAGGTGGATGTAATTAGCAAAAACTTTTTATCCTACCCATCACCTACCATTGGATGGCATCTCACTTTTTTCTTAGGCCCCTGACAACCCCTGAGAGAAGATTCCCCCCACCTGCCCACCATAATCAGACTTCCCAATACCTTTGATACTGGTGTATTGCAGAGACAACACTCTCAGCATGTGGCTGCACATCTTGGGAAAACCGTAGCAGTTCCTTAAGCTGAGCCTTCAGCCTCTCAATCTTTGACTCTTCTGCAGCCAGAGCTGCTCTTGTTGCCTTAATTATAAAAATAATGAACAGACCACACCTTATATAGTGTCTGGTGTATGAAATGAAGAAGTAAGGCTGTGTCTCTGGGTACGCACAAATCCTCTTTCAGTGGCTATTTTCCTGGTTATAAGGAATACGGTCTTTGCAAAGACAGAAAACATTTTCAGCAACAGCAGGCTCTCTCTCCTCCCCTCACACTGCCCAGCCACTGCATCTGATCTGCAGGGTTCACTGTTTGAACAGAGTGAATCACAAACAGGCCTAGTTTCAGTTCACTGATTGCAGTATATAACATGAGCTGCATTTTGGAGCAGTCTTAACAGCATGTTTCCCTGAAAAGATCTTTCTCAGAGAGTCAGGTATAGAGAATGGTAATTCTAGGGTGACTCAGGGAAACCAAAACAACTAAAACCCATGCAAATGTAGCTGGATTGAACCAGTCTAAATTTTTTGGATCTGTTTTGCATATACTTTTCCCAGTTAGTCCTGCATAGCTCTAGACATGCAAACAGCAATGAAAGGCATTTTGAGAACAGATAATAAATGCAAAACCAGCCCTTGAGAGGAAATGAGTAGTAGAGATTCTTATCTACTTAATGCGTGACAAATTTTTTGCACTCATTTTTGAAGCAGATTGGTTTTGGTATAAATACTGGACTGTTACAATCTTGAGACTTCTTAGTACTGATGATGTGTCTGCTAGTAAAGGAAGAGAGGTACATATCTTAGAGAGATGAGGGACACAATATAGCAGTGGTCTTACCAAATACCTCAGAAATATGTATACTTGTGTCCATGAATGCACTTGTGTCTGTGTATTTATACATATAGTGAGGCATTAATTTCTTGCTTCTTTCTAAGTGGAGCAAATTGTGTTGTGCTCTTTATTATCCCTTTGAACTCTAGGCAAACTCCAGCACATCCTCCAACCCTGCTCCTTCTGTGCAGCATAAGGTGAAGGTTGGGGCAGCTGACCCCACTGTTGGCAGTCACATTTTCCTCAGTATGTTTCACACACACTCACTCTCTTTCCTTATCATCTCTAGCCAATGGGACAGGCATCTCTTGGATGTGACTACACATGTTCAGTCTATGGCTGGACTTGATCCTCCACACAAAGGGTAACAACTTACATTGCACTTTCTCCACAGAGTTACAAACTCATCTTCAGTCTTTTCTCCCTCCCCAGGGTCCAGATCATTTTCTAGTCTCTGTAGATCTTTTCTCAGCTTCTGGATGTCTGCTTCTAATTGTCTGGCTTGGGACTTATAGGCACTTTCAGATTGTTGGATCTTGAGCAATCTCTCCTCCTCCTCACTACTCAGCAGTTTCAATTTCTCCAAGGCTTTTCTTAGCTCTTCAAGTTCATCCTTCATTCTTGCAGATCCAAGTGGAGAGGTATTCTGAATCACTTCTGCACACTGATTTTCAAGGTGCTTCCATTTCTTTCCACCACTCCTAATGTCTTTGGCAATTTCCTGCAAAAAGAAGTTTGATATAGATTATCTGCAGGAATGGGAAGCTGGGGAAAAAGCTGAAATCAGTTGGAAAAAAAGACCACCTCTCCTGGTTGTATGTATTTTGGTTCTCACTTCTTATTTCAAAATACATCTTTTTTCAAGTAACCAGAAGCCAGGGTTAGTCATCTGACTGCCTTTTGAGTAATACTAATTGCCATTGATTCTGAAAATATTGGTTTTCATTAATGCTTATCACCTGAGATCCCTGACAAAGAGAACAGGAGCTGCAGGAATTTGACATATACTAATAGTTGGATCGCAGAGATTTCAAGCTAAATATTAAAAGCATTGGCACCAAAATAAAGGATATTGTTCTCAAAACTGGTCTTTTCATCACCAGCTCTAAACTCTCAAAAACTGTGAACCTTCAGGGTCTATTTGGATCATGTTTACCAAATCTGATTTATTTAAACAAGATTCTCGAAGAATCACATAACTGTTGGAGATCAGGCTTTAAGAAATACAAACCAGACCAGTTTGTGACTCATACTGGAAGAACCATATGTACAAATAGTTTCAGGACCTCATACAACTCATCTGCCCAAGCCCATGCTAAAATCACCATCTATTTTGTACGTGTAATTCTTTTCTCAAGGACACCCTTGTATGGTTTGAGCAACACAAATGGGCATGAAAAACACAGAATCCTAATTCCTTGTTAAAGCTATATTGTTCAAGGACCTTCAGTGCCTTTAGCTTGTCCTCTGCTGAAGACTTGGTTGCTTCTCCAATGCAGCAGTTTAATCTCTCTGTGACACCATTCAGCCACGATTGAAATTGGTTGACACTGGTGCTGTAGTGCTCATGTTCCTTGGTTATCATTTCAAGCAGTTTCACTCTGTTCTGTAACAAGAGACATCAGAAGTGGTGAGGACTGTGCTTATCCGGCTCTTTTTCCTTTACAATGTAACCCAGAATTTATAAACAAGACTCCCATTTCAGGAGCCCTGATAACACTTGGCCTCCACAGGAATTCAAAGTTTACCTTGAGAAACAGAACACAAGTGTACACAAAGGCTTGTTCCTGTCTGGTTTTTGCTGCAGGCTCTCAATGTCTAAGCCTCCAAAAACACAAACTACCAGGCCCGGTCAGGTGAATTTTTGGCTTTCCAAACCTTCCTACTCCCTCACTCAAAAAAGAAAAGAGAAGTTGGTTTCTGGTCTTCACTTTGAGAGACAAGCAGTTATGCTCCTCTTGTGGGTTAAAAATAAAGACAAGCACATCTTCCTTATCTCTTAAAATGAAAATAAAAGAGAATGCACTAGAGGCATGAACATTGTTTTAAATTGCTCATTATTTAAACAGACTGCATGGAAAATGACCATCACCTTCAATTGTGTAGCTCCAGGCACTTTTGTACTTACCAGGTTACAAACTGTGGTATCACAGTTATTCTGTGGTGGTATCACAGACTCTGGAAGCAAATTCAAGTCATTGGAAAGCAGACTTCATTTTTCAAGTTACTGCCTGTGCACCGTATAACCAACAATAACCAACAATCCCTGAATGTACAAGGGCCTGCACATCATGAATTGCTGTCTGCTGATCCAGTCTGGCACTCGTCACAAGTCAGAATCACCTCTGCTGAGACTAGCCTTGTTTGCCAGCCCAAGTTCAGGCCTTTTTGATTTTGACACAAATCACCTGCTCTGTTGCTTCACTAGTATAATATTCAACCTAAATATTACCTTCTGTAAAACCAGTCTAATTTTTTCTTGCCCTTCTCCAGTCAGCATGGAGAGCAATTGAGGTACACAATGGTTACATTAGATTAAAAAGAAATCATTCCTTGTGCAATCCATTTAGTGCTCACAGCATCTTGAAAGCACCCTTTGCTCTCACAGACAATGAGCCAAGTTTGATTTTGTGTAATACAGGACACATCACTGGCCTCTGAGCAGCTGCCCTCCATGGCAAGTAGAGTGGCAGCTGCAATGGTGAGTAGAGCTGAAAAGTCCCCTTTGCATTTCCCTGTGAGGCTCTGGACAGGTCCCCACACCTGCCAACCTGCCTGAGGTGGCAATGAGCTGTCTCCATCCAGCCAGGCCAACAGGATCCCTTGTGTGCTGGGGGTGGCAGTCCCTCTGGGACTTTGCCCTTCACCTTTGGGACAGGTTATGCCCATGGGGCACTACAAAGCCACCACCTTGCAAGCGGAACACCACCAGTCTGTTTTTCACGCTGCCACTTGTGTCTCTGCTGACTTTTGCAAATACTGACTGACTTCCCTCAAGTTAGTTGCCTTGCTGTGGGACAAAAGAGGGACAGCTAAAGGACAGTTGTTTCTCATGGAGGATGAAATGCTTCCCCAGCTGTTGGAGCACAACTTTTAAGAGCACCAGCCAAACACAGGTTTGGATGAAACCAAAAGGTAGAATTATGACTGCAGACTTCTGTGACCAAGATATATCCAGCAGAACACTTCACTTAATAAATCCCCATGTGTCAAATCTCAAATCTATGGAGGCTAAACAATTCATGCTTCGACCTCAGGTCAAGGACCTGAAGAAGACAACTTTATTGCAGTGTAAAAGGGCCACACATCAAAGTGAACCAAGTCAGGCCAAGCTTATTGACTCCAGGGAATTAGATTAATTTTTTTTACTGGCAGAAGCTCCAAAAGGCCAAAATCAGGATAACAAAGCAGAGATGTTATTAAGCTCAAAAATCTTAGGCTGACATACAAGGAGTTCAAAAGGAAGACAAAACAACCTACCCTTGGCCAGATAAAACAAAAGAATACACAGTTTGGATGCACTGCTGGTCTGTGAGGTCAAGAAATAGGTGCCATGGATCTGGACAGACTGTATTAGTTGTCAGACAAAAGTCTTACAAAGAGCTGGCTGAGCCCTCCTCCCACAAGTGGTGAAGCAGGAAAACTTTCCAATGATGAAAAAATGAAGTATCACTTGCTCCTGTTAGGTTAGCTGTTTGGGCAGCAGCACAATGTGAAATTCAACATTCACATTCAGTAGGCTAACGTGAGGAGACATGAAGCAAAGGCATGGCTCTGCAAAGGGTAAGAGCACAGACAGGAAAGGAATGGGTTTGCCCTGGGCTGCAGAGAAAGGGATAAGTCTGGACAGAATATAGCCAGCCCTGGGTACTCAAGAAAGGTGGACAAAGCCTTAGGAAGGCCTCTCCCCTAAGCTCCCTTCACAGTCAGTGAAGGCAAATGAGCCTCCTCTGGAAGGCAATCTGGAGCACATAAAGGAGGTTCCTACTTTAAATCCCTCTGCAAAGTCTCAAGGAGAGTACGGAAAGTTCCTGTAGCCCTTCCTGGTGCTTTTAGTCTTACCCTTGGGGTACGTTACCAAAAACCAAAATTTCCTAAACATCAACAGCCTGTATATCACAACTTTTCTTACCATCTTCAATCATTTATGCTGAAACACACAACCATTTACCTCTGCATATTTTTAACTTCCTGGGCAAGTGGAAGCATGTAGGAAATGGCTGCCACATCTAAAAATATTCCAGTTGATATAATTTAAAAAATGTGCTTTTAAAATTTGGGAATGTTAAAGACACATGGTAGCACTAAGAAAAAAAAACCTCCCACCATTTGCACATACCAGAGAAACAATATGACAGGCAAACCACTTAAGAAACACTGTCCAAGAGCTTGCCTTCTGATAGAGTTGGACAACTGCACTGGTTCTAAAAATGCCCTTCAAACACCAGTGTAATCTACAAATACCAGCGAGCCTCCTCTGCTCAGGCATCCAGCTGGCATCTGCAAATCACATTTAGTCTGGCCTCTCATCATGTGAGGGGCCAGAGCAATCCCCTGGCAACTCCTGTGTCTCTTTCAGTCATTCCTCCTGCCCATTGGAAGAGCTGGCAGGGTTTCTCTAACAAATGTTTTACTTTCCAACGCAATTTGCAAGGTGCCCGTAACCTTGGCATAAGATAATAGACCCCTCATTTACCTCAGCTGCAAAATCCAAGGCTTTCCAACTCCCTTCTTTCCATACCTCCTGAAAGAGGGATTTCTTAGCTGGATTCTCTCACTCCATCCTTCTATGAAATGTGGTATTTATAACCAATGCCAAAGAAAAGCTTTTTCTAGTGTCTCAGTTGGCTGGAAACATAAAGACATATTTTGTCTAACTAGTATGAGCAACTTCCTGATCTCATTTACACCAGCACATATCCAAGTCGGTTAGAGAAATCTCACTATGTTAAAATCAGTCTCAGAGAGGTCACATTCTGGCTTTGAGTATTCAAATTACTTGTTTGAAAGAACAGCTTTATTAGAATAACTAATGACTGTCTCCGGCTTCAAAACCAAAGACAATTTTGGAGAGCAGGGAGTGAATGATAATTTTACATGGCAATCTAGACAGACAACACATTAATTCCTAGGAACCTTCTTATTTATATACCCAGATGCCTTATAATCAACCAATCTACCTTTAAAAATAATCAGTGTTGAGGCCCAAGTCTGCTGGTGGCTTCTCTGTGGCAGCTGCAGTACAGAATTTCCAAATAATACCGTAGATTTTGGAGCGACACGAGCAGTAGTTGTATATTTATAGCTAAAAACGTACCTGAACTACATGCTCACAAAAGATGCCAGCTTAGGGGCTTTTTTGTCACTTTTAGGCCTTGGGGTATTTTACTTCAAATGAGAAAATGTATCTATGGAGCAAGCAGGGCAATGGAACAAGCATCCCAGTGTTGTTCTTCCAGTGTGATCTGAAGTTAACTTTGTACAAAGGCATCAAGGGAGGGAAAGCATCCATCACTGTCAGGCTCCAGTGCTGGATTGGTGTGTAGGTGTGGCAATTAATAGAAGGCAGCATTATAACAGAGGCAGACAGCAGAACCAATGTAATGCAAATAGTTTCTATTTGCACCAGGTAATTCCAGCCTACAAAATTCCTGGAAGCCACTATGAGCAAAAACTAGCTTTTAATTTCTATATGTTTGGTATAGATGTGTCTATACATATATTTAAAATATCCATTTGAGTATTTCAATTGATTGGGTTAGTAAAAAATTGCATTCTTCTGCCCATCCACAGATGCATGCCCCTTGGCCATACCACATGGTCTAATCCTGTCTTTATTTGAGTTTTAGAAGTGAAAAGTACAATCATTTTCTGAAATTTTTACTCAGAAATGGGTGAAAGGCAATCACTGGTGCTGAAAGATCAAGCAGGAATTCTTACACCAGCCTAACAACTGTTCAAGCTGGAAGGTTAGTATTGGGAAAGAATTAGTATCTGTGTGCATGAAAATCTTTTAGATAGTGGAACTGGCCACTGAGCAAAGTGTTGGGACAGAGCTGACTCCCACCTCTGTGTTTCCCAGTTCTGCACGCAGGGAGGGCAGCTCTGGGCCTCAACTAATGCTGCTTCCTCCAGCAAGGCTGTGTCCCTGTAATATTCCCTGGCTCCTGAAATGCGTACTCAGCCTCTGGTTATACATGAACCACCAATGTGCTGAAAGATGAGGAACAATTCAAACTTTATACAGAGATGACCTAAAGCAATATTCACTAGGTCACAGCAAGGAGCCTGAAGTTACTTTACAGCAACATACTATAAACACCATGTAAGAACATCCCAATTAACATCACCCCAGGACAACAGCTCATCTTGGGACTTGACAATTGTTTCAAACAGTTAACTGACTGAAAGAACAGGGGTCCTCAGCTTTGCTTCCTTTTGCAGTCCTATCAGGTTAAGCCCAATCACTCAAGGAGCAAGTAGCAAAAAATGCCATAGACTGGAGGAATTTGAACATCTCCCACTCTGTAAGTGTACCTGAGCCTCTTGTTTGATTCCTTCATATTCCACCCTCATTTTCTTCTGAGCATCCTCATCAACGCTGGGGTCACCTATCCTGCTGAACAATGAAGCAGCTTCCTCTAGGAGCCTTTCCAGCAGGACTGACTGATTTAGGACATCATTCTGCAAAACCTGAGCATGGCTCAGCTGCCACTGCTTCTCCTTTAAGCCAAGCTGTAACTCAATGTCAGGCTCCAAGGTCACCCTCATGTTGTGAATCCATGTATAAAATTCATCTTGGGCTTTCAGGTACTCGCTCCAGTGCAGCCAGACCCACTCAATGCGGCTGTTGGGGAGAGCAAGAGAGAGAAGTTAGACGAAACCACGATGGGAGCAGTGGAGACCAATGTCAAAAGGCATTCAAAGTGCACAAGGTTCTCAGCAATTTTAACTTGCTCTGACTTCACAGGGTTTGGATTCACGTCCCAGGTCCTCTCTGCTTTGGGGAGGAAATATTCTGTATTTCCCATGCCTGACCAAACTCATCGTTGTAGACCATGAGATGGGTGGGCCAGGTTGTGAAGGCAGAGCATTGAGGTCTCACAGATCCTTCCTCCCCACACAGTACCCAAAATGCTCATGGGACTGGGATTAGCAGGGAATTGCTGTCTACAATCCAGACAGCAGAGAGAAGCAGGAAGCACTTTATGAAAGCACTGGAGGAAACAGCTGCCTCAACACACCGAGTATGTTTGTCTTACCTGTGACAATGAGTAATGTATATGGCTGTCTCTTCCCACAAGGCTTTAATGTCCTTTAGTTTAGAGAGCACCTCATGCTTCTTATCCTCACTGATGCTGCGGAGAGCAGCATCTGCCTTCACAAGAATCAAGTCCATTTTCAAGCTGCCTTCTGGTTCCAGTGCACGTATTTTCTATGAGAAACACAAATGATACTGAAAGCATGGAAAGAAAACAAGCATAATTGATGAAATGTGGACTTTGTTTTTACCCAGGAATCATGAACTCATAGAATCATTTAGGTTGGAAAAGACCCTCAGGATCATCGAGACCATCGCTGTTAACACGACACTGCCATGGGATGGAAATGTTTCTATACAACACAGACAATTAACCCTTCCCATCTAACTTCCTGATGCAGTTTCTCCTGGAAGGGAAATATGAACCTTTTTTCAGACATGTTTATTCTTAAAGATCCTAAAGGATTGAATTTAATTGAAACCCACACAGCAGCTGAAAAACAGTTAAGTTAGCTACAAAGAACAGACCATCCTCTATGAAATGCCTGTGGCTGTGTTTCCATTGCTGCTATAAGGTTACAGCACTGTGCTGCCACAGGCCAGCTGTTCTTCCCCACCTGCCAAAGCACAAAGAGGCAACCTCCACAGGCTACACTGCAACCTCTCAATTTTAAGCTATACTATAAGAAATCATGAAGCATATTAAAAAGGCTTCCTAGTGCAAATAAAAGCTGGCTTAGAAAAGAAGCCAAGAGAAATTAACTAGTGGAATTTTCTGCCTACTACCAGCTTTTGCTTTGACCCTAAATTGCTAAATTATGAATTGGTGAAAATGTGTATCTTACACAAACAGGAATTCCAGGAACTGAAAGAGGAGTCATATAGTTTAAAGCATCCAGAGATGGAAAAATCAGCACAAGTTCTGTACAATTTAACAGATTAATTATCTCCCAATTCACATGTCAGCTTTCAACATTCCTCTATCCAAACTTCTGATACTATCCAATTAGCTTTTCTTGCTGCTCTTCCATAAATTCCTGGCTAACTGCAGGCTTTCCAGTTTGAAGAAAGAAACTTCTACAATGAAAACACCAAGACTTTCAAAATCAGTGATTTCTTTTGGTAAAATTAGGTCTATGGGATTTGATGATGTCAGTTACTGCAAAGGTGAGACGAGTAAGAGGCCATTGGATCTCCAGTCTCACATTCTGGGTAAAGCAAAGCCTATTTTGGCATGTAGGCAGCACACCTGCATGTGATGTATGAACAGTTGTTTGGAGAAATTATTTACTAAGAAAGGTGTGATTAATAGAATTCAGGGAAGCAAGGCAAAGGACAGGGCAAAGCAAGAAAATACAAGCAACAGCTATCATCCAACAGGTGTAAGAATAAAGCTGTATTCTAAGCCTGATATTTTTCCAGCAATTAGAAGCAAACAGCTGGAGAGAGAGCAGTGGCTGTACAGTCATTTTTCTTTTTCAAATCTGTTTTTATATGATTTGTCTCATTGGCTGACATTTTCACTAACAAATTAACAGAAAATAAACTACAGGAAGGAAGCATAAAAAAAAACTGGCAAGCCAGGTGCAAAAAAGGAACTGAAAACTGATCATTGGCTTTCAAAACAGCCAACAGGTGAAGCAGTAAGCACATCAGGAGGACATCTGAGCTGGAGACAGAAGCCAGGCCCAGAAAGGAGGCAGGATGAAGGAGCAGGAAGTGGTTAAGGTACACACAGGAAGAAAGAACTTGTTAATCTTTAGAATGATGAATCTTCTAAGTCTGAATTCAAAGAAACTCTTAAGATGATTTTTTGCATGTTACAGACCTTCTCTAAAGTCCACAGGAGTAAACAGGCTTCAGCAGTACAGGCCACATCACACCACTACAAATCTCTAGACCTTATAACTTGTTATCTCTGCCATGAATGTTCCCACTTTGCCAAACTACCGCTCTCCTTCTCGAGCTCCTGTGTTTCTTGTGTGTTTCTTGAGACTGTACACATTATAATTTCCCAGACAAAAGAAAAGGGTGAAAATAATTTATGGCCAGAAAAATAAAACTATAGACCAAGATAAAATGCATCAGACTTTTATGACTGATGTGAAAAACTAGCCACCATCCATCACTCCATGAACAGTCTCTCTTATTATGCTAGAGGCAAGATTCATCCTCCAATAAACCACAGTTAAGGAAAAAGGCTGAAGAAATCACTGTAATCTACCTTATCATCCATGTAAGTCTTCAACATTTTTTGTTAAACTCCAGAAGAGGCAGGCCAAATATAAGTAGTCACACAGAAAGACAGATTTGGGGTAAATGACAACGGGAAAGATTTTGCCATTTAAATTAAAGAACAGACTACCTGGAATTAAAGGTAATAAAAGTATAAAAATAGTTTCAATGTTAGTCACAGAACTATCACCACTCCCTCCAATCAGGAATGGTACAAATGGGACAAACAGGAGTGTTTCCTTCTCTGAGACCTAGATAACATCTAATGAAACTGAAGTTAATGAATGTGAAATCACTGTAAGAAAGCAGGCACAATCTGCAACAGTATCTCTGTGAGAAGAGGCTTACAACAGATTAAGTAAAACCAGGAAAAAATTATAACTTTTACTTTTTCATTAAACTGATCATAAAGGGGATCTGTAAACCCTGTTATCATCAGGGTTATGAAAAAGGACAAAAGAATTACTCCAAAACAGCCCATTACCAGGACACTGCAATCTTTTTCTATCAGTGCCAGAGCTCTGGAGGGGATGGAACCCTAACATGATCTGATTCTGTTATACTATATGCTGATCATCTGCAAATTACTATGGTAATTGCAAACAGCAATCAAATTGTTCCAGGCTTGAGGAGAGTGTAAACATTTTAACCTGCCAAACCTGCTGCTAGTGTTCCAAATTAATCTGAAAAGCTTGGAAGCCTGTGACAGCAAATTGCCAACCTCTTTTCCTACATCTGTAAACAATTTGCAAATAGAAAATGTAAAAAGAATACTGATGTGAACCCATCCACAAAGACCCAATGCTCCAACAAGCAGGGGAAGCTGACAATTTCCTAATGGAAAACTCCTGAGCTCCCAGCCATAACTGCTGTACCAATGGCAGCAATGAGAGCCACCTCCGAATTCCATCGCTCTTCCCTTACCTCAGTCTCTCTCAGTCTGGCTTCCAGGGCAGAGCGAGGTCCTTTGGTGTTGTCATTGATCCTCAGCCTCTCTTGGATGGCCTTCATCCAAGCTTCTGCGTTCTCCACGCTACTGTCAAATTCATCCTGTAGCTGCTGAGTCATCGCATTTGAAGAAGCTGAAAGGATAGGAAACAGGGAGGTAAGCAGGTTTGGGGTAGGATCTGAACAGGAATGAAAGGCAATCCAAAGGAGCAAGGGAGAAAAGCTGATGATGTTGTGGCTTTCCCTTTCAACAATACTACCAAAAACTGCAGCAGTATCGCTGTTCAGTTCAGCACAGAGAACATAGTCACACTGCAGCTTTGCCAAATGAAAATATACCAGGAAACAAAAAGAAGGTGGAGAACTGTGGGAGGTTCTATTACAGTAAACAGACTTAATTCAAAGCTTTTAAATGAGATTAATTTGGTGTTTGTGGTGTATTCCAGATTAGCAACACCAAACACAAACACTTTCTGCTTCTTTCCAGAGTCATGTCAGTGTAAAACTCTCCCAATGCCCTTCCAGGCTCATGTACTGAGCACCTCACACCACACTAAGGAAGTACTTTGGCACATACTTAACTCAGAGGTATATAAACTGCTGTTGTAGCGGTGTTAAAGCTGCTGAGAACAGGATCAGATGCTTAGATGCTCAATTAACTTCTGCTGAGACCATGCAGAGATTACCACAAACAAGCCTTCACAGGGGATTATCAACACTGGTGGATGTCTTCTTTTGCTATCTCTTTTAGTCCATACCAGGCTCCAAACTTTTAATTTTTCTCTCCCTCTCTCCTGTTGCCCATTCCCAATCAGCAGGAATGTATGATGCTTGGCTGCTCTGTTGATGTCTCTGTTTAGAGCACAAGCTCTCCACTGCCCAGCCAGCCTCCTTTGTGCCTGCACAATAGAGCAGAGCCATCCTAGGCTCATCCCTAGGACTGCTGGACTAAACTTGACTAATAAGGATGAGCCAAAACAAAGCACCCTGTAGGTCAGCTCCACTGAAGTGAACAGAATGAGAGCCACTGACATTCAATGGCTCTGGATCACATCCTACAACTACTGCCAGCCAAACACCCAGTGTTTTGTGGAAAATAAAATATTCTTCCTCCTTATTATTCATCACTGAAAGATTCTTTTCCAGCACAAAGTTTGAGACTTAATTACTGAACCCAATTTTGTTGTGCAGAATTCAGTTCTACAGGGCCCTTCAGTTTCCATGAAACAATCCATGTGGAAGTAAGTGCTCAGTGTGAGAGGAGAGCATGGCTCCTGGTGAAGCTGGACCAATGGTGTTTTGCAACCACCACAGCTCTCTGCAGCTCAGTCTTTACAAGGGAGAGCCATCCTTCTTGCTCACCAGCAGCAAGCTCCCCATCATCCTGCCAGTGTTCCTTTCCACGAGGTAAAAGGATTCAGGCAATATTAGAGGTCCTTCCCTGCAGCTCCCAGTGAATTTTCTTCCACATTAGACCAGAGAAAACAAAATGTCAGCATTCACAACAGTCTGAATTGTTGTTTCCCAGCTGCCACAGACTCTCTATCGAACAGGTCCCAGAACAGGACCAAAGAACTGCACCTGCAGAGCATCTACTGCACCACCCATGGGGACAGCTGGAGCAGAGGACAGGGTCAGACCTCTGTGTGCAGATTAACAGAGCAGCATTTGCATGGAGGAGGGAATTCCTCCCTAAGTGAGGCCTGTCAGACAGGACAGAATCTAAGGCTGTAGCTCTCAGAACTGGAGAGTAGCTTTAAGAAGAGTGACCTCACCTTGAAAAGTTTAAAAAAAAAAAAAACCAAAACAGGATGTACTGGATTTAGTGAGGGTGGTGTGGCATGGGGCAGCTACTCCCTCTCTCAAATATAAAAAAAATGACAGGATATATAATTAAAGCTAAAATCATTGACGTACATTGCAAGAGTCCTAAAGATGAAGCTAGCTAATGGAGTGATGTTATCCTCAGTGGATTGCTAGATAGCTGTGTCCTTCTCCAACTATGACTGGTTCAGAACTGACATTTCTGAACTACAATAATCCAGTTCTTGGAAAAGAGCACGTATCTTATGGCAGCTGAAACACCAACTCATTTTCACATTAACATTTCTCACTATATCTGGCAACTGTAGAGGACCTGTCCCGTAAAACTCCCCTTGTTACATACATACATACATACATTTCTAGGCAAAGAGTTTCTGAATGCTCAAGTATGAGCTGTGGTGATTCCAAGTTACACTGTTGTGAAACAAAAACTCTCAGTGCATTTGCTGGATAGACCCTGACAAGAAGTTCATTTCCTAGGAGAGGTTTCTATTCCTGGCAACATCCATATCATATTTAAAACTGGCTTCCGTACTCCAGTCATGGAGTAGCCAATACAGAACATTATGTTATCCTAATCCTATTTTTTACAAAAAGTTGAGGGCAGTCTAACGTGGTTAAGAAGCAGTTGAAAACCTACTGTCATCCAACAGGAAGAAAACCCCACTCACACTCTGCCCTCATGCTGCTGCTCCCTGAGCACAAGGAATTTCTGTCAAACCTCACAGTAACACAGCCCCCCCCAACCCACACACAGTCAATCCATGTAAGCAGTCAACAAAGGAAACAAAAAAAAATTATTTCAGTATTAAGATAACTAGCTTGCAAAGGAAGAGAACTGCAGGCATAAAACATCATTGACTGATTTTGACCAAGCAATTCCTGTATCTAATACCACAAGGATAATTAAATTTAGCATGGACACAATGCCCAGGTGGATTTCACAGTTGTTACAACCTGCACTACCTGACATGGATTTGGGCTGCCTTTTGAGACCTCCTGTCCTCCCTTCATGCAGGGCAGCCAGATGCTGGCTGAAGCATTCAGCTACAGCACCAGACTTTTGCTCTGGAACCCTTCCCAAGCACTAACAGCACGATTTATACCTGCAAGGTAAAAATATGATTTCTGACTTACTGGAGGAAGAAAAACTGCTGTCTATTTGAGATATGGCAAGATCTGTAACTCCACTGTAAGTTCTTCTACAGCTGGGACTAATAATTAGTGGATAAAAAGTTAACCAATCAACAGCATTCACCCCATTTGTGTTGCATCATCGAAACTAAAAGTTTGAGTAATACTTCAGGACATGAAATTTAGCAATACTTCTGGACCCTGATCAATATAAAAAGGACAAAGGAGACATAGTGGCTCCTGCAACAGACCTCAGCTATAGAGCTGTGCAAAGCCATCATTCACACACCAACCTGTAACAGCAGCAGACCATTAGGGACACCTGTACAGCAGTGCAACAGCCCCTGTCCCAGGCTCAGTCTCTGGGACCCACTGTGCCATGGAAAGTATTCCCTTAATCACTGGTGACATCCTCTGAGCAAATTGTACAAAATTGTTTTTCTCACAGTTATTTTCAAATAACAGCATCCTGCTGTTCAAAACTGCTCTCCATGTAATGTCACTTGAATCAGTGTATTAATTCATATTGTGGAAAGTACAGTTACACTGTAGAAATCACTTGGCATCTCTATACATGTTACTAAATGAGGGCAGTAACTATGAATAAGAAATTCTGCCATAGATAGTGAGTGCTGAGCAAAACCAACCTTTATTTGTCCAGATGCAGTAACAGTTTCTTGGTAGAGGTAATTGAAGTGTATTTCAGGGTGTTAAACAGAACTGACCCAGGACAGCTTCTGCAGTATATCCACAGGTTACAAAAAGCACATTTTAGGAACAGGAAAATGCAAGACAGATTACCTGCAGAAACCTGTAGCTGAACTCCCACAGCACAACTCTTCCCACCTTCTCTGGCTCACCCTCCACAACCCCCAGAACACCACCTGGCAGTGTCTGGGTAGGCACACACATTTCAGTGCCACAGAGGGACAATGCCTCAGCCCTTGCCCAGCTCTGCCAGACCCACTGCACAGCCACAGCACAACCAGGGCTGGCACTGGCTTGTCTGAGGCTCAGTTCCATGCATGGGATATCTGTACCTTTGGAAGAGGGAAAGGTGAACACCTGACACAGCACACACTTGTCTCAAGTTCAGCATTACTCCCCTCCTGCTCTCTCATCTAAGCACAAAACCATTTAGCAAAGAGCAAAGTCAGATTACTGCTGCCTACCACCTCTTCCCAAAATCCTGGAGGAGAAGGGGCAGCTGGAAGGAAGCTGGGGGGCACATACACTGTATACCCAGCTCACCCACAGGCTAAATACCCCAACATGAATTAATGAGATCCAAAGCAACAGCAAGCTGGGGTCTGCTTTTAAAATCTGCTCCAATTGTGCTGGGCTGGGCTGAAGAGAGGCAGAGGCAGCTTTGTTTCTTGGAGCTGTCCTGCTGAAAGAGCAGATAAATGAATTAGCTGACTGCTCTGCATTATAGCTCTGGGAGCCATGGACATGTCTTCGTTTCCACTGCAGACCCTGACACAGGCAGAGGTCACCCCTCATGTGACCCACCTGGCACTCACTGGGCCAAATTTCTCTAAGCAGTTCTTCCTTAAGTAGAGCCACTGCAGGAGCCATGCTAGTGCATCTAATAACTCTTCTGGAACATTGCAAGATTTACTTATTTAATATTTGTAATACACTACTGAGAGCTTTAAAAATTATTTTGCAAGTGCAGTGTCTTTTTCTTAGGATTATGCTATTATTTTGCCATGTTTCCTAATGTACTATTTTCTTTCTGCCAGACATACTGGGGTTCAGGTTATTTTTTAAATTTAAATCTCTTAAAACATTCCTTACAACCACTCCCATTTTACACATTCTTTTAAACCCTACATTTATAGGACACAGGCTTTAAAATAGTTTCAATGTGTCTTGGATTCTTATATTCACGTACTACTTGATTACTTTCCAGAACCCTGTTCTTACAAAAATAAAAGTACAAAAATGCTCCAGGAAAATTCAAACCACTCACCATTAGGGAGACTATTTTCCAGTTATTGAAATACTTCAAACTTTTCATAACCCTTTTCATTTGGTTCTGGGATTGAATGTGAAAAAAAAAAATTCAAAAAAGCCCATTGAACTGTATCAAATTTTAGACAAATGTATGAGTGTGGAAGCAATTTTGGTTCTGGGAATTGTATCTGGGATAATTTAGTGACTTTTCAGCTTCCCTAGATACTATAAAGAGAGCTCTGAGGAGGCACAGAGCTGGGAGCTCTGTCTGCTTCAGACTGGAGCAGAGGTCAGTGGTTGGCACAGACCACAGAGCACTGACCCTTGCCTTTCTAAAGCTGAATATTCTTGGTCTACTCCATGAGGAGCTACTGTGAATTTTGAATCCAGCCAACCCTACCAGCCTTCCTGAAAGCCTCCAGGACAGCAGCAGCACCCATGGAGAGCCCAGTTAAACGGCCCAGGTAGGTGCAGAAGCTCTCAAGGTTTCAAATAAAAGGTGTAGTTATTTCCAGCGGCTGGAAACATAATCCTATCACCTTGGCCATCTTCCAACACAGCCCTCTCCTGTGTTATTGGCAGTGAATGTTTATGGCACTCAGCAATTGTTTATCCTAATTAAGAAGCTAGACTATGAATAGGGTTTTTTAGAATAAACACATCCATATCCTCATTACAAGCATCCCCTTCAACAAGGAATGCAACATTCTGAGTACTTACAGCATTCATTCCTATCATAGCCTCTTCCTCTCCCTTACAAAACAATCCACAGGAAATCTATGGCTAATGCAAGATATTCTGCCACAGCATGATCACACCTGATAATATTCTCTTTGTTACCAAAACCTGAAAACCAGGGATGTATTCTGTGCAGGCTCTCAAAAAAAATGCCTGATTTTTTTTTTTTCAGCCATTTGTTTAAAAACTAATTTCAGACTTTGGTGAGAGCCAGTACAAATGGGATACCTTTTTGTTTCCTAGGACTGCTGGGGAAAATATATAATTCCCAGGTCTAAAAACCCATTTCCTTAAAAAAAAAGGGATTGAAATTTAAAAATAGTTTTATACCTGAACGGAATCATAGCATACAAGCAAGGCAGAATTGGGTCCTGGGATCATCCTCCCCTCTAGGAAAAGATAATCAATAGATCTGATCACAGCATTTTTATTTTTATTTCAATCTTCAAGTCATTTGGAAGTTAAAAGAGTAGGTGAGGACTCTTAATTACAAATTTCTCCCCATTCCATACACTCCACACACACACTTCTGCATTTCCAGGTCACTCTAGGAGATGGGTTGGTCTATCATGATTCCATTAGATAAGAAAAATGCAGGGTTTAGTTCTGGTCTATAATTTTTTTTACCATCAAGGAGACAGAGTATCTGTATTAGACAGCTGTCTGGTTTAGATTTTGCTTTTCTATCCCCACATAATTGAGGTATAAACAATCTTTAGAGCATTTATTCAGTCAGCCCTCCTGGGAAGTAAGACTATCCTATCCCTTTTACAGATAACAACTTGGGTTCAAAGGCACTTTGTTTCTTGCCTCGAAGTAGTAAGGAAATACTTGAAAAGACAAGAACAAAGTCAAAGATTCTGTTAATAAATGCTGCAGAGGGTGATTTTCAGCCTTTTCTAATCTGTAGTACTTCAAGTGTCTCTGCTGAGATGCAGATATCTTTTTAGTGACTTCAAACTTAATGACAAGAGCCTTCATTTTCCTAGTTACCATGCACAGACACTTCAGTCTGGGAAATCAAGGTTAAACACCTCTGCTCTACAACTTCAGCAAAGAGTCTTCAGGTCCAGGGAATCTGATGGGGAAATTACCCTATCTGTGAGTCTACCAGCAACCTACGTATTGAGCAGCTAGGGACAAGTTCCCAAGTAAGTTTGTTTTCAACTTTTGTCAGCTCCCTAAGTTTTACAATCAGTCAGCCAACAAAAAAAGCCCTGCAAGCTAACAGCATTAGGTTCACAGTCTCTGGAGACTAGAATTTATGTATTCAATTATCTCCCACTTGTCCTCCACAGACTGTATGATCCCTCAGTACTGGGTGCCAGTCACAGCACTGATATACTGACTAATAAATGTCTGTGGTATCTGCCCCTTGGCTAGAGATCAGTGAACAATTCAGAGCGAATAATATATCTGATAAATCATTCCTCTTTTGCTGCTCATATTATTGTGTACAGACAAGCTCATCTTCTCAAAGGTGTGGTTATCCTTATTTGCCAAATATACTTTGCAAATTAGTTTTGCTCTGCAGACTATTCCCAAGTAACTCTTCCTGGCAATCCTTAATACCCCAGCTGTGCTGCATAGCTTTGGTTTGGCATCACAACCCTAATGAGAAACTGCCCATCTTCCCTGGCTAGCTCGGAACAGCTCTCCTTGTTTGTGTGCAGCTCATCACATGGTAGCTCCCAAGGGCCAGAGTCATAATCAGGACTCCAGAGTGTTAAGCCTCATACAAGGAGTGTGCTGTCACAGCAGCCTCGGTGAGCAGAAGTGCCCCACAGTTAAAAGGATAATACCTCTGTCCTGAAGAGATTACAGAGGACAAGCTGGAGGGGTTTGGCAAGGAAAGCAAGGCATCAGTATGTGCTTAGGGACACGGAGTGATGGAGGGAAGAAAGGGCTGTCAGCTGCACTGCCACTGCTCTGTGCAAGCTGCAGTGCTCCCACCACCAGTGCCCTCCACCCACCCCTTGGAACCAGAGATACCCAGAGACCCTCAAGCCCAGCTGGAGCATGTGGCCTCAGCATGGGCTGGATCTCACATGGGGAGAGGAGATTCACTGCACTGACCACAGGCTGTCAGTGGGACACTCTGGGGTAGGAACCCTGCAATTCCATGGGGAGTCAGCGTGAGAGAGGGGTCCTTCCAGGCAAGGAACCATGCCAGAGGTGGGAAAATTCACCTTCTTCAGGAATCCTGTGTTCTGAAGCGGCCTACAGTTGTAATATGGACGTTGAGGGCTACAGGATGTCAGTCAGTCTGCAAGTCTGGATTCTTTCCTATTCCACATCACTGTTTGGATCCGGGGGGGATGGATCATTTGGATCCGGGGGGTTTTTACACATGCAATTTTTTTCCCCTTGCAAGATCAGTGTTAAAATCTTTTTTGACTATCATTTGACAATTTCACCTCTGAGTGTGTAACTTGGAGCACTATGGCTTTTAAACTAATAAATCTTTACAGTCAAGTATATACCAGAAATATTTCTTAGAAACAATGTCACTTGCAAGTACTTTGCAAGTATGCTCTAAGGGCATAGGTCTTTTGTCCCATTTAAAACAGCTGAAGGACTAACTCTCCAAAACAAGATTTCTCAGATACATCTTTCAAAACATTATCAGCTCAGCTAATGATATATTTATACAGTGAAAGTGAGACTTATGGAATTGAAAAAAATGTAGCAAGTAGGACAACACTAATTTTAGATACTAAAGCTGTTGATTAAGAGTTATTTTCTTGGGATCAAAGCATATGGTTATGGAAAATTGGCAGATTTTAATTTGCATGGAACAGAAAGATCTGTTTATATAAAGAAAGAGAAAAATGACCCCTGAAAGAGATGAACATTTGAAATGCTCTCAAGAACACACAGGAGGCTTCACCTAAACAGTAAATAGCTATACCTAAACAGTCAGCACTCTGTACATAATTAAAAGTAATATTTGCATTAATCTGATAATGCCTGGCTTTATATTGCAAAACAGCACTGGTTTGTGTTCAGAACAAACCACAGGCAAACAAGGCCTGCCTGTATCCCAAACAAAACACACTATTAGAACCACCAGCAACCTCATCCTCAAGCTCACAAACAAAGCAGACCACTGCAAAATGCTGGCTATAAATTAATTTCGAGCGGTTGAGAACATTTTTGGAATTGAATTAAACAGGCTGCTTTCTGGTGACTCATTTTTGCCTGAACTATTGCAGTTTCCACGTCTTCGTCACCCTCCCACAGTGCGAGCTGGCCAGGCAGTGTGGGTTAAAGAGCACGGCCACATCTGGCTCCAGCTGCACAGAGCCCTGCAGCCGCTGGGACCAGCCCCGCCACGGCTCCGCCGCCTGGATGGCTCAGGACTCCACAACGCGGAGGATGAACGCCTTTTTAGCAGCCTTTCATGCCCGATCGGGGACTGAAGCCCTGCTGTCCATAAACCCAGAGGGGATCTGAACCTCTCCTACTGAGAGTCATCAAACCTCACGCAAAGAGCGAAAGGCAGCAGGAGCCAGCAGTGAGCAGCGTTTGTCAGCAGCCATCCCCCTGTGAGGAGGACCAGAGAATTATTTACAGCTGTGATCGCAGATAATTACTGTGCTGAGCAGCACAAGGAAAACCAATGCTTCTTCTTCTCACACGTATCATCTACTAGCAACTGCCTTTTAGAAATGGAGTACTATGAGAAACCAAAGCTCTTTTATTCCTCGCAAACGTCTGAAGAGATCAGGCAGCTCTGCTCCTTTCGGACCCCAAGGGGGCCTCAGGATGTGCTGCTTCTCAGCAAATTTGAAAATTCCACCCTAAATATTATGGGACATATCCCTGGGGCTGGCAGAGAGCTAACACAGAGATACATTCAGAGCAACAAGGGTCCACATCAGCCAAGGATTTGTACACACACACTGACAGACATGGCACTACCTATTCTCAAATACTTTGAAGAAGGAAAAGGGATAAAGCTATAGATTTGTTTAACCCAAGTAAAATATAATTCTTCTACAAGGAGTAACAGACATCATCACACAAACTCAACTTTGGTCTAAAAGAAATAAAAATATCTTCCTACTAGTCCAAAGCTATCGTCTAAGGATAACACCAACACCTGCTGTTATTTTAGAGGCATGTCATATCATTGAAATTTTTCTCCACTATTTCCAATTCAATTTACAGATCAGGGTTCAGCAGGTACCTTGCAAAAGGTTGATTCATAAAACAGGAGAAGCCAGTTATCATCTTCCTGAAGGAAAATATGTCCAGCTCTGATGAGGACAATTGCTGAAGCACCACAGAGCAGAACCCCCGATGACCTTGTTTGCATCCAGTGAGCACAGCACAAGCAACAGTGTTTGTGCAAACTATGCTCCCTCATTAAAAAACAAATCTGAATTTCTTTAGTCCCCCTTTTCACCTATTGCATACCCTCAGGCCATGTTTCAACAGTTATATATGCAACCTTAAACCCACACTTCAGGGAAGGGATCTCAGCAGCCCCAGTTCAGCGAACATTTTGGGGCTGTAAAAGCTGATATCACATCTTGAGCACCAGCCACACTCCCAGCTCCCAACAGACTCTCTCTACTAACTTCACCGACTGTCCCTTATCTCCAATCCTTCTGGTGCACACCACAGTAAGGATATTTTGGCCTCCTTTCTCCTGCCCCATCAAGGAGTTCCCCATCCTGGCCTGCTGCTCACAAAACAATTTATCAGGCCTTATTTCATGGCACTGGGCCCTCACCCCACCCTTCCCCCAGCACTCTGCGGTGCTGGCACCAGGCAGGAGGGGAGGCGTGGGCTTGCTCTGGAGAAAAGCGCGGGAATGGGCTGATCCTGGCGCCCTTCACCAGCTGGGCACTGCCAGAGCCCTCACTCATGGCTCTCCTGCAGCAGGCCACTCACTGCTATTTCCCCTTTCACTAGAATTCAAATCCTTGAAATTTCAAGACACTTGATATTTTTAACACTTCCATGTCTCTGGTAAATTTAATGCAAAGCAGAAAATGAGTGCAAAAGTTAATAGGAGCTAAAAGATACAGACACACTGCCTGTCACAACCATCTCACTACAGTATGAAATAAAAGTAACGTTGTAAAAACTTACCAAAATCCTGGGAAATCTGATAAAAAGGGTAGGTAAAAGTCTGTGGTGACTCCATCAAAGCTCCCAGATGGGTTCCCAGCCTGGCCTCCACTGGGCGTTAGAACAGCAATTCGGCACAGTTGGCAGCACGAGCAAGTCTGGCACGAAGAGAAACCAGTGGCTTCCTCCTCACTAATGCAGGAGGAAGCACAGGACTTCCTCTCTGCCTCCTCCCGTGCTGCGAGAGTGAAAGAGGAGATGCCAATCCAAAGATATACCAGTGCAGAAAAAAAATTTAAAAAAAGAAAGAAAAGAAACCCAGAGCAGGGCATGCTGCCGCTGTTTTAAACATAGGTGAGATTTAAATAGCTATAATCCCCAGAAACTATCTAGTTCAGGTCATCAACTAACAAGCTGGTTAATTCCTGTAAGGATTAATGCTTGAAATTGTTATGCCTGACAGATGTTTGCTGAATGGGAACTAGTCAAGAATACACAGGATGAAGACCAGCAAGAAGTAAAAGTGCAGACAGGTACGTCAGAGCTGAGATTTTAAAATCATTAACTCACGCTCTAACACAGTATTTCCTTATCTTCCACTTCTTTTTTTACTTTCAAGGTCTCTAGCAGGAAATTCCCTTCACAGACTGACACACTAATCTAGATTCTGCTCTCAGTTACAATCACACAAGAAAAAAAGGAGGTTAGCTGATATTGTCAGGAAATACCTCTGATGCACGATTTGGCTGAATGGAATATATTCTGTAGGCATTAGCTGTCCCTCATGATGCAGCACATGATGAATTCTCCTTTCCTAATTCCCCAAACCATTGGAAAATATAAAGCAGCATTCTCCCTTGATTAACTAAGATCCTGCTGGGTACACCTGCTTTTAGACAGTCAATAAAACCCACTGGTTTGGTCTATCTACCCACTACCATTTGCATCATCCTAATGGTGTAGATCTAATACACTCCAGGACCAAAACAGGTGCCACTTGCTCAAGTTGGTGTAAATCCAAAACAAGTCCGTAAGGCCAACAAACTCTCAACTTTTTTAGTTGCTGTATGTCATACATTATATTACACTGAGCAGCATTTCTAGAATTACAACTAATACGGAGGAGAGGTGGAGAAATCAATGAAAGAAAGCAAAACATGGGGGGAAAGCTGGTTTGAATTCTACCTCCAAATTAGAAGCTACAGATAAAAACAAGGATAAAACTGCGAGCCTCTCCACCCAGTTTGGAATCAGGCAGCACAAGGGAAGAGCATGAGTAAGAACTTAAGAGAGGAACAAAGATGGATGAAAACCTAGGTGGAGGAACAACAGAGGAATAGAAAATGTTTATCAAGCTAACTCTGTTAAGTTGCTAATACAGAGAAACAACTGAAGACCAGTAGCCTCAGAGAGGCTGTGTCCCCCACATGTAGTGGTGACCTCAGCAACAGCCAACCAAACAGAATTTTGGCAAAAAGAGAATTTTGGTGAAAACAAAACAAAAACAACAAAAACAAGGGACAGAAGAGGAACAACATCTTAAGAGTTAGCAATGCTGATTGTACCTCTAGAGAGGGAAGTGATATATCAGCTTTTTTCCAACTGTCTTGTTAGCCTTTTGCTAACATGAATAATCCTTAGAACCATATTAATATCTCAAAACACATCAGGATAACATCTCAAAACATATAAACATGCAAACTAAACTATACAATGCCTAGAGGACATAAACTAGACATTGGTCCACTTCTCTGAAAATCAAATCAGTTGTTCAAGAATTGTTTTGTTTGAATTGGGGGTTTTAAATGCCTATAAGTGAACCCCTTTATCACTCTTCCCTTGTTCTCTCTCTTGTGGTATATCCATAGTCACTGCAATTTTACTACAGTCCTCATGAAAAAAAAATTTAAAAAGCACTGAAACTAGTAGTACTGAGGAAGCAGAGCATATGTGGCTAACATCAGCTATGCATAATAGCTTCTAAAATAAGGTAAGGATCAGTCTCTTTGGATGACTACACCAGAAGGCAAAGGAGCTCCCCTGGTGAGTACAGACAGCCACAAGCTAGAGGCAGCAATGAGAGGATCAAACTAACAGTGAAAAATGCAGCATTTCCCAGAAAACTTTCTGTAAATTAATATCACAACGTATTTAAAATATATAAATACCACATTACCACTTGAGCAATAACTGCATTTAGAGCGAACTTGATTTTATATATTTCCACAGTTTTAAAGGAAACCAAATGTCCCCACAACATCTGACCTGCCATTCTCTTCTTTCCTATACAAAGAAGTCCATTTTCAGTTTCAGTGAGGGATGAAACTCTTCTGGCCAACTACCATTTCTGTTATGGTAATGGAAAGCATTTGAATGGCCCCTTCTTTGGGCTGACAAGTCTAAGTTCAAACATGGATTCAGTTACATCTGTAACTGTGGTAACATCTGCTGTAGCTGTAACTCTTGTAACACATCTGTCCATGATCTTAGATTACCTGGCAGCCCCTGGGCACCGCAAAGGAAACATTTCTGCAAACCCAGTGCAGCCCACAGAGTTAAATGACTACACTGCCCCACTGATTAATCTACTGTAAGTGATACTCTGGGCTGACTGGCCTCATTGCCCACTAACAGTTTGCATCCTCAAGCAGGCAGTGATGAATTTGTCCTCCAACTGCTCAGGAGACAGATGTTGTCACCCCAGCAGGGTTGCAAGGGTTATAAATTATAAAGTGTTATCTGAGCTCTGACAAAGAGCTATGAAACCCCTCACATAGGAAACAGAGAAGCAGGATAAAAATTTTTCTTCAACCATAGCAATTGTGTTATATATTCTTACTACTCTGTAGATCATATTTCTAACTATATTTCAGTTGTGAATTAGAATAACTTTGGTATAAAGGGATTGTGAATGCGAGTGCTTCTCACCAAAGAATCTGGCTTGGAATTGCTGTGAAAGGACTTTTCAGAAAAAAAAAAAACACATCAAGCAATCAGGTTGTGCTAAGTACTGGCCTTGGAGGCACTGGCAGGGATAGCACACACAGGTGTCAAGCTCTTGATCGCTCTATTTTTATGCAGTTTCACTCTGTGTAAATAATGAATCATTATGAAGAACCTAATCATTATGTACAGTCTAATGATTCAGGTGTCCTTCCTGGCAAGCTGAGCATCTTAAAAGTCTGGCTTAGGTCATCATTATGGTCTGTTCCATTCAGCAAGGAAAAAGAAGGGGAAAAAAAAAAAAAAAAAGATTTTGATTTACCAGTTAGCATGAAAAGAAACAAACTCAACCCACACAACAAACCAAACTCTGAAAAATGTCAGGTCTGACCTGAGCAAGACTAAAAGAACCAAGAAGTGGGTTAGCTGCTGATACAGGTGCTTAAGTGAGAAAAACATCTATTTGCAAATCCCCAAACTAAGGTGTAACCCGCTACTAGCAATAACAGCACTTCACAAATACCAGTGATAGCTGACATAGGAAGGGCACTATATAAAACAATCACCTGCAGAGCACTGAACCACATCCAGGTAGATTCCTCAGCATTGACTAACTACAACTAGTCACCAATAAAAGGACTTAAAATAGGGGGGCCTGTGACATTTTAAGTATTGGGATTAAATGTGTCGACATAATTACTTATAAAAATGGTTTTTATAAACACCTTCAGCTCTTTCATCAGACAGCAAATACTACTTCACTCTGCAGACCAGAATGACAGCACCAGCTCTCCTCCATCATGAGGTAATCACAGAATGGCTCAGCTTGGAAGGGACCACTGGAGCTCATCTAATCCAACCTCCCTGCTCAGTCTGGGTGCCCTAGTAAAGAATGTTACTCAGGATGGTGTCCAGAAGGCCTTTGAATCTCTTCAGAGGAGACTCTCACTTCCTCTCTAGGCAACCTATATGATCACAATATGCAACAGTTGGACAAGCAAAGACCTGAGGGGAGAAATAAAGTAATGCTGAAGGCAAAAATACCTTTAGGGTTGCTGGTAGCTCCATCCCAAAAAGGAATTTCTCTTGTAGAAAAACAAACAAACAAAACAAAACCAATCAACCCAAAGAAAGCAACCCCCACAAACAAACAAACAAACAACAACAATAAAACCCAAACAAACAAAAAACCCCACCCAAAGATACTTGAAATATTTTACTTTTTGTTAGGGTGCAGACATTTTCTGTAGATTGGCATTTCACACCAGCAGCATAAATAATGGAGTTGGCAGGTTTATAATCTGAGAAGATGAGGGAAAATCCCAGGCTCAGGCCAAGGGCAATAATTCTGTCACAGAGCCAAGATTTTTACCCTGACTCCTGTGGACTTAAAAGACAAGGTAACAAGTAAATTTTTCCTTGGGTGATGTCTTAATCTGGAGATCTAAATTAATGCACGTCTGAGGTGTTTACTGAGCCACTGTTAAAGTCTTATACTTCACACAAAGCCTGTGCTTAACCTGCTGCACCTATAGACCAATTCTGCTGACTTACATAAGAAACATCACCGACATTTGCCAACTGCTGTCACCTGCCATTCATATAACCAGTACCGACAACCTGAGTGCTCATGCAAAGACTCTTGCATTAAGAAAAATCAGTCATCTGAACTAAAGGAAATGCACAGCCTGGGGAAGAACTGACAGCTTCAGAACTGACAGAAATGATTTATTTAGTCACAGAAACTTTAAGGCAGAAGTATATTTTCTCACATGACCCCATCTTTGCACATAGCTGCCTTGAAAACACAGTGGGTACATCAGTGCTTGTACACTTTCCACCTTCAGCTTCCCAGAACTCCTTCAGGCTGCACCGACAGCGGGGTACACAGCCTGGATAAAAACCAGCTGTTACATCTCTCAAGCTACTCTTCAGTCAGAAACAACACATGTTTTTATGATACAATTGCCTCATTATAATGGCAGGAAAATAACACAAGCATGTAATGCTTTAAATAACATACCATTTCTGTGTAAAATGGAGATAAAACGCCGCCAAAAGTAACCCCTACACTTTTTTCACAGTTTAATTTATTATTGTTGTGTCAGTCCAGATGAGTGAGTAGGCAAGTCAGTGTGTGAGATAATCTTTTAGCATGAAAACTCCAATCTTGGTTTTTAAAAAAAACCAAGCACCCAGATCCAGTGTGGGTGGTTTACTGTCACACCTGTGACACCCTCCCACCTGGTACCGACAACACAGCTGCCACGCACACCAAGGGTACCCCATGGGATGTTAGTGTCCCATTTCACAGATGAAAGCGCTGGTGCTCTCAGCAGCATCTACCTTTCAAATGCAGCCTCTGACAGACCCAACAACACACAAAGCATCCAACATCACTGGTCCCATTTTAAACCTCTGACTGTACATGCTCCTCCAAGATCACAGAGCAAACCTGTGGCAGGCAAAGCCGCATTAAGGGAGGTTTAGGCTGGACCTTAGGAAGCACTTCCTGCCTAACAGGGTGGCCAAACACTGCAATAGAGAGGTGGTCAATGCCCCAAGCCTGTCAGTGTTTGAGGCATTCAGTGCCCTTAATAATGTGCTTTAACTCTTGCTCAGCCTTGAAGTGGTCAGGCAATTGCACCAGGTGATTGTTGTAGGTCCCTTCTATTCTTATTATAATCATAAACAACCACAAGGGGAGCAGCATGTAGCCTTATGTAAAGTGTGTCTAGGACTCCCTAGTGACAGGCACTTTATCTACTACATAGAACAGTAAATTCCTGAGCACAAACTATCCCACGTGGGGCTCTCATTCAGCTTGTGCTCCCAAGTATTATTGTCATGTTTGTCAAAAGGCTTTCTGCATAGCACAACTGTAACAGCAGCTATTTCACTTTTCAATGCCACTAAATAAACACTAATCAAGAACAAAACAAACAAGCCACAGCTTGATACTTGAATTCCAATCAAATTACAATCTCATGGTTCTCCCACTTTCCTGCTATCTCTTAATTTCTTCCAGTATGTTTTTTATGCACATGTTCAGTGATATCCCAAGGCTGAGACTACCCTGTAATCCTCAGTTATAGTCAAAGCAGAAATTCCCTTGTAATTCCTTGATATGAAGGACTTCATATAAAGTCCATGTCTTTTGTTTAAGTGTAACATAGAAAAGCAGCTTATAACAGCAGAGACATTAAAATCCAGTTTTGTCTAAGGGAAAGAAATGTTTCCACAAACCCTTGAAATCAATGCACTTTCCTTGAAATACAATTAAGCTGTGTGCACAGGCAGAGACATCAAAGATTGCTTATTAGCTTGATAGGGGGTGTCAGTGAGAACCACCATTCTTTGCTCAGCATTGAGGTGGGGCCACTTCAGATACCTGAAGTTAAATACTCCAGGGCTCTACTCTCTGAGTAGCTCTTCTGTCTTTCAGGCAGAAATGTCATCCATCCTGTGATGCAATTTATCAGCAATACGGGAACATATGATAAGCAACATTTCATGCTACTTTAAGTCTACAAAGCAATGAATCCACAGCAATGTCTAACAAAGAGCATGTTGCACAAAGCAGTGAATCCACAGCAATGTCTGAGAGCATGTTGCAGAGTCATCAGTCCTTCTGGAGGGCAAGGATTGACTTGGAGCTCCAGCTCTGCAGAAGAGTGTGTAAGGAGCAATCCTTGTGTAAGGAGGAAAGACTCCATTTCCTCAATACTTCAACTGTTATGCCCTCAACAAACACTGGAAAACAAACAAGAAGAGTAAACTTTCAAACAAAAGAACAAGACTGTTTAAGTTGATGCTGAGTACACTGCAGCTAGTAATGGAAGTATTATAAGAAAAGTCAGCATATGCCAATATCAGCCTCAGGCAATAAAATTGTATTTCAGACCAAAATGTAAGCAAAATTTAAGGCTGTGACATTTGGGCCCTATAACTAATCAATATCAGGCTGTTTTTAACTTTAAGCACTGCATTTGATGGCAACTGATGACACAATGACTTTTCAGTTTTTCTAATGTCATTTCAGACTACTTTAACCAATATTAACTAAAGGCACTATATGCCTATCATTCACTTGTTTGCAGAGCAGACTAGCATGATCAAAAGGGACCCTGACCACTTATTTTGCTTGTTTTATTTTCATGGATTTGCAGCCTGAAGGAGCTGAGACATTACTGACCATCAGCAAGCATGACCCTAAAACATATTTTCCTTCAAGAGAAGAGTATCCCACTTACTGCACTCCAAAGACAATGAGAAGGTTTTCAGCCAGACTCAAAGAGGTATTGAAGGACCTGGCATTTATTCCTGTTGATCTCAGGTGCCTGACACCTTTGTCTTCATATAGAGAACATGCAAGCAAAAAACTCCCTTGCCAGTTACACCCTCTGTTAACACTCCTGGAGCTCAAGAATTTTTCCTGCAACAATATATTTTTCTCATTCCACATGCCTGAATTATCAGGATTCTACAACCCTTAGGAGGACATACATACACAATCCAGTTATAAGTGTACCCTTTCTAAGGACACCATTGCACCTGTTTATATGGTAGAACAAGTGTGAGAGGACACGTCAAAGCTGTGCCACAAAACCCCATCTGGAGCTGACAAGAACTAACAGTTAAGAAAACCCAGATCAAAACAGAAATCCAGTGTCTTGTCATTGCTACAAATGATCTGGGATTTGTCCTGCCAGAACATATTATTTTGAGTCAGGATGAATGGTCACTGCTTTTGCTTGGTTTTATGGGGATTATGCTTATATGCTTATATGATGGCAGTTTTGAAACTGTTGGCCAATTTTGTCAAAATAAAATAAATCTAAAGACAGTAGCTGAGATCATAGCTCTTCTGTACTTGTGCAAATGTGTGCCTGGCAGAACAAAGACAGGAGTTGTGTCCTGGAGATGAAGGGATATAAAAACAAAGCACTCTGTGACCAGACCAACTCAGGAAATCAGATCTATAGAGCACTGTTCCTTGGTTGATTAAAAGTATACACTGAACTGTACCAAGAATTTCTGATTCCATGTTCAAAATGCAATGTATCATATCTGTATTACTTGTATTCTTTGAAGTTTTAAGGGAGATGCCATTTCACGGACATTTACTCGGAAAATCCTTCTCCCTTTCTCTTTACAGCTTCATTTGCACCAAACACATTATTGCCAAATGGAGGCTGTCAAATATGAATGTATCACTCAGTCACTGAGCTAAAAATTTGGGAAAACTAGCGTCTGATTTTAGACTTGCTTTTCCCTGTTGGCCTATTTCTACAAAATTTGCAGGAACTTAATTACCTTGGAGCTGTTCTCCTTATGTCATACTTGGCTGAAACTGGGAAATTGCAAAAAAATATTACATAAGGGACACACACCAAGACTCATGTGTATACATATATTAAGTGATGGCAAAAAACCTTGTTTCCAGCAGCTGCCAGTTATCTTTCTGAAGCTGCAATGCAGGTGTGGAGCATCCCCTCAGGCAGTGGAATTGCTCTCCAAAGTCATGTGCATGCAGGTACAGCCACATTCTGAGGCCAAGCATCCACAAGTGTATACAACTGTTTTGAGGATGATTTGTAAGCCACAGGTAAGTTGAGGAGGACGAAAAACTGCTTATTCCCAAAGAAAAGCTAGACACTCTTTCCAATGAGGTTAGTGTACAAAGGCCACACAGAGGACGTATGTGCCAGGAAAAGACTTGGAGGCATGGTACAAGTCCTGACCAAGACAAGAGGGAAAGGAGGAGCAGTGAAACATGGCTGAAGGGAAGAATTGGAACTATCAGAAGAAATACAAGATAGACAAGCACCACAATACCACACCTTGAACAGTAGCTAATTCTGTTTTCCCTGGGAATTTGAGGGGATTGCGGATCTGATTCACAAACAACATGGAAACAGCACTGGGTGTAGGGGAAAGCTGTTTTTATGGAGGGACCATAGGCATTGTCTGTCTCCATTTCCTGACAAGTTTGTAGGGAACAATGTTACTGTGACTCACCAAAAGATGTTTGTTTCTTGTGGAACAAAAAGTCACCACAAGGACGAGTGCAATAAGTTACATTTCCTTGAGATCCAACTGGCTCCCTCATTTGGCAGCCACAGAGACTGTGCCAAGCTGATGTGCATTTCAACAACTGCAGATTTGAGACACTTCCAGGAAAAGAAGGAAAACAGTTGAAGGCAACCAATCAGCTTTTAAAGTTTTGTGGCATTTTTCAAATTCTTTCCCCAGAAAACAAGCACTGCGTGCAAAGATTTTCAGATGACGTGCACTGTGCCAAGGGCTGAAAAGTAACATCCAAAACTAGCAGCAAGGAAGTGGCAAGAGTAGCATAGTGATTTTATTTTTCATTAATGATTCAAGACAGCCAGGCTTAGATTTGAGGCAATGGAAAAGACAGGCATCCTTGCTCTGATGAACTTGCAAAATAAAGCAGTGTCTTGCAATCATAATTTTCATAATTAGTAATATATACATGCACAATTCCTGCAAATTTCAGTCTGTTAACCTATTTGAGTAGATCTATTTCTACGAATAAAATTTTCCTGGACAAAGATCTAAACTCACACATGGCCAAGCCAATAAGGATGTGTGAATAAAAGAGATGGCAGAAAACAGTGTATGAGAAACCAAAGCCTTAGTATACCTTGGGGTCTGGGGGAAATTTACATATAGAAGTTACACAGAACGTTAGTTTCTCTTACAATAGAAAAACTGGGAAACTTTCTAGCTGTTCAGGAAGAAAATGTGAGACGGGATCAGACTCCCTCAAGGAGAATCAGAGCCAAGCTAGCATGTATCCCATAAATTTGAAGGGGAGAGAAGTGGGAAGGGAGAAGAGGAACAAGGACCTTGCAAACCGCAGTAGAGTCCCGGCAGTGCGGACCTACAGATGAAGAAATGTGACAGTAACGCTGAGCAACCGGCTTTGGCAAGAGCCTGACATCTATCTGAGGAAGAAAAGTTGCAGAATGCAGCTAACTGCTGAACCAAGGTGACACTCGTTCGCAGATGCGATTTTCTGAAAGAAGCTAAATAAAAAAGGCTTTACCCGTTTAGCATATATTACTTAGGGAAATACGCTGCAGTTCCCGCAGCTCCGATATTACGTGTATCAGGAGTAGACGGGGAGCCCTCCCGGAGCTGTCCTGGCAAGGACAAGCCCACCCGGCGCTCCCGCTCTGCGGCCCCGGCGGTGCCCGCTTTCCCCGCTGCACGGGCGGCCGGCCCGGGGGCCGAGCGGGGA
>WEIU01020480.1:264832-275047 GCA_013389925.1 Aegithalos caudatus | reverse complement strand
TGCGCCGCGGCAGCGGCAGGCGGGCGGGCGGCCGTGGGCGCCGGGTGAGCGCCCGCGCTCTGCTATTTTTAGCAGAGTAAAATGCAGCAGAAGAGGAGAAGCTGAGTTTCTCACAGTATCGTGTTCTGGGGGACTCGGAGCTCTGGGAGTCACCAAACACCAGGCGACGGGCGACAAGCTCCGGGCGATCCTTGCACGTGCCAGTAACTCCAGCGATCCGTGTCAACACGTGGGGAAGTCTCTTGATGTTTCTTTTGAATGGCCAGCAAGCAGGCAGGCAGGCATCTCAGCAGTTCCACGTGCATGAAACAACCCCTGCTCACCACTGGCAATGCCAATAGGAATTCATCTGGATGCATGAAGTGATATTTTAGGGAAAAAGAAATCAATGAAAACTTAGGAAACAAAACCTGTTTCCATAGTAGTACAGATGCAGGCACAAAGTCTACTGCATGTGCTCAGTTATAGAAAAAGAAATCAGAAGCAAAAGGATGAGCAGTGGAGGTGCTTTGCCAGCCACAGCGTCAGTTCTGTAGCCCAGTGAGAGAAGCCAGAGTCATTAACATCTTGTGCTCCATCTGCAGCATCAGAAAGTTGTAATCATAGGAGGGCCTGCCTGTGTGCTGAGCCACTGGGAGGGAAGGAGGAAAGAGTGAACAGCTTCTTCATGTTTGAACTCTAATGTAAACAAACTGAATGAGCATGTGAAAAGCTTGTATTTCATAAAGGACTAAATCATCCTCTTTGGCAGGAATTATATTGCTGCCCTCTGCTGCTGGGAAGTTGGGTGGTTCATCTGCCTAACGAGAAGAAAAACGAGCTATTTGCAATAAAAATCTCCGAGTACATCTCTGAAACATTACAGTTTTGTGGCCAAGAGCCTTGAGATACGTAGTTCAAAAGTGAAGGAAGAGTGAGCTCCCCAGTTCTGCGAGTGGCAGGGGACGAGAGCTCTCTAAGGCCGGGTGGGTTGGCTGACACCAGCAGTGTTCTCTGGGCCTTCATAGGCTCACTTCTGCCCACAGCCAGCAAAAGGTGATCTGCTATCCATGTGCCAACACACTCTTAACTGGGATTAGCTCTGTATTTATATTGCTCCCAAAGCATCAGGAATCCCTACCCCTCATCACCACCAGTGGAAAAGGTCACAGGAAATTCTGTCAGAACTTTATGGTAAGGAGTGCACTTTTACAGCTGGTTCTGACCTTGAAGCTTTGAGCACCCACAGTGTATACCGTAGTGGTACAATTTAGGGTGACTGTGGCCTTTTAAATTGTCACTGAGAGGGCAACTGAATTCTGTTATCTCTTTGGGGTTCTGGGCAAGCCTTTCATCTAACTTGGAAAATAATTTGTTCACTAGTTTGGCTTTGACAGACTACTTACTTGGAAGGAGTTCATAAAGACCGTGTAAAATTGAATCTAAGCCTATGCAACTGCCCTTGCCCACGGTAATTCAGAGTTGACTATCTCTCAATGACCTTTGGAATAGTGTGAGGAAATGGATACAATCCAAAAGGGATGTGTCTAGAATAGGTAGATGACAGAGAATATAAAATCTTACTTGTGAATTTGCCTTAAGAAAGCGGGCTCAGTTATCACGGTGAGTAGACAAACTACTGTTACTGACAGTGATTAATTCCTTAGGGAACCACCCCCTAGGAAGTCACTTTGCATACCTAGACCTTTTAAACCCCTGTATTCAGAAACCTTGCTGGTGGGGGACAATACATCACTGTATCTAAAAACTGCTTGAATGAAGCTCCTCTTCTGCATTTCCCCATGTGCAGGCTTTCATGGCTCTGATTTTACTCCCTCAAACAGCTTGTACATGCTGAGTTAGAAAAATCCCCACACAGGCAAACAGCAGGCATTAAGTAAATGAGCATTCAGTGCATTACCTAAACAATAAAAAGCTGCCCATAAACCACACCTAAATGACAAAGGAGAGGTTAGAATGACTGCAAGCAGTGCGGAAGGGTGGAGGGGCTTCTGAAAAGGAAAGAATTGCAACCCTAGCTCTCTTTCTTTGGAAAAAAAGGAATATATTTTTAGAAGCAGTTAGCCCAGCCCATAAACCAAACCACAAGTATTTAGTCAGTGAATATATAGTATTTTCAGGCATTTCCTGTGATGAGCAGAATGCCCAAGAGACTGGGTGGAAAGTGCCAAACACTACAAATGTAACAGTGGTGTTGGCATGGTTTACTACACAGGAGGGCCTGCGTGATGCCTGTAGGGTATCAGAGAACCACTTAAAATGCTGCAGGGTAGCTGCTCTCTCTCATTAGTGTAACACACCCATTTTTTCATGCTCACAGCTGATGACAAACTAGTATTACAAGATATTAGGATGTTTTCCTTTATGTTTGCTTGGGTAGAGCAATACAAAATTGTTATTCAAATAATGAGTCACATAGCAGTCAGGGTGGGAGGGACAGCATTTGTTGGCAGAGTAACATTTCTGTGCAGCATACCAGTGACATGTCTTTAGCATGAGAGGTTTCAATATTGGAGCTTCTCAGCATTTTGTGTTGTTTTATAGCTACTAGATGTTGCACATTACTTGACAGAGCTTTTGTGGGTGGTGGGGGGAGCTGCTACACAAGTAATCTTTCCTCAGTTAGTGAGGAATCAAGGACTATAAACTGTAAATGCTGATGCCAAAGCAACATATCTTCAGGAGCACTAGGCCAAGGACCACACTGGCAAACCAGCCTAACTTCCTGTCTTTTATTTACCCGGAGACCACATGGACTTAAACCCAGCATTTCATATTCCCTCTGCTGCATATGCTGGACTCTACCTTTTGTCTAATTTGGCTCCATACCTGAGCACATACTGACTGCCTCCACAGGGAAGTGAGACTGTATGCTACTGGATCAGTTCTGACACCCTGTCACTTTAACAGTACAGCCCATGTTTTTGTTGCATTAAGTTTGGCAGAAAAATAACATCCCTTTCATCCCAACTGGTCTCAGGTATCAAGAGGGGCTGGGGAAAGCTGGGCTTATTCTGGGTGAGAGCAAATTCAACACTAATGAACAGAAATGCTGGGCAAATTTTGAATTTTAATTACAATTATGTTCAATAAGAACTAGCACATTTTCAAATTCACAAATGGTGTGATACACTCTAAGTCTGGTCACATCCAAAGAATTCTCAATGCTGGCTTAGAAGTTCAGTCCTGTTCAACTACTCTCACAGCCAGGTGCAACATACTGTAGTTTACTGAGCAACACACAGGCAGGATTATATCAGATGAGAAGGCTCCAGGGAGAGTTTACAGCACCTTCCAGTACCTAAAGGGAGCCTCTTCAATATGATCTGAAAGCGTGAAGGAAGCAGCAGCAAAATGCAAGGCTGTAGGTTAGGAGGATGCAGTGCTAACTTTGTAACTAACAGCAGTGCCCCCATTGGCACTCAGCAAATGAGGCAGGGGAAGCCAAGACTCCGTGAAAATCAGGATTTGAAGCCAAATCTCCTGTGTCCAATTCCACTGGATTAGGTTTTCTCCTTTACTACTCTCCACAAATGTTTTGGTTTTTTTAAACTATAGAATTTGCCAACAACTAGTTTAAGAAAATATTCTCCGAAGTCCTCTGAATAGAGAGCAAAGACAACTGTTGATATATGACATTCCATAATTAAAATTATTCCTTGGTTCCCTTCCCACCACAAATACAGTTTTGTATTACTGATTACAGTTTTGTTTTACCGATTTCCTTGAGACTCAGTAGTGTGGAGCTACACTTTCACCTCTATTGGTCTCCCTTTTCCTAGGTATGACAGGTTTGTAGAACAATTAGTTTAGATCTAGTATTTTAAAGGATAGGAAACATGCTGCACCAAGTAACTGTTGTATACCAGTGTTTAAAAGACTGCCAGTCTAGGAAGTCTTTAGTTTTACTTTCCTCCTTCCATGGCACACAGACCTTAAATTATTTACCACAGTAGTTAAGCATAGGCACAAATCTACTTACTCTAATTGTCTCAAACTAAAGAACAGTGACAGAAAGCAGCTGTGAGGGAATACTTTTGTCTCCTCCTGTCTCCCTGGACTAGCAAGGATAGTAAAGAGCAAAAGGGCTACTGATAAGAAAGGGAGGCACAGGATGATTCAGAGTGATCTGAGCATCACTGTGACAAGGAAACTGATTGTTTTGAAACTCAGAGCTTTTTCCAAGGCCGAAAATGCTTTTGTTTGTCTGTTTAAAAATGAAGTCAAGCTGATTATAAAGCATGCTTTTATAGAAGCCCAAGAACTGCTACAATTAAATGACACACAACTTTCAGGGCCAAGTTCTTTATCCTGCAAGTTACAGCTACATGGAGGCTGGGGAGCAATCTCAGCTGCCATGGATACTTGCAAGGGAAGAAGGCTACTATGAACTTAAGAGGAAACAAAGTACTGCAGGGTGGAAACTTCCATCGCTCAATTGCAAGAAATTAAAGGGAAGCATTAGAAAGCAGGCACTTATTTTAAAGGAAATTTAGGAAAGATGAATATGCTTGCATTTGTGGAGAAGCTGCCTGTTCTGTGAAAGAACTGCTTGCCCTCTAAAATGCATAGTTAATAAACATCCCCCCAAAAAACCTGTTTGTGAGATGGATTTATGAGCAATAAAACCAGTGCATGTGCACAGTGAGAGTAATGAAAATCACTGTATATAGAACATTTGGAAATACTCTTTGAAAAGTCAGATTTTCAAATATACACATTTTCATACTTCAAAAATAGAGAATAAAAACATTTTAGAACATAAAAAAAAAAAAAAAAACAAAAAAAAACCAAACAACCAACAAAACAAAAAAAACCCAAACATCTGTATATTGTTATTTCTGGTTTTACAAGTTTTTCTTAATTAACTGCAGCAATCTAAAAATTCAAGTTTCTGGGCTCCCCTTTAAGAATTTGCATTTTTACCTCCCACAAGAAATACTTTGATTCTATTCCTCACCTTTGAGTGTACACATTACAAATGCAAGTATGCCCAACACACCCACTCCTCCTCTCCCATTTTAAGCTTCTGCTACATGTTTGGGTCTGATTTTCTTCACATCACATAAAAACGCTGCAGACCAAGTGATAAAATATAGTCTTACTGTACCCATGGACACTTCTAGCATACATATGACATCAGTATCTGTGGTCAGCAGGCAGGGATTTAAAGCACAACAAGTTCAAAGCACCCACTGGTTTCACAAACATACATTCCTAGAAAAAATGAGACTAAAGGGTGTGCAGAGAAAGAATCTTTATTGAAATATTGTAGTACCAAGCTTAAAAACTCTTTAAGACATACAAAAAATCTTATCACTAAGATTCTTCATACCAATTCCTTCTACTTTACAAATACAGTGATGTGTGCAAAACCCTTGAATTTCTACTTGAGGAAATAGCTCATACAGATGAAACTTGTATTTGATGGTACTGTCTTCTGCCACAGAGGAGATCAAATGGCCAGTGCTATTTATTAAAGCTGAGTTGAGTTTTTCTAATGAGATGCATTCCTCAAAATTACCTAGCAAAATACTGTAATTATGTATATATCTATAGGAGTAAGGTAATTCAGAAGTGCTGAACAAGAAGGGATGTAACCACTGAGGCACCAAGCAATCAGCCTTGCCCATGTGTAACTCCTGGCTCCAGACCGAAGCTGCCAGGGCCCCCTCGTGGTCACGACACACACGATAATCACAGATGCTCTTGTGCCTCACTGCACCTGCACATTTTTAAAATAAACTGAGCCAATGAAAGCATTCCTGTCATGCTGCTGTGACAGAGCATGTCGGCAGACCTTAACTGGGGGCACAAGAATCTTTCTTACAGGCAGTGAGTGCCCTGGGGTTTTCTCAGCCTTATTAAAGGCCAAGATACTTCCAGCACTTCAAGTAAATTACAATTGTACCAATTGCCACTCTAGAGACCAAGACCCTGTTTTTGTGACAGTGGACAGAAGTGAGCACACAGGAAGCAAAGAATAGGACATGCATATAGTTACAGTTCCACTGCCTAGCCTTCTATGGCTCGGGACTTTATACTACAATGGTGTCTTTATATTTGGCAGATTAATTTTTTTCTTGAGCTTGCCCAGTCTTTTTCTAAGGCCCACCAAAGATTTTAGCACTCCTAACTCTGGGATGAAAAAAGGCAAGAAGTGTTCTCATTAGAGGCTGTATTTCTCAGTTCTGCATGGAAATAGATGCATATAAAATTATGCTTCCTCCATGATCCTGAAAAACTCAAGAACCACTGCAAATCAGAAACAAGGATCTAACAGATTTTCATACGATTGAACAGTTGCAAGCAGCTTGCTTATCCCAAAGGATGAATCTACTCCTCTACTAGTCATACTACTTGTCCTTGCTTCAGGACAGTGTCACAACTCCCAAAGCCCAGTGAGAAGAGGCACACAGTGATATCAGCATCATTAAGAAGTAAACGAAGTCTAACAACTGCCTCATTTAAAGGTCCACATTCAAACCTGAACATGACCTTCCATTCCGTTTGTTAAACGTGCATTTCCCCTTGGATGATTAGCATGACCCCTCTGCCAAAGGTATTTTTACATGGTTTAAATAAAAAAAAACTGCCTTAGGTCATGTTTATCCCTATCAGTTAAATTGATAGAGGTCATTTTGTAAGTATTCTTCACCTCTCTCATTTATGAAATGGACTGTTATATTTTAAGGCCAACGCAAACACTCCCTTAGGAATATGCTATAAATCCATGGATACTATTTAATTACCTATCCAGTTCAGAAACAAACTTGCTTATAGATCTCCAGGTTAGATCCAAAACAGGAAGTTAGGAACCATTCTGATTCCAAAATGTCTATTTCCCTATAAAACCCCCAAGGCATTTCTATGTTTCTGCTGTTTGTTGCACAACTTTTTAAAACTAGCATATTTCCAAAATAACCAGGAACTTTTCACAGATGTGTTTTTGGTGTTCACAATTCAGGCAGCCCAGAATTCTAAGTACATTTTAAGCATGCCTAATACTCTCAAAACTGAGGATATGTTGGTGCTGCCAGATGTTACCATGATGGTACACTGTGATTATTTCACTGGCATGCAAAACAGCTGCAGCTCAAGCTATCCCACTTAAAAACTCAAATAAACAAAACACCCCCCCACCTAAACAGAGCTCAATTGTTAGGGCACAACAAGGGACTTCATTTTCAGTCACTATCACAACTCAGAATGACAGAGATATCGGACTTGAACATGAAGATGTGTCCTGTTCTGATAAGCTGAAATGAGACTTTTTTTTCCTCACTAGCTAACTTAGCCCTCTCCTTCTTAAAAGCATAAAAACCTTTTTGCTGACAGTATCATTCTTGGATATACACCACGTGAGAACAAACCACAAATTTATAGATCATAACTCTGTTCTGCAGCTGAATGCCTGAAAATAACCCAGTTTATGACTGACTGAGCATTTAAACCCTGCAGCTTGAATACTGGTGCTTTCATTAGTGTTTTCAAAATGAGGTGATAGGTCTTCTAACAGGAACATCAGCAAAATGTCAGGAGTGTCACGGGAATCACATTAATATTTCTTCTGAACAGATGATTTAAATCATTATCTGGAAAACACAAGAAATTTCACTTAGACTAATAGAAGATAGGACCTGGTGACATAATTATCTGTTTCTAGAGCGTACATGGATGAATTGTTCTAAGTCTTATCAGTAGGTAAAAGTGTTTATCCGCTAATTGAGTGCTGCATACTGCATAATTCAAAAGCATTTGGCCATACTAAATATTTTATTAAAGAGCATTCTGTTAAGCTTAATATCTCATAGGCTGATCTCATAAACCTACAGTAAGTACAAATTCAGTACTACTATTTAACCTAGTACACAAGACTTCTGAAAATCTTTCCAGCATTTTATAGCAGTTTTTCAGTGTTCAGCAGACATTACTCTATTTGCTAAACAATATCAGACTGCAAAATTGCTCTCACTGTTGGTAGATCAATAATGACACGGGCGAAGTCATTATCTCCGTGGCAACAGAGTGGCAAGTGTCGGAGGAATATTGCGCATGTTGCTGCTGCGCTGGGACAGCCACGCCTCGGCTTCCTCACGCTGCTGCTCTCTCTGCAAGCCTGGTATGCCCAGGGTACCAGCAACCAAGGGCACCTCTTAGACTACAGAGGATTAAACTGCTCTGCTAAACCTGTGGTTACACGGTTTCTGAAAGAATATATACTCACAAGGGTTTATTACACTTGAGTCTGATGTCTTTATGTTACTTATTTTTAATGAACAGTCCCTTTGTAGAAATAGCAAGGACAAAATTCAGGAAGGTAAATACCACAGTATTCTGTTCATAGCCCAATATTTAGTTGAAAGAAACACTTAGTTGCCTTTAGAAATAAAAAGATATCTTTGTCAATCAATTTTTATTTAATTCCACTTTCACTCCCGCGGATCTAGAAGTGGCAGTAGTCTTTATACTTGATTAAAATTACAAAAAAGACCATTTGGGATATTATATTTAACACTTGTTATGTCTTTGTATATTGAAACAGTCCAACAAATATGAAAACATACTTTTTCTATGCTTAAGTTACTGCAGTTCCATCTAGCACGAACAGGACATTTTTTTTTTTTTATACTGCACAACCTTCACCATGTTAATCACAACCTATTAACCACAGAAAGCAAACACTCCTCTGTGTCTTGATCCCCATGGCTGAGCCTGGCTTGTGATGTTTTGTTGAAAGCAAAACATATCAACTCACAAAATACATGGTGTTCATCAGCAACACAACATTTGAACTTTGCCTTCAGAATAAACATGGAAAATATTTCCTCATAAATATATCTGCTTTTAAATACTGCAGCAACACTGTACTTATTCATAACCTGTTCATATGGGATGACGAAGGGCAAGTTTGCAACAATTCCATTTGGAATCTGTTCTTAATAAATTTAAATAAAACGCAACAAAAATGATCCTGAGGGTGGCTTCAAAGAACTTACAACAAAATTGTCATTCCAGCATCAACTGGATTCTACAAAAAACAAGAATTAGGCAAGCACTCTTCTGAATGCTGAAAACAAGCTGGTCTTGTTTGCAAAGCTCTCACAAGGAGATAACTGAATGGTAAAAGTTCTATTCCTTACAAATGTAAATAAGACAAATGGTCATTAATATACCAAAACTCCAGATGCTACAGGTGCAATATAAATTACTCAAAATACATTGTGACTTGTTATTTGTGAGAGACTGTATTTCAGTAAAGAGGAAAACCATTCAATATTTTCTTCTACTTACAGGATAGGCCCTGCTGCTTTAGGAGACCGCCACGCTCTGCGCCAAGTTCTTGGAAAGAATACGGCATCCGCCCAGGAGACCAAGCAAAACTGGCTGCACAGGCGGCCGTCTGCAGGACACGTTCCAAATCCAGCACTTCTCTGGCTAACATTAGGCAGTTCTGCCCTTGCTCCAGCACTGACTGGACCATCCTTTTGCGCAGGCAGCCAGCCCAGTGTTGCTCCTTTTTTCTCATCCCGCTGCCACCCCTGCCAGCTGCTCGGGTGACAGTTCAAGCTATGCAAAACTACTCGGGTCTCCCCTCTCAGTAACAAACCTGAGCATGCAAAGCACCGCTACTTTCTCAGGGACAAACCGCCTGCTTTATCCTACCAAAAATCAACCAAACTCGGGCAACTGAACGCAGTCAAATCGGTCCCCGGACACAGCCAAAGCCAGGAAGGAGACAGACCCCATGCAGCTTTTGCCAGCTGCCCCAGACAGCCTCCGCCGCCTGCGGGGACAGAAGGTGCCGACTGAACGGCGCTGCTCGTCCGAGAGCGGCTTCCCCGCCGCCACTCGCGGCCCTGAGCACGCTTTAGCACCGCGGCTTCACCCGCAGAGCCGGCGACACTCCGGCTCCATCAGCCCCTTATCCACGGATTTCCCTTGACGCTTACACAACCCCGGCCCGAGGGAGCTTCACCACCGCCTGCACCACCGAAGGGCCGGCAGGATAAAATCCAGACCGCGGCCGAGGGCCGGCGGCGCCGGCACGGCCCGGGGGTCTTCGAGGGCCCCCAGGCCCGAAGAGAAAGACTGAGCATAGCAGCGGCCTCCCGACAAGGCCTCCCCGCCGTGCTGCTCGGCCCTCCCGCGGAGCCGCGGGTGAGGGCGCGGGAGGGGAAGCGCGGTCCGTCCATCCCGGGGACGGCGCGGGGA